>OZ020486.1:20146065-20540065 GCA_963971405.1 Psococerastis gibbosa
TTGCTAAAATTATCTTATTTACCTCTTTAATCCCAGTTAATATTAAACGGCATAGTAGCCCCGCTGGTGGTTCAGATGGGCCCTTCAATCTAAGGTTCAAAACCAAATACATCGTGTACATTACTCGTCGTGATATTTAAAAGCAAAAATTATGGAAAAATAATAAAACATACATTGACTTAAGAGTGTTGAATGATAAGTAGATATATTTAGTTGGCATTCATTTGGTTTCTTATTGTATCGGTAATGCTTGTTAGTAAATGCCATCTTGGCGCCATGCTCATATTATGATCACAGTCTTTCTTCTGAGGTCACAATCTCAGCTATAGGTTGGCAGCAACTCCCTGGATATCATCCCCCAGCTCCTTCGGTACTGCGCCTTCCTCTTCAGCTCTTGGTCCGTTTGAATTCCTGCATCCTCCTTCAGTTGAACAATGAATTCCGCCTTCGGTTCCTTCCACTGTGCCCTGATGTGTGCACTAAACCTATGACTAAATAATTGAAATTACATTTTTTTCATGGCAACCGCATTGATTTTGTTTTGGAATAGGTCTAGTTGTTAAATTGAGGCCCATTTGAAATTAAAAATCTTAAAATTAGCCATTGCAGGGAAATCTTCGGTTGAGATTGACTTAAGATGTTGTTATATTGCTCTAGCTTTGGAACTCGATTGGCATTGTTCGCTGCATCAATACGGATGAAGAAAAATCTATTGATATTGAATTTCACGACGCATTGTTCCATCACTCCTTACATTTCAACAATCATGATGAGCACACGATGGCTGCATTGAGCGAGAAAGTCTTAGCCACGGCTTCCAAAAGTGCTGCAGCATCTGAGGACGCTCACAGGTACCCCTATGTTTATTATCAGCAACATTAAGTGACTACCCACTATCTGTTTTTATTTGCTCTTTTTTTACCTAATCCAATATCACAGGAAGAATCAGGAGTTATGTATATTGTAATATACTGACACTGACACAGATTGGTCACAGTTGCGTTGCGGAGGTGTCTGTTGAAGGCTTTTTCATGACTGTGGCTAATCTGTGATAGTGACAACTTACTATGCAATATTGTACTGTATACTGAGTATACTTGTGTGAACATTTTGAGGATCATTTCTCCTTTTCCTTCAGTGTCAACATCATAATCAGACTGTCATACCCTTAGGCCATATAATACTCTAGACACGGCATTCTAGATGTACTGCATGAAAAATTTGGGGGACCAACATTATATTTTGCCAGCAGATGACGTCACAGCCCAAATAATACTAATAAAGCATTGTAAATAAATATTCTATGATTATAATGGTCTAAGGCGCCCATTCCATTGACCGGCTAGGGCTATTTCCAAAACGGTGACGTGGTAGCAGACATTCAAGACTTAGGTGGCGTTTCCACCGACCTCGCATTGCAGAATGCAAATGACATTGACGAAAATTAGAATTTTTCTTTTTATAGAAATCTATTAAAATGTTTGTACTTAACATATCCCATCACGCCATTTTTTAATTTTAGTTTGTTTGTGATTTTACTGTATGATCATTGATCAATTTTAACTATGGCATAGAGGAAAATAAACATTTCCGTCAATTCTGCAATGCGAGGTCGGTGGAAACGTCACCTAAGTCTTGAATGTCTGCTACCACGTCACCGTTTTTGGAAATAGCCCTAGCCGGTCAATGGAATGGGCACCTAAGGGCTATTTGAAGCAGTAAATATTTATTCTATGATTTGAACCGCATGGTTTTGTAGTGTTTTAATTCCAAGTTTTCTGATTCTTCCACGTTTTTCATTAAGGGTTGTTTGTTGTGCGGCTTATAATTGCACTCAGCGATTCCAAAAAAGTAATTAGCTTCCATAGGTAAGGCGCATATTCCACCGACGTCAATAGTAAAAATAATGCTGAAATTGACGTGGTAGCAGACATTTTTACACTGTCTTTAATGTCTGCTACCACGTCAAACGCGTCAATAATCACTATTTACGTCGGTGTAATTGGCGCCTAATCAATCCATTGCAAAAACTAGTAGTACCGTAAGCTTATAGTGTAAAATCTATTTGGACGGTTGGTTTTTATTGTTTTGATTTGATGTTTTCTCACTATTCTACTTTTATTATTAATTGTGGTTGCTTCTTATGCTGCTTATAACTGTACTCAGTGATTCCAAGAAGGAATTAGATTCCACATGTAGACAATGATTTATTTGTTAACCAGTTACCTAGCAACAGAAACTTTTTTGCTTGGTAACCGAGTGCTTTTGCCAGTGTGTGACGTCATTTTATATTGGTCCCTCAGAAATTTTAACATGGCGTGTCTATAGTATTATCATATGGTAATAAGGTTGTGCCCCAGTTTTTCAATTTTGCGTGGCATTTCTATTTCAGTAAACTAACATGTGTCTTATTGAACGCATGGGATGGGACAAGAGAGTGGGGCATCTCCATGCCGGAGGGGGAGAACATCACTGCAGTTGCCGCTGCTGGCAGCTGGGTTGCCGTGGCCACGGACTCTCATTACTTGCGCATCTTCTCATTCGCCGGTACTCAGAGGCAGATTCTGTCACTTCCTGGTGCTGTTGTTTGCCTTTGTGGCCACGAGGAGAAACTATGTATTGTCTATCATCAAGGCATAGGTATAATTAGTTAGTGATTACTATTCTGTTGTAAAGGAGGAAGAGATATAATGCTTATATGGGATGATCGATCCTACCGTGTTGAAGGCTATCAGCCTGTTTTTATGAGCAGGGTACGGAGAAAATCATTGAGACGACAGTGGTAGGTAGATAGCTGCGAAATTTTCTTTTGGACAATTTGGAACGTCAGTAAATCAGTCCTCATCTATTGAGCATGTGTCACTCAATCGGTCTGGTCAGACTACATTAAATCTGCGACGAAAGGCATTATACTGCGACTAGAGGGCCTAGGTCCTCCCCACTAAAGTGGTTTTCTAAAGTTTAGCTAATCCTGAATCTATCGTTTATCTCACTGGATGCTTATTTTGGAAAAACTTCGTAAATCTTTTTCTGTTCAATTTGATCCGTCATTCCTTATTCATTACCATAATTTCTTTCTCGTACCCAGTAACGCGACCCATCTATGCAAGTCTGTTTACATGGATACTGCTTAACTAGGACTAAATTAAAAAAAGGGAAAATACTGGTGCCTACTCTAGTGGTAGCATTAAAAATTCCCGTGCAACTTATGAAAATCAAAGCATCAGTTGTGGTTTATTAAGCTGTCATAGAGACGCGTCTCTGTAGTTGGTTAAGTCATGCTTTCGCCTGGTTCATTGCGTCAATGGTAAGCTAGTCTCAGCTTGTCCATTATCGCTTGTAGCCAGTGTAGGTTGACATCGAGAACGCATACCAGTTTGCCAATGGCAAAAAATTCATACGGAAACAATACAAATAATGTCCGAAATCCATGCGGTCATTGGCATTGGGTACTATGAGCCACTATAGTTAGGCCTGAGTCCATAATAAGTCCTTAAAAAAATAATCAAACTGTCGTAGATGTATTTACGTCATTGGTTTCCAACTCAGGAGACTACTACTCGAAAGCAATTAAGTCTTTTAGTGTTAATACTGTCTTAAATGTTATAGGAGCTGCCGATTGTCAGAATCTAGGTGTTACTGTTTATGATGTACAGTCAGTTCTGCCTAGAACAAAAGTTCCTCCACAGCCTCTACCTATACCGCCACGTGCCTCTCTCAAATGGGTGGGGTTTTCTGATGAAGGGACACTTTGTGCATTTGACTCCATGGGCGTTATGCGGTCTCTCTCCCATGACTGTCTTCACTGGCTCATAGTTTCTGATACAAGGTACAATAGATTGTGATAAATTCATAAAATTTTTATTTATTTAGGAACAAAATTACTATAGCTATTGTATTTTTTATGCTTTCGCTTCAGTACCCGTTTTCTTTGGGTATGATCCAAATATATACATTTAAAATTCTCTGGCATGCAGCATTCTTCTACAGTAAATTGCATGTTGATAGGAAGAGAGTAGCTGTTCTTGGGATTCAAGCAAGTAAGTGAGAAACTCGCTAATTCCAAAGAATACTTTCCTTTATTTCATCTCAGTATGGTACTTTTTCAGGTTGCAAACCAAAGGACCGTCTGATCATTATTTTATCGTCGGAGTAAGTGAGCGTTATCAAAATATTAGATGCATTCTCTGCAAGGGAGGGTACTACCCAATGACCACACCTAGGCCGACCGTTGTTGAAATACCCCTGAAGTTGCCAATGTGTGAGGCGGACACTGAGAAGTCCGTACTTGAAGAGTCATTCTGGAGGTTGATGTCTTGTTTACCAGGACTGGATGCTCTCAGTCAAAAGCATGATGACTATCTGACGGATAAAACTGAAGCCGAAAAAACTCTCAAGCAGACAATTATAAAATTGTTTGCGGTAAGTCATAGCTCGCCATCTTATTTCGTAGATGGTTCAGGTTCCTAAGACCCTATATATATGAAGATATTATGCTAGTGGGACTATTCATTCACCAATCAATGTGGCTGTGAAACACGAAGCGTCCTCCTCTTGCTCCGAGATCGTACACAAATGACGCCGCTCTTTGAAATGGGTTGGAAAGGAACTTTCGTAAACTAGTTCAGCTAGTTTTTAACCCCATAATCCATAAGGGACAAGCGTATAGGACTGATAGGGGATTCTCTCTCTTGACCACTGCTCTATTTGGGATTTTGTGGTAAGTAACATGCCCTGCAGCCGCGTTTTACCCTACCGTTGAAGGTAAGTCACCCATTAGCGTTGAGTGGACCCAGAGCGGGCGAATTTTTTTCCGTTTTATTTCTAGTCTTGAACCTAGACCTTCGACCTTGTTATAGTCTAGTTCTCCACCAACTACTCCTACATCCATAAAAAAACACGCGCACAAGAACCTGTATTGAGTTCTGGCCCGGATATTCACCTTTCTGTACCATCACACTACAAGGGATTCTGTGGCTAACATGCGAAAAAGCACATTATCATGTTCTAGTCATTCATAATAATTTTTTTAATTTTGGAAATTGTTATTATTAATTGTTATTGTTAACATTTATTTCTCTGCCACATAATAAGCTAAAATTTATGCGAACTGAATATTTATTCGACCGAAGAAGTGTGTAATGAGGGCCAATAGAATCCCTTAGTTCTTACATTGTACTCGTGTTTTTCCTCGTAAAAAAATTCATTGTAAAATGTTTTTAGAACGCATGTAGAGCAAGCGCCGACATTCGAGCTACAGAAGTTGCCTCGTTTATGCCAGATCAAGCACTACAAATGGCTGCTAAGTATGCTTCGAAGTCGGGCAAGATGTACTTGTCAGAGAAATTGGGGGCAATAGAACCTGTGGACTGGTCAGATGCTTGGTCCGTTGTACCGGCAATCTACACCGCCCCTTGTCCTCAGTCAAACTTGTACAATGGCGAAATTCGCGCGGTAAATAATTCTTCATCCCAAAGGGATATGTTTGCTGACACACCTGCTGTAGGTAAGTTAAGACCGCTTCTGGGCTCAGTGTTGAACTATATTGTACTACCCAACCACGATAGGATGACACTTGGAACACTTAGGTTAAGAAAATAGGGAGGGACAGCGAGAGTGGCGTATCCATAGAAATGACCAGCTCTACGCGATATACCGAGAACCTCCGATAGTAGCCGAAATCAAGTGAGTCCGCATCAGGTGGCTAGGGCACGTGGAACGAATGCCAGAAAATAGGGCTACAAGAGCAGAGGTGCCCCAAGGGAGAACACGGGCGAGAGGCTCTATGTTTCACTTTTTTGCAATTTTCACAATGTTCCGCCTCGAAATTTTGAAGGGCAATGACAGAATTGGATTAATAAAAAATAAAAAAAACTAGATCAACGGAAGTACTGGACTAATATGTTGATAGGATTTTTAACAAAAATTCAATTTTGATCTTATATTATTTTGTGTTTTTTTAGAGTACAATAATAAATTATTACTTGCTGAGACTGAAAATCAGTGCAATACACTTCCTCCAAACAATACTCCGCCTACTAATATAAATCCATTTAAAGCCAAGGAAAAAGATGACACTGGGCCGAAAGGTTTGAGTTTTTTCGATCAACCCATCGCGCCAAAGACCACCAAAATTGCGCCATTACATCATATTCCTCCTAAAAAGAAGGTAAGTACCAACTTTAAACGATCACTTCAAATAAAATAAAATAAATTTGGTGAAGAAAACATACAGGATAAACATTACATTATCTGTTAATTTTTTATGCATACTTAGACAATGCATTTTAAGCGTAGTTAAGGCGCTTATTCCACATACGTCAATAGTAAATGTGGTTTTGAGTGGTAGCAGACATTTTTGACTGTCTAAAAATGTCTGCTACATTTTTGACTGTCTAAAAATGTCTGCTACCACGTCAAAAAACATTTACTATCACTATTGACGTTGGTGGAATCCCCGCCTAATGAAAACCAAAATGGAATTTTTAGATGAATTATTTAATTTGGGGTTTGAGCTTTTAAACTTTTTGCTCCTTTCTGTTTAACTTAAATAGATACGCTTTCCGTTATTTGTTCATCGTAAGAAGACATAGTGTCTAGCTAGACTTTGACCCCTGGTTTGATCCAGGATCCGAATTCCGATACTTGTAATATTTTATTCACGTTACTATGAAAGATAATAATTAAGAGCTATATCCTATTCCTATTACGAAGGAAAAACCAAATGATGTGTTTTAGGTTTCTAAGCCGAAGAATCAAGTTTCAAGCACTGAGTACAACCAAAAAAAGCGAACGTTTGTTGCATGGTTCAACGAAAATAAAGCCAGGCTTCAATTACAACATCCCGAAGTCTCTACTGCTGAGCTGACTAAATACGGAATGGATGAATTTCGTCAAGAAAACAACAAAAATACTGAGGAAACTGAGCCACCTATTGTCGAAGGACAGAAAAGGAAAATAGACGATACGGATAACTCACATTGTCTAGAAAATTTAAAAAAAGTAGCTTCAAGCAAACTTAGCGCATTTGTCTTTCAAACAAAGTGAATGATGTAGCTTACACAATTCTAACTCGTAGCGGTTTCAAATCTGTCAAATCCTATCTGAGCGCACCAGTTTGAACTGACTGTAATTAACTCGTAATGATGGTAATAAGTCAAAAGTTTCTCAGAAATAAAGAGCACTATTAAAGTATGCTTCGTATTATGACTTTTCAGGTGAATGCAGATGTGTCTGGCGCATACTGGGTGTTCCAGACCACCCTGGCATCCGATTTATTTCGGTTAAGAGGAATTTTGATAAAAATTACTTCCAACATGACAAATTAGGCACATCTAAAGACTAAAGATTAGTTTCACATGATGAGCCTCTCTTCCTTCCTTTGACGGATTATCTAGCATTAGTGGGACACACACACACACACACACTGTATATCCTGAGTCATGAGCAGTGGCGTAACCAGATTTTTTTTGGGGGGTCCGGTTTTCATCAGCATACTACAGTTGCCCCACTTACGAGTACCGCGGACGAAAAGAATTGACTGTATAAATCTAATTAAATGTTACCTTGTCCCAGGAGTGAAAGGCAATTAAAAAAGTAATATTAAAATAACATTTCATCACTATTAAAAATTTTACTAAATGAGCTTTCTACTACTTTTGGTTATTTCATCAAATATAGTAGTAGGGTAATGCGCTGCCATTAGGCGGCTATTCCACTTGTCAATTTTTCTTCAATTTCCATAATGTCATTGACGGAAATATCATCAATGTTGCAGTTCTATTTTTGTACCTCATGCCACTAAACCAGTCAGTCGCTCATTTTCCATTGAGTTAAGGCCAAACCGGAGTGGGTCACGTGACTGGCCTGGGAATGTCTTTGCCGGGGGTTCGTAATATATGTTTTAAACCGCAGGGGTATAGTAAAAATCGATAGAAGGGTATAGTATACACGTAGACATGCTTACACTTGACTGAACCAAAAATTACAATTACATTAGGTCTAAAATTTGTGCATGAAGCAATTAAAAACATACCTTTTAGAACATTTTTACTTGCCCCACAGGGAAGAAAAACCTCCAACTTTTGTAATGAAACGCACTTCAGTCAGAAGCTCAACACTTAATTAGACAATAAAGCGCCAAAAATAGGTAAAACTGCAATTATTTGAAATAATACAAGTCAAATACGGAACAGGTACATGACGCTGGGCTTTGTTTATAAAATGGATATTCAACCATCTCGTGGCTGGAGACCGCTATCAATATGGCTGCTATTGTAGCCTGCACAAGCTAAGTACAGAGTTTTTGACCGGGTCCAGGTATCCGCTTTGCTATGCTGCAATGTGTAAGACTTCGATATTTTTTGCGTTGGTACATATCTCTGATTGTTGGCTTATGGTTAACGGGTGCCTCGTAAGGCATATTATGGCTCCCGCCGCTCCAGTTCTATTATATTTCTATGTATTCAATGCTCAAGGTCACAACTCTCCGGCTAGGCCTTAAATATGACTTAATCAGTTTCAACGATGAAAATGATCTGGAAAATTTGCTATCTTGCTACATTTGGGGAGGGGGGTCCAGAACTAGCGGACATCCCTGGCTACGGCACTGTTCATGGGAGATGGTCGTATACCATTGTCAGGGCATGTAGAGTAGTGGTACGGACTCTGACTTTCACCCGAAAGGGTGTTGGTTCTAGTCCCACTTTGGCTACATTTTGTGGCTATGCTTTGGAGACCATGTCAAGCAGATAGCCCCGAGCCTTCCTTGTTGAGTGTAAGAGAGGGCTTTATTGCCCTAACTCCGCTAGGTTGGCTTAGTAATAGAACAAAAGTCAATATTTATACCCGCTGTTACATGTGAATAGACTACTTTGCCGGCGGAATCGGAACACCAATTTTTTTTTTAATGAGGAAACAATGTAGTCGGGTCATTGGCAGAGGCAACTACAAATTATAGCTTATTTACATTTATTGTTCATTAGACAAACTTATGAGCTGTCGCTATCAGAATACGAACTGATTAAGTTCAAAGCATTAGCAGTTTTAGCAACTTTTGCAGTCTTAACTAAACCTTGAAGCTTCGAGCGACCAAATCCTCCAACACTTCTGTTCCAGCTGGTATTTTTTAAATTAGATTTGGGCTGTTTCTCCAGGGAACCATCTGCAGGCTCAGAAACCGCTTGCTTAGTTTCTGTCAAAGTATCCACTTTGTTTGATTCAATTTTTGCAATCTTTTCATCTACAGGTTCAATTATTTCTTCAACAATTTTTCCACTTATTGGTGCCTTCTTTTGGAACATCGACTTCACATATTCTTCGTCTTCCGCTTCCTGCTGTGCTTCAGATTTCACTTCGTACTGAGAAAGAATATCGTCATAATCCACTGTCCTTTGCCTTTTATTTAAGTCCTTAAGTTCTTCAAGAGACTCGAGTAATTCAAGTTCTTGCTTGGATTGTTTCGTCCGGTTTTCAAGCAACTTCATGGGATTAGTTGCCTCATCGGCAATTCGGTCATTTTCTTCGCGTCGTGCTTGTTCTTCTGCCAATTTAAGAGCCATAAAGTTTCTTGTTGCTCCAGCTTCGATTTCATAATCTGTATTCTTAGGATCAGTTCTAAATGAAATTTCTTGGAGGCATCTTGTACATTTAATGTAAAACCGGAATATCCTGATTCCTAAATAATCATCACCTTCAACGTCTTCCTTGCGAGCGTTAAATTTTTTCCCTTTATAAATGTACTCACCACAAGTTATGCAACGCATATTGAACGGAGCCATTAATCTCACTGTGTATTGGCGATTTTTTGCCAATTTCATGCGCGGTATTTTGGCTGGATCAAAATCCGGAGGGTAATATTTATTTAATACTTTTCGCTCAGACATGTTGAAGAATTATTTATTGAGATTTCACGTAAAACTATATAATATTTTAATTCTGAATGTATAGCTGGCTAGTTGTAGGTTGTAGTTTGTAAAAATGTAAAATAGTAAACAAGGCGTTCGCCGTCCAGCAGAAAGGTTTTTGCTTTGCGAAATGTAATTTGCTGCTGCAAAGGAGTTGGAAGTAGCGCCATTTCTGTTATTCTTCAAAATGTTATTATTTGTTTTGTATCAAAATTCAACTAGTTTCATTATTTAAGAAATCAGCATGAAAGTTAAAGGTAAACTTACTGATTTTGGGGTGATTCTTCTTTTTTTCGATGTATGTAATTTTGGAATTTCTAAAGTGCCTGCCATAACACTAGCAAGTATAATTGCTCAGGTAAAAAGGTTTACTTTTAACAAACCATTCATATTAATTTCCAAATAGGCTATTTTGTTTTTAATAATTACTTATTATTTTTTTAATTTAATTAGGCTATATTTCATTATGATGACGTTGTTGGTAACCTCACGGTTTCCAATATCCATGTAATGTAGGTACCTTGTTGTATTGTATATGGTAAGGTGCCTATTCCACTTGTCATATTTTCTTCATTTGTGCATTAAAAATGATGAGATTTTGTTTTAAGGAGACTATTATGTAGATACTTAACTTATCTATTATAAATTAAGTTATAATATGGTAGAGACATCAATAACCATAATATAACTTAATTTATAATAGATAAGTTAGGTAAGTATCCACATAGCCTATAATAGTCTCCTTAAAACAAAAATCGCATCATTTTTTAATGCACAAATGAAAAAAATATATGACAAGTGGAATAGCCACCTAATGAAATTACCTATTACCTTCGGCGCATGTGTATTACACACAGTGGTGTATACTAACTGTATATGGGGGCTAAGGGCCAGGCCAGGGCGCCCAGGGGGGGGGGGAGGTCCCATTCTCTGCCCACGTCAAGACCAAGTAGCTAGATGCGCGAACTGGTCTCGCCCCCCTGAAAATATTTTTTAATGTAGGTGTGCCACTGGCTGTACCATGCAATATGTACCGTATTTTTACATTATCAGCGGCGGATACATGGTCATATTCATAAGTACAAATAGGCCTAGATGACCGTAGGTTCAGTTTTTGACTAAGTCTGTGTGCTATTAATCAGGCATCACTGTTGAAAGCAGTGAATTGAGTGTTTATGCAATTAGGCTACTGCATATTTGGCAAGCAGTAACATTGCAAATCTTTGATAGGTCTATACCATGGCGTAGAGGTCCAGAGAGACCACTTCCACGGAAAATGCAAATCTTTCACAGCTCATTATAGGTAGGCTACATGTTTCAGACCCTAACTAAAAATTTATTCCATTCTACTCCTATATTTCTAAAAAGTTTCCCCCGAACCCCTCTCACGCTTACGCACATCAGGGACGGGTTCAGAAAAAAGTTTTTCGGGGGGGGGGGGGGGGTGGTGGCCCGAACTTTACTTGAGTAATAATTTTTTAAGGGGGGTGCCCCAGGGATCCGTCCCTGACGGACATAGACTAGGCCTACATATATTTTTCTTTTACAATTCCAAATGTAATGACAATAGCCTACATTAGGCTTACTTTAATTGTGCTTATTACTCAGTTCTACGCCGAATACGTTCTGGCATAGCTTTAATAATTTTTGGGGTTTTAGGTGAGTGAGGCCGACCAGATTTTGGTTTGTCCTAAATACTGCGTGTCTCATGGTTTGTAGCCACGGTACGATAAACAGGCATATATACGAACAAACTATTAACGGCTGCAAGAGCTTGAAGATCGCACTTTTGCAGTGACCACACTTGTAGAGGGCTATTACAGCTACCTGGTTACCCAGTTCTCCCCAACTCAGCCATTTTTTGTATTTTTGGAATGAAACTTTCAGAGATTAATCACAATAGACGGATAATGTAAACATAAGCAGCATAAAAAATCAGATTAAAACTTTTTCGTATACATCAGTGGACTAAACCTTTGTAACAGAACATATGGATAGACTTGGTAAGACCAATTAATGCAGTTGTCAGTAGCATGTTAAATTTTTACAGATTCTGCTACATATTAATGTTTTTAATGTCAAATGGCAACTCGAAGATGTGTGCATTTCTGCTTACACCGTATTATCCACTTGGAACTGGAGACGGTTCATTATTTCTACATTTGAGCATGGAACAGATATGCATTTGTATTACAATATGGCATCTTACCTCGTAAAAGGCAAGACTTTGGAAGATAAGTTTGGATCTAGGAATTTTCTCCTTTTACTAATTGCAATGATTTTTTACACTAACTCGACATACGTCATCATTGGACAATTGCTGACTGAGCTGAGCGGCAATTGCAATTACGCTAAATCATGTGCCATTGGTTTTTCAGGTAAGTCAATAAATAATCCAAGACGTAATATACAGATACAGACTATACTATGTATCTAGTTGCCTGTAGTAGCCAATGGGAGCAATACAAGTCGTGCAGGTGCATTGCATATCGTATGTACATGTAATGAGCATGAACATGTGTTTTAGGTATAATTTTCGCCCTCAAAGTGCTGGCATCTTGCGAAAATCCGAATGAAACAGTCAAGGTATATGGGATAGTAATGCCCGGAAAGTATGCAGCTTGGACTGAGCTAATTATTATATACATGATTTCGCCTAACTCATCATTTATTGGACACCTGGCAGGAATCCTTGCTGGTCTCATTTACTGCAAAACCGCAGCGGGGAAAGTCACTGACACCATTATATGCGCTATAACAGGTGAATTTTATTTTATTAATTTTAATTTATTTTATTATTATATATTTTATTGTGCACATGGTATTTTATAGCCATTGGGTCATCGAATGTAGTCTGAATTTTGTAACTTCGACTCCCTCGGTTATCTTATTTTAACCCATAGGAAAACCCTGAGACAACCATTCTTTCCTGATCAGCTCGAAAGGGATTATTTTAGCGTGAAAATTCCATTTGTTGAACTATACTTTTTACACAAGAACGATCTCGCGGTAGAAGCTCCCAAATAGAATCATAATGTCCAGGAAATTATGATGAGAAACTTTGAAAAATACTCTTGCTTTTATTATGTAATAAAATGTTCATTTTGGTCAAGGCTGTCCTATGCTTCACGTACAAGAGCAACATAAAGATTATGAATATGAATGTATTCTACATAAAGGAGATGGAGACGGTTGCAGGATGGAATAAGGTACCTTAAGGAGGAATATCTCCGTTTTATATTATTATTCATGCAACATCTTCAAAACATTAAAGCAGAGTTATATCGGACGCTGTTTTAAATATTTTACGAACTTTTGTCGCATAATTAAATACAGTAAAAAAAGGTTTTATTTGGAATTATTATGAACTTTACCGTTACGTTACATTTGATTAAGGTGTACGATATTTGATGGCCTGAACGTTTGAAAAATTAATACAAGGAAACTATTCTATTGTCTTTGCTTAGTATAGTCTGATGCCATGGATGAATGCTTGACTGGCGACTGCGAAAAAACTAAAGAAGTGTAACAGTGCCTGCATAAGTTGGCCGCCATAGAACTAGCTGTATCTGCATACATTAGTCCCTTATAAAGAATTAAAGCATATTCAAATTACCTTTTATTGTAAATCAAAATTAAATTTAAATGAATTATCAGACAATTTCAAAAATTCCAGATTCTTATCATTCAAGTTCATTACAGAGTCTTGTTCACACGTTTTAAAGTTACTTGAATGTTTCGTCGCTTTTATAAAAACCGCCGTATGAGGTTCACTAGCTGTTGAAAACTGCACATCAACTATTTTGGTTTTCTTATCATTGAGTTTACTTTTGTAGTCACCTAATGTCTGCCTCATCGCCTGCTTCTTCTTGAAGATGGGAGTTTTAGGGTCACGCAACAAAATTAGAGCTCGTTCAATTTCCTTCTTTTGCTTTGTAGAAGGATTCTTGTTCAACAGTAACTCTAATTCTTCTAAACAATAACATGTTTCATAATCAAGATCTAAAGCTTCTTCTGGTGTTAGCTCCGTCTGAAGCAATGGAGGCAAAGTTTTCGGGGCAGCTCTTTTCTTTTTATTCATAATATCAATGAGAGTATATAGAAAAATTGCTATAAAAGATATAATTAAAAGTAATTAAGTAATACTGTAAATTAGTACACTAAAAAATGTATTTGTTTATTGTTTTTTATTAGCAGAAGCAGAAGGATTGGCAGAGTACTAGAGCAGCCAACATTCAAATCCCAATGGAAATTAAATCAAAGTATGAAATGGCGTCCTGTGGCCATGTTGTTGTTTTTGTTTACTACTAACATTGTCAAATTGAATTAAAAAATTATACTTTTATTTATATTATATCTCAGTGCGATGCGTTATGCGAGCTCCGCAGTATTCTGTATTACCACTACCAGAGTAGCGAAGGTAGGTGGACACTTTGACTAACAATACAGTGATATGTTTTACTTACAGATTTTACAGCCAATCAATCAAGCAACCAATCATAGTGTATTTGCCCAATGCCCATCTTTGTAACATCTTAATATAACAGTAATAATCATATATATAATAGTCGATAAAATAGGCGAGAAAAATTGGTATTGTACGAATACCAATTTTTTGGCGGTAAAAACCTTTTGATTTTACAAACGGAGACTTATTAATAGGGGACATTTTTCAAGAAAACAATTTGCCTCTAATAGTGGGCTTTTATGCATTTTGACTGAGAAAAACTGGAGTCTGCCCCTGGCGAAAATTTTTGAATAAATGCGCCTAGGCGCAGTGATTTTTTCATTTCTTGATGGGCACCGTCTCATAAAATTGAACCATTTTCTTTTCTTTAGGGGCTCCCACAGCACTGCATTGTATTAATAACAATTAATTTGAAATTCATGTTTATACATATTATACAATATACGACATAATAGTAATTAGTAGGTTCGCATGTTTCTCCGCTTGAAATATTTGCTGTAGAACACCCCGCCATATTTTAAAAACTTCGCTTTCTTCTTAAAAATTGAGTTTGTAAATTATTTTATTCATTTTGCCGACCATCGGGATGTGCCGCCCTGAAGTGGCTGCTTCAATGGATGGCGCCACTTTAAGAGCACACTGTAATATTGTCCGCTGCTTCCTCAGCTTCTCTACACTGTTCGCAGACACCTTTGTCCTTCTTCTTGAATAATCAGATCGTGGACAGATCGATTTGTGCAGAAATGGTAATGGAAGCCATATACAAGTGCTGCTGCCCCCTTTATACAAACCGTGAGCTACGTTTGCTTGTAAGGTGCCAATTCCACCGGCTAATTTGCTTCACTAATTCACTTGTGTTTTGAGATTTTTTGTTTGTTTTGTTTTAAGGAGACTATTATGTAGATACTTAACTTATCTATTATAAATTAAGTTATAATATGGTAGAGACTTATTAATGATGTCTGCTACCATATTATAACTTAATTTATAACTGATAAGTTAAGTATCTACATAATAGTCTCCTTAAAACAAAAAAAAAAAAAAAAAAAAAATCTCAAAACACAAGTGAATTAGTGAAGCAAATTGGCCGGTGGAATAGCCGCCTAATCATATCTGAGCCATTCTACTTCAGCCATTCTACGATTTTCCATAGTCCGGCTCGTCAGTCATCTATCGACTGAGCTGATTGTGAATCACATTGCCGCATTGTTCGCATGCACGTAAACGTAAACGTAAACTAGCTATCAAAAGTCGGAGAATAAAGAGCTGTGTTTATTCAAGGCAAAAAAGCGAAATCGAATAGACAAAAGCTCCACCTGCGCACAGTAATTGGAAAACATTACTATACGCATCAAAATCAGTGCACTAGTTCGCAGTGTTAGTGGGTATAATATAGGCATAATTGTAAGTTTATGGATTAAATTTACTCACTTCTTTCTTTTGCGCTGACGCCTGCAAACACGTGATTATACCACCATGTAATAATATGTAATACACCCTTGGTAAACTAAGCAACGATTTTTCATGGTAATTACCATTAGTATTAAAGATTTTTTGAGTTGTTGGTCCCATTTATTTTATTTAAACAGTAGGAAATCTTTGGCGTTAATGATTTGATGGGTGATATGTCTAATTATGTTTTATTGCGTTTGTTTATGTAATGTAATAGTATAATAAGGCGATATCCGTCCAACAGTCAACAGTGGAATTTTTCATAGCAACTGAGGCGAAAATTAACATATGCATGATATACTGCAGCCATTATGACGATTTGGGATTAACGTAACACCGGGATTTATTAAATTGTTTTAAACAAATGAGTGCAAAATGTGTGGGAAATTAAAATTGATAAATTAAACCTCGGCTATATTTTTGGTGATTTTACAATTTTTTTTTCTCCCTTAGATGTAAACACAAATTAATTAAAATTCTTATTATATGCTATTCCAAAATTCTACGTGTACTTTAACAACGTCATGTGACACCTTACTAATGCGGCATTATTTAAACGCCGGTGT
The DNA here is from genome assembly GCA_963971405.1 of Psococerastis gibbosa. Taxonomy (NCBI): domain Eukaryota; kingdom Metazoa; phylum Arthropoda; class Insecta; order Psocodea; family Psocidae; genus Psococerastis; species Psococerastis gibbosa. Next base: position 20,162,457 of record OZ020486.1, read on the forward strand.
TACGTTAATCCCAAATAGCCGTAATAAGGCTGCAGCTGCCTGATCGAGGCGATTATAATACCGGTATTTATTTAATCCCCTGGTAATAAAAATGTAAACAAGATAATTTTATAATGGGAAGTGCTATTCAAAATTTGTTTGTTTACAGTTATAATCCTAGGGTATTTATTTAACCCCGGTATTATAATCGCCTCGATCAGGCTGCAGAAGCATGAAGAAAATACCGGCTTGACATCTTTCAATCAATCAATCAACATGTATTATGTCAGAACCAAACAGGGCATACATTACGTCAATTTTTTATAAATGTATAAATTAATCAATTAACAGTAACTTATGCAAACCCATTTATATATCGAAAATCCATATTGACTCAAAGTTTCACCTTAAGAGGATGTATGAAACTTAGAAGTTTCCACTACAAAATCTGACAATTTTAATTTTCTTTTAATCGAAAATGAAATTAACAAAAGGCTGTATTGTATTATTAGCAATAAGACTGATCCTTCGCTAAAACGTCCATATCCTCTATATGAGAAGACCAAAAAGCTTTGTAATAGTCATTAAAGCCCATTTTAAGTTCTTAGTTCCGTACAAATTTATTATTAAAGACAATTTTCTTTATTTTTTCTTTTATAAAATGTAAGGTTACCTATCGCTACATTTCTTTTGACTCAGCCTTTCAACTTTTTTAAATGTTTTGGACTTCGTATTTCTTCTTATCTTTTATTTCGAATACCCGAATACTTCAATGACCAGCAAATAAACACCTATCTTTCCTGTTAGAATTTATTTAACGCAGTACTCATCATCTGGAAGAAAAAACATTTCAGTTTATAATAGCTTACAGCTCTGTACCTAATTTATGTAGGCCTGTATGTTTTATGGTAATAATTACTTAAAGGCTCTAGACTCCACAGTATGGGTTTTCGCCATTACATTTTATGTCGCAATTTTTCGACTTCGGGTGATACGTTTAACTAATATGGGGACAAGTCATTGAGTTTGATGCAATTTTTGTACTGTAAACTTAGAGTGTTTACTTGGATAATCAGTTTTCGTTTCTGACAGGTTTTTTGTTAACTTACCAGCATTTTCCATTATCCAAGGCAAATATTGAGATACTCTAGTGTTAACACTTGGATTGTCGGTAGCGCACTGTATGCCGTAACTTATGATTCCCAGCAATTTTAAACGTCGTGTTTTGGGGTCTTCCCATAGAAGGGGACCTCCTGAGTCGCTCTGAAACACAATCGTACCCAAAACAAAATTTCATGTGTAATTTGATGGTATATACAGTATGTATATATCACTATGTCTCGTAAATAGCCTACAATATTCTGACAGAATGGCATCTCCTTTATATATAGTACTGATGTACTGTATTTGCATATATATTAGTATTACTATATTTCCCTTTACAGCATTTCATTCCCAATTTATGCAAATAACATTCATAATACTGTAATATGAATGTACATACATATATAACGTTATATATAATTGTTTGTAATTTCAGTTCATAAGCCTTCGTTTATATTGTTATATTCCGTAACTAATCTCAAATTTAAATTCGAATTACGTTGCCTGGATTACAAAAGATAGACTACTCGTAGTTTTAGGTTTAGATCCTTTATCTGCAGTTGTACCTGGCATGCATCACGTTCCGTCTTAAAAGTGCAGATTTGATCGCCTGATACCATTTCGCCGTAGGTTTTCTTGCATTGGTCAGTGCTTACTACGTCTAGATCCACCTTCTGCAATTTCTTTGATGGGAGTCCACCGTAATCAGTTGTCCCCCAACCTGAAAGTGTTCGTAAAGCCTTAAAAACTTTCTGAAACTTTTATAACAAGTGAAATTCTTAAGGGGGGTAGAGAAACTGATAGTCTAACTCGTTGCTCGAAAATTTCTGTTACAATTAATTGTTTCCTCGTCGATTTTTGCCCAATCACTGCAATAGGCCCAAATAGTCTGAGATCCCGCATTAGTATTTTCTGCCCCATCTGTTAAATTCGAATATGACATACATACATACTCGAATTGTTCCAAAAACAGATGCGAGCATTTTACCAAAAACAAGTTTCCACCAATCCCGTACATGATGTTGATAAGCCACCCATAAACATATTGTTATTCAGTATGATCTATTATATTATGTATGTCACAATCGAATAACAGGCGGGGACCGGAAATATTTAGATCTAAAGGGAAGCAAAAGATTTCGGAATTAAATTATTTAAGTTATCCAACGACTGAGCTGAGAGCTTCTCCTTGACCACTGCCCCGCTAGTGATGTCTTGAACAGCAGCAGGCATCAGCGTCAGGCATCCGCGTTTTAGAGTTGTGCACTACAGCTACAGCTCGTAATTTTAATGTTTTACTGCTTACCTAAAAATTCAAAATGTACTTACCGAGAGCTTCTACTTCGTCTCCAGCAAAAGTATCCCGATAGTTTGTAAACGGTAAACATGCTGGCCCAACTCTGAGATTAAAATCAATTGGACGGTTCAGTCTTAAGATGGCTATGTCATTCTGTTGTGTCACACTGTCGTATTGGGGATGTGAGATGAATTTGTCAATTAAAATAAGTTGTGCGCTTTCTGTATCATTTCCTGAAAAATCGACCAATTCAAAAAATACATTTGGTTTCAGGCTGGACTACTGCAATTTTTCACTTGTACCCATTCTTTCTGCATGGGTTTCTATTGAGAACTTGTACGACATGTTGTTCAATAAATAATAGATAGTTTGAGAAGCGTAAAGCCTTGCCCGGGCTTGCCATCTAAGAAGTGATTCACCCATTAAAAAAATCAGCGCTAGTAAGGGGAACTGTCATCTAAAATAGGAACTTATTAAGAAGTCCGAATTATGATCATTTACGAGAAAAGAACAGAAATCAAAAACATTTAAGAAGTTAATTCAATACAAATTGCTGTTTTCATGTATACAGCATTATATGCAATATTATTTATCGCTAATCGACCCCAGTGAACTTCGTGAACTTTCCGTGTTTGTTTGTTTACTTTTTCAGTGGTTTACTAAAAGTTCATTTATATACTGTAGCCTATTAGCCCAGGGTAGATAAATTTTTTTAAGACATTAAATTATAGTGGAATGAAACCCATTGGAAATGGAAGGCAATATGACAGACATTAAAGGAAAAAATAAATTACGGGCGATCTGAGGTCGGGAAGTAGGTAGGGGTGGATTTTAATGGTGAAATACGGTACATCTTCATTTCCGGCAAAACTACAAGTCCTATGGAAAAACGTCAAATAGCAAAAAGGTAGGTAATAAGAAGATGTACATTTTAAGGGATAACACTTTTTTCACATAACCTCAAATTTTATGAGAAAAATGCCAAAAACCAAGGTTTTGGTTTTTATTTTTAACTTTAAATAAATAATAGTTTTAAAAACACGCTTTTATACAAAATCCAACTAAAAAGTTGAAAATAAAATTTAATCAATTTGGATTAAGAATAATGTAAATAAGAAATAAATGTAAATTATTGTAAAAAAAGCGTGGGGTTTGGACTTGATTTTGACTCACTTCAATACAGATTTCATTTAAAGTGCTAAAATGTATTTAAGATATTATCAAAGTTATGATCCTTCTACTCATATCTATAAAATGTTTATAACTATTGACACTATGCACCATGCGCCCCACGCTCAATCCTTTTTAATATGTACACACTACACATGACGTGTTAACAATTGCATCTCACAAACAGTACTTTAACACAATGCTTGTAATTGAAATCTAACTCCCCGCACAACTCCATTTCGTAAATAATAATAATTATTATAACAAGATCCCCTGGCAACAGCCGCCCGACGTGAACCTTGGTTGCCAAGGATACGGAAATAAATTTAATAATTTTTATTAGCGAATTTAATCAGGGTAATCGGATATTGTAATTGAATTATTGCATTGTCGTCGGTCTTTGACAGGTGTGCAAAGTTTGAATTAAATCTGATCGTTCAAAGTAGGGCAAAGTCGAGCCCAAAGGAATCGGTTACAAACATTTAACATACAGGTGAAACTAACAAAAAGCGTTTAAAAAAAATATTTTTTACGTGAAATTTAGTGAAAACTTACCTTTTTATGTTCTAAATACACTGTAATTTTTTTTTTACTTAAAATATTATTATAATTAACCTAATTTTGAGTATGAAAAAAGCACCCTAATTTTCAATCGAAAAATCTGTCGTCAAAATGTCGATTTTTTTTTTTAAATTAGGTGGGCTTTTTGTTTATTAAAATCTCTACTTTCCGACCGGACTATACTTTAAATATCAAAGACATCATTTCTCGACTTCGTTTTTGGCATTTTTTTAGAAAATTTTGCACAGTAGTGTATGTTTTTTATACCATCGGAAAGTAGAGATTTCAACAAACAAAAAGCCCACCTAATTTTAAAAAAAAATCGACATTTTGACGTGAGATTTTTCGATTGAAAATTAGGGTGCTTTTTCCATATATTATAGTCAAAATTAGGTTAAAAATAATAGTAATATGTTAAATAAAAAATACAGTGTATTTAGAACATGAAAAGGTAAGTTTTCACCAAATTTCAAATAAAAATGTTTTGTTTTTTTTAAAGTTAAAAATAAAAACCAAAACCATGGTTTTTGGAATTTTCTCATAAAATTTGAGGTTTTGTGAAAAAAGTGTAATCACCAAAGTTGTTCATCTTCTTTTACCTACCTTTTGCTATTTGACGTTTTTCCATAGGACTTGTAGTTTTGCCGGAAATGAAGATGTACCGTATTTCATCCTTAAAAACCACCCCTACCTACTTCCCGAACTCAGATCGCCCGTAATTTATTTTTCTTTTAATGTCCGTCATATTATCTTCCATTTCCAATGGGTTTAATTCTACTATAATTTAATGTTTTTTTAACCATTTTTCAGGGGATCTACCCTGGGCTAATATGGTAGATTCGTTTGAAGTATGAATATTGGGCGCTTTACACTGTTATTAAGTTACTGGTGTGGTACTGTTTTCTAAGAATAAATAAAAACATTACTTTACTTACCCATCGATGTATCATGGTCTCCCACCAAAAGTGCAATCGCATTCGGCTTCTTTCCTAGAAGACAGTGCGCTGCAGTGAGTGCAAATCGTTGTGAAATAATTGTCGCGCCGCAGAAGAGGTCTCGTTGCTTACCGTCAATGAGAGCTGCCATCATTGGATATTCATTAACGCCCGTCTCCCTTCCTCCGACTATTCGCACCTAATATGAAACAAAAAGACATATATAACCAATTGTGTTTTAAGAGAAAATCGTACACCCTACAGTCCAATATGATTACAAAGACTTTCACGGAGCTACTTGATGAAGCAGTAGAATCCGGGATGACAGGCCGTGGTCGATCTGTAAACGTACTTCCAAACGGTTCGTCAAAATCTGCGGCCGTCATCAAAGAGCCGCTGCTGCTGAGCCTCTGAGATACAATCTTAGAAGTCTACACACTGTCACTGAAGATGTCGACCGCAGATGTTGACGAAATGTTTGGAAGTACGCTTTCGAATCGACCCGGATTCTACTATTTGGTCAACCTATAGTCCGTTTTTAAAGCTGTAAATAAATGCACGATCCAACTTTGTTGTATAACTGAGTTGGACAACATGGTCTGCCCTATTTCATTCGGAAGTACCGACATAGACGATTAGACCGAATTGGCCAACTAATATTGTTTTGGTTTCGTTCTAACTTCTGGGTTATTATATATTATGCAGCCTACACATATGATCGATTTATTCTAATTTTATGTTTTCTACAATATTCTAATGAGGAAATTGAGTCAAACATACTAGATACTATATTTGAAATTCTCTTCGCCACTTTCTTTCAACGAAAATACCTGTAGTTTGACTAAGAATCACAAATTATTCTACTTTTTGTGTCTGTGAGGGTCTAATTCACCACCAGTGGTAATTAAATTCGTGATGTTACATCCCTATTTTACGTGCTACTATAGCTATATGTATTTACGGAATTTCTCCAGCCACATTCGCAACCTCCAGGCTTAGGGGTGGGATCTGATTCAGTTGGGGGCAAGTTCTGCACTCCTATGCTGCAAAGAAAAGAGCCCTGCTGACTTTGCCAAGTGCTCATCAGGGCTATGTTCATTTTGTTCCCCGATGATACCGTTGTCAGCCCTCCGGTCCCGCAGTAGTTATTTGCATCGTCTAAAGCCATGTTTCCGGTTACGGACACAGCGAAACGATCTGTAGCACACCCCTTAGTCTGTAACATTTGACAATATTAAGTATAGGTGTTTCAATTGCTGGTCCAACAGTATAAATAATTAGATTACTCGTGGTATTTCATTTTAATAAACAAAAAATAACAAAAACTTAGAGTTTTAGAAAAACCCTAAGTTTTTGTTATTTTTTGTCCAGCAGTATGTTATTTTTAATTAATGTAACCTGCATTTGCTGTATGTAATAAATTATAACCATTTGAAACGATGTACCTACCTACTGTACAGTAATACAGAATATAACGAATTGCCTCCAGATTTGGCATATACTAAAAGCTACTGTATGTATAGTTGGGTAACATATAAATTATAAATAAATATTGACTTTTTGTTCCATTACTAAGCCAACCTAGCGGGAGTTAGGGCTATAAAGCCCTCTCTTACACTAAAGAACCGGTCCGAGTTTACTCGAACATGCTTTCCAATTAATCAAAATTAGTAGATAGAGATAATGAGTAATTTATGGTACATAATTTTCCTATGGCTACATTTCCGATATGGGGGGGGGGGGGGTGGGGTTGCCCACTAGAGGTGAGGTAAATTCACACATTACCACACAGCAATACTGGCAGGGCACGCAATGAATTTGAGGGTGAATTTTCTATCATTTTTTCAAAAAATCATTTTTTTGTACAAAACCAAATACTTTTCTGGGAAAGCAACCTGTCCGGTTTAAATTTACTCAATTTAACACCTAAAACATGCCTGAAGGTAGAAATCATCGATAGAAAGGTTTCGCAGAAAAATTATTTTTTAGTAATTTTTCATTAAAATTTAGTTATTTTTATTTTTTTACCTCCAGAAGCAAACTATCAAGGGGCAAGCGACCCCCCACATTTTATCAACATTAATAACAACTACAATATATGTGAATTTAAAAGAAATCGTTGGAGCCGTTTTTGGGAAATAATTTTTTTAGACGTTTTTTTTGGAATTTTTTGAGAATAAACCCCCCGAAATTGAGTTGGCCCCAAATAAAATAAATCGACGCGAGGCATGATTTTTGTGAACCTACATGCTTAATTTAATCAAAATCTTCCGAGTAGTTTGCCCGGAAATCGACGCACAGACATACAGTGCGACAGACAGACATTTCGTAAAAACCACTTTTTTGGGTTCCTGGGACCTGAAAACGTGTAAGTCCGTTGAAATCTCGGAATTGAAAATTTCGACCATCACAAAGCTTTCCTTATACTACGTATAAATTGGAAAGCAACTAGGAAGGCCCTAGACTAGACATGCCCTCCAAAGCATGGCCAGAAAATGTAGCAAGTGTGAGACTCGAACCAACAACCTTTCGGGTGAAAGTTGGAGTCTGTACCACTACTCTACATGTATATATATTGTACATATATAAACATATACAGCATATTGGTTACAATAATAGCATGCATACGATACCTGAGGAATCGAAAAGTTTTCGCAGACTAAAAAAACTTGACTTCCGGGAGGGGAAACAGCGTACCATCTGCACGATTGACCTGAAAATGTGAAAAACTGAACGGTTATCTATACTGTTCTGCATTATTATCATTATTTATACCTGTAGATGCGTACGGAGAAAGTCCGATAAATTGTATACCAAACTAACGGCCAATATTATTAAAATAAGTTCTTTTTTTCTTTAATTTCGGTATTTCCAACATTTACAAAAAGTTACGAGCCGCCAATTCATTTCTAATTCGATGTAAAGCGCGGGACAGTTTATGTATATACTACTCCACCATGATAGGATGACATTTTAGTACCGGTATCGTTACGTTTTTAACCACTTATTCTTATTAACCACTTATTATTTAACTAGGCTAGGCTAAAATAGTAGAATATTTTGAAACAAATTTTTAAACAATGTTAGAATAATCGCTAAAATAATTTCGAAGAGAAATGTGCCTACCTTTAGGGTATTTTTGTGGGTATCCCGGCGAGTAAATGTAATATGGCTGATTAGGCACAAGCTCCTGGTAGTAGTCGCAGTTTTCATAAAGAGCTGAAGCTCCCACAGCGGTCAACAGTATCAGCAGTATTGATGATTCCTTCATGTTCTTATTTCTGCAAATAAAAATAAAAATCAACTACTTTATTTTACAAATTTTTTGAAATTCTTAACTTGAAACCGTCTTCTTCTCTTACTTTGAAATGTCCTTAGGTACTTTCCACAATTAATTATACAATGTCTAATTAGGGGGTTTTGAGATATTACTCCAAAACAAATTTCTCGAAGGGATTATACGGCAATTTAATGGGTAGTTTGAGACAATTTTAATGAAACTAATGTTATAACAAATGTTCATAGCATAACTAGCAGCAGTTGATAAAAAAATAAAAGTCTATACGACAACATTTGTACAATATGAGGGCAGACTTTTTTTTTCACCCTCTTCCCTCCTCTTTGCGTATGAACCGGTTTTATACAGAAAAAACACTATCTCTCTATCTTTCGTTAAATAAAGTTCTTACATGATTCCACTAAAAATTTAGTAAGCCCTATATTTTTGCGAGAACAAAAACAATTTCAGTCATACGGTGAAAACGTGTGGGTAGCAAAATACGACAAATTTAGTAGAATTAAGGGGTTACAAAAGAGTGTGGTCGCAAAAAATTAAAAACAATATAATTATTATGTAGGTAAGGCTTCTTCCTATATGTTAAAGTAACATTAGCAGTATTTTGAAATACTTACATCAGGCTTGCGCACTAATACTAATTCACCAGAATTCTTAAGTATACAGTTCATAAATGCTAATGCCCCATACAGATGTTCGAACAATTTCTTTCAAATTCACTTATATTATAGTCCTTAATAATGTAACTCATAATAAAACCCACTGATAGAACCCCTTTGATAGTTTGCTTCAGCAGACAAACAAATGAAAATACTGCATTTTCAGAAAAGAAATACTTAAAAGATTAATTTTCCTCAGAACCTTTTTGTCGATGTTTACTATTGATGATAACGTTTTAGGGAAAGTTCTTGTTTAGTTGAAAACATTATTTTTTGAAGAAACAATTGGTATAATCCGTGCCCAATTGCATTGCATTGCTATTATTGTGTAGTAATATGTATTTTAATATCCATTCTGTCTATGCAATTGTTTTATCGATTCATCCAATCAAAGCAGTCGAAATGTAACATTACAGAACTATTTATAATGATTTTCCATTTCGGTACGTATATTAATAGATAAAAAGGAAAGCATGCACGGGTTCTCTTGTACCGGTTCTTTAACGAGAGTTACGCTTAAGACTTACAATAGCGCCACTCGAATTCCGAAGTGTTGCGGTGATTTATTTGCGTGTTGATTTGACAAAGTAACAGCCCGAAGTACCGATCACAAACAGAAACGTGGGTCTATTATCTTCGTTGTAACGCTGCTGGTACCACTGACAATAACGTTATCAGGAACAAGTCAAGTTCGTTGCACTGCATGAAAGTACTAACGTGAGTGAGTACATACGCAACAGTACAGTTGCACAACAGAATTGGATTTATTACGATTTTGGAGAAATAAATTATGCGTATATTTACTCGTACAGAATGTGATGACTACCAATAGTATAATACCTGAAGTTAGAAAGTATCGATAGAGAGGTTCCACAGAAAAATTAATTTTTGGTCATTTTCTGTGAAGTTTGAGTATTTTTATTTATTTTTTGCCCCAGAACCAAACTATCAAAGGGCAAGTGACCTATTGGGTTTTGTTTAAATCAATAACGAATGAAATATAATATGTTAGTTTAAAAAATCTTTGGAGCCGTTTTTAGAAAAACTGTTTAAAGTTTAAGCCTTCTTTTTGGGCGGGACCGAGTAGTTTGCCCACAAATCGACGAATAGACAGACATTTCGTAAAAACGACTTTTTTGGTTCCTGGAACCTAAAAACGTGTAAATCCGTTGAAATCTCGAAATCGAACATTTCGGCCATCACAAAACTTTCCTTATACTAACGTATAAGCAGGAAAGCAATAAATATATAACACATCATTATCTTTCAACTCCAATATTGTATACAGTTTACAGTTACAGGTACTAGTATTGTATAAATGCATCTCCTTCAAAGTGTCAGCGACTGTGAAATTGAAGGTACTGAAATATTTTTTATTCAGACCTATGAAGTTGTTTTAAAATGGTAGTCACGATGTTGGTGGGTGCAGTATAGGTTACAATACACCACATTTTAGGTCATATGCTCGTGACTTGTGCACTTTAGTTCAAAACTGCTGCACGAATGACCAATCTAAAATAACGACACTTCAGACTGATACTGTCTACGCAAGCGCCATTTGCTGATTAAATAATATTAATAAATATTGAGAGTGAAATATGCTATCTATATTTTATTTTATATCATATTTATATCAGTTTTGGTCCCAATGCCAAAAATTAATTATTTTAGGGATAAATTCATTCCCCCCTCTTTAAGACCAATTTTCCGTGGCTCCCATCTTGCAATGTCTCCCTAGATTAAACTGGTTCTCACCTCTAAGTGAGGAACTTATCTATCTATATAGCTTTCATAATTCTTACTAGTCCTCTTTGATAAGTGGTACAATAGTGTAGGTAGTACTGCTGTTAGTATACTGATCCTCTAGGTGTTCTTTCTTTTAGTTTTTCAACTTCTGCTACTCGGTCCATTACGTGCTATAGGTCATGCTGCATTCTCCTCCATTTCTGAGCTCATTACCTTCTGAGGTCAGTTTTTTTTTTCATTTTTCCATGAAGAGTTATCGGCTGCCTTAGTCACTTTCCTGTCGTGCTTGACTTGTAATGTTGAGATCTACTACCTAGGTATATACAACTATACGTAATTGGCATTATTAATGAGTCGTTGAAAGGAGACGTCTTGTTAGTAACTTAACGTTGATGAGGAATAGCATAATGGATTATATTATACTATAACTATGATGATAATGGTTTCTATAGTTTACGTGGGTTACGTTCTTCTTCTTGAGTTGCAATCTAGGGTTTGGTTTGCAGCTAGGGAATGTGGTATTCTTCTCCTCCACTCTTGTCTGTTTTGTGGGTTACGTTACTATCTAGTAAAACACTCGTGCATTGGCTGAATGTGTAAAAAAAATCTTAAAAGAATTAGAATTGTCTTTAAAGCATTTTCCTGTATCGTGGTGGTTGACAATTGGCAAATTTCGCTTTTCATTGAAATTCTTGAATTTACGTACGACATTTCTATGGTTATACCGGTACCGGTCTTACATTTTGCTCATACCGCAAATTATGTGAGGAACATTATAAACAAGGTACGTCACTGTTCTAGGACATGTGTCGGCATATTATTGTGTATCATTTTGACAGGGCTGTGTGGGTGATAGCTCATGCACGGTTATCTAACATTAGCCTACAGCTGCTAGGTGTCACGGGTACGAAACCTGCTGTGGGGCTATGGCTTTCCTTGATAAGTTTGCGCCAATGCATGGTTACCAAAACTACAATAGTAACATTGAATATACAATATAACACTATATACTATGTTATATATTCAATGCTAGTGACAATGGAGCCATCGAAACTTTTGTAAAGCAACCGGCAATGACAATAGATTCTATTGTTAACTGTAGGCCTCTATAATGGAGAAATTTTCCAACATCCAACGTAGAGGGCCTCTGCCTTGCTGCAAGGCCGTAGGCAAGGGGGGGGGGGCTTATTGGGCTGCAGCCCCCCCCTCCCCGAAATGAAAACTTTTGAAAAACATTTTCGCCGGGGGAGACCCTCGGGCCCCCCTGTTTGCAGATATATGAATATGCATGCCTTTGTAAGCTTTGCTGCTGTAAAATCCCACTGTTTTGCACTTATATGTGGATTTTTTTCCCCGGGGGAGGCCCCCCTCTGGTTTAAATGCAATATTATTTCTATGAGTAAGTATTCCGTTGTAAGCTTTGTAAAATCTATCTTTTGCTGCTGTTAAAATGCGTAAAACCCCACTATTTTGCACTAATATTTTCAAATTTTCCCCCTGGGAGACCCCCGGACCCCCCATTTGGGTTGAAATGCAATATTATTTCTATTCAATCTAAACCGTCGTAATGGTAACATTAGGATTTAGTCCGCATTTCCGCAAAATATTGTGTGTCAGTGTTTGCACCAAAACTAAGTCCGCCTAGAAATTGACGTTTGGTGTGCCTATGCTATCATATATACTCAGTAACACCATAACCTCAAAAGAATACACTAGATACAATTGAATTCAAGAAATTTTTTTTACACTGGATAGGATCACAGTTGCCGCAGCCACCCCCGAAAAAAAATCCTGGCTACGGGCTTGCCTTGCTGTGATCCTTCTTCTTCACTTCTTCAAGTTACAGCTGGCTGGCTGATTGGCAGCAACATGTGGCATCGAAGCCTCCACTCCCCTCGATCCTGGCCCCTACATCCTCCATAAGGTGCCCATTCCATTGACCGGCTAGGGCTATTTCCAACAACGGTGACGTGGTAGCAGACATTCGAGACTTAGGTGGCGTTTCCAATGACCTCGCATTGCAGAATTGACGGAAATGTTTATTTTCCTCTATGCCATAGTTAAAATTGATCAATGATCATACAGTAAAATCACAAACAAACAAACTAAAATTAAAAAATGGCTTCATGGGATATGTTAATTACAAACATTTTATAGATTTCTATTAAAAAAAAAAAAAAAACATTTCCGTCAATGTCATTTGCAATCTGCAATGCGAGGTTGGTGGAAACGCTACCTAAGTCTTGAATGTCTGCTACCACGTCATCGTTGTTGGAAATAGCCCTAGCCGGTCAATGGAATGGGCGCCTTACTTGCTGCAGATACTCTTTTATCGGGCGCCCAGGTCGGTTGACGCCTTCTATTATTCCCTCTTTCTGTGATTGGCGCGGAGTATCCACATACTTAATATATTATAGAGGGAAGTGCAGACGCTGCCGTTCAATTTTTAGTTTTCGCGAGTGGCAAGCCGGTTGCAGGAGAACTGCATAAGCCAAGCATGGCGATGACCAATCATAGCAAGGTGGAGGCCGTCCATGTTGGATCGCTTGCTTTACATGCCCTCCGAATGTAGCAAGTGTGAGACTCGAACCAACAACCTTTTGGGTGAAAGTTAGATGCCGTACCACTACTCTGCGTGTCCTGATATGGCCTATCATATACGTTGCTCTTCTATAAAACAGACTATGTCTTCTCCATTGAGTAATGCGTTGGCGTTGTTTTCGTACAGGGGTCCATAGACTCTCCTTATTATCTCCCTTTCCCGTCGGCGGTAAGGTTCAAGATTTTGAGCCGTACGTTGCAACCGGTCCTTTAACGGTTTTGTATAGATCTTTAATCATCTGAGTTGTAATGCAATGTATTACTGTAATCTTTCAATATATATTACAACAAAGACAAGCTGCTTGTGACTTGTTGATTTTTCGATTGACATGAGTGCCCCGAATGTTTTCGGATGGCTTGTTTTTTGTATCCCAAGTCCAAATATAGATCCTGTGTTGCAGCTTGAACTGTGAAATGTCTGTCTCGTAATCATTCAGCCATTTCTGGATATTGTACCTGTGCTAATCTACCAGATTGTCTATATTTAAAGAATAATGCTCTTTAGGGGGTTGACAAACTAACATATAGGTCATACATGTGCCGACGGGTCATTAGACACGATGACTTGAAACTTTTCAGTTTCGAATACGCATGACCGGATTGGTGAACTCAAGGCTTATGCCTATGCTTAAACCCAAGTTAGTGCAATAGAGGCCTTTAGCATTTATATGACATATCTATGTTCTGTACATCGACATGCCCATGATTAATTTAAATTCAAATTCAAATATATTTATTTACTGTTTTGATGTACAATTTGTTAGTGCTTGTGGTTCAGAGGGCACCTTTGGGCATTCCCGTGATGGGCCCCTCAATCTGATCCTAAAATTAAATCTAATCATTATCCTTAATTAATCCTAAAATTACTCCTGAATTAAAAATAAAATAGAAAAATGTTTAAAAAAATACAATCAAAGAATTAAACTAATAATTGCATAGTTCACTTTAAAGTAATTTGTTCACTAAGTGTACCAATTATTTTAAAGTTTTTTATTTATTATGCATTGACTTATGGAATGAAATTAGTGTTCGTCCAATACCGAGACTGAGACGAGACTACGGGGTCTCGGTCTCGGTCTCGATTTGCATGGTCTCGGTCTTGTCTCGAAAGACTCGAGAGTCTCGGTTTTCAAGTAGGCATGGTTGCATTATATTATTGTAATAACCGCCTGGACTGCTATGCCAACGCCCACTGATTTGCAATGCATGCATAAGCATGTTTTTTCCTCAGATTCTGGCCTGCTATTCAGGGCTGTCCCACCCCGACCTCGGCTTATCCTAGTCCTAAGCTCAAGTAGGCATCCCTATCCATACTTAACTTATGGCGTTTGGCTTAGCCTAGAATAAGCGGAGGTCGTGGAACAGCCCTAAAAGCCTGCTGTCCCAGTACTTCTACTTACAGTAGGTGGACCTCAAACAGTGGCGTCATTGCAGAATTTCCTTAAGGGTGGCTTTGGGGGGCAAGAACGGTTAAAATAGGTACACAGTGCATATTATTCATAGGGTCATAGGGTGACCCCCCCCCCCCAGAGACCCAAATGGCGCTACTGACACATCGGATGCTCTAGTATATTTACAATTGTGACAGAGCTTCAGCACACGCCAAGGGGTACCCAGAAATATCAGAAATATTTCTCCAGGGGGGGGGGGAGAGGGGTGCGGTTTCATGTTATAGTAACTATTTGAATTGTTTTACGTGGTAAGTTTATCTAGTTTTCACCCCTGGGGTCCTCACTGGCACAAATACAGTATATACTGTATATGGATAAATGCTGATGCAAATGTAATAATAATAATGACTGTCAAAATAAGAAAAGATTGAATATTGCCACTAAAACAATCATTAAAATGGGCCCAAAAGATTTTTTTAGTCCTTTTAATTGGGGTATAAAAAAAAATTGGACCAACAAACCGAGAATCAGGGACGTAGCCAGGGAGGGAGCTTTGGGGGCTGAAGCCCCCCCCCCCCCCGAATCGTAAAAAATAAATAAAAACCTTGCATTGTTCTGTTTGATATTTCACCTGTATTTTTTTCTCCCTCTAAAAACACTAAAACTAAGTGTTTTTGCTTGTAAATTCTTAAACATTTCCGGGGGGGGGGGGGGTTATACCCCCTCGACCCCCTGGTAGTTAGCCCCTCACGAAATAAAATCCTGGCTACGTGCTTGTTGAGAATCATAATCTGCAAGCTTTTCTGAGTTGAAAACTATTTACAGAATACGGTCCTCATATTATTTGGCATTATTTGGCTTACTCAATTACCTATACCGCCCACACACACAAAAATACCAAACACAAGGAATGAAATAATTATATAGAATATATAGAAGATAAGCAAGATTGTCGTCTAGCTAAGCAAAACTCCGAACCTGGTGTAAACACATAGTTGACATAGTGCATATAATACTATTACAGATTCATCAAACCCAAACCGAGACCGAGACTAGTAGGTCTCGGTCACGGTCTCGCTCGTGTTTTATTGGTCTCGAGTCTCGGTCTCGAAACCGAGACTCTGAAGTAGTCTCGGTCTCGGAAAAAGTCTCGTTTCGAGACCGAGACCGAGCCGGGCGAACACTAAATGAAATTTAGATTTGGCTTTCAATAATACTCATAGTAGGCTCTACCCTTAGTTGGCATTTAGGTGGAGGAAGATCGTTGCCAGGTCTTCTTAAACACCTATGGATGTGCAGTCATAAATCGTGTTTTACTGTCCGTTTCAAACCCACATTATATTGAACTTGTTTTAGTTAAACTCTCAAGTCAAGATTAACGTGTTAGCCTATGTTGAATGAACTCTCCCCTCCATACGAATTCGCCCTTGTGCAATGCATAGAAGACCAGATATTCAACCATGTTTTCTATTTGGGTATTTTCGACACTTACGTCGACCTAATATACTACTAAAGAGTGAATAATGATGCATAGCTTTGGTAAAAGAGTGTCTTCTTTTTACAAACTAAATTTTAGTGGTGCCATGGTGCTTTGTTAACAACGACTGAAGCTTTGAGTATATCGAAATGCCTACGGCCTTACAATGTTGAACCCATGAGAACAGAGCATGTTTCAAACTGCGGCAAACTTGATAGTGTGCACAGCGTTGGCAGGGGAACATGGTGGGACATGATAACGCGCTGCGACTACACCAGTCAGTCTACGTGCGTTTCGAGTCCGGGTCACCTCCGATTTAATCGTGTGACTACCATATTCAAGTGGTTTGGAATCCACTTATAATCAGGAGGTCCACCCTGTCAGTCAACTCCCCTTTCCCCGAGGTGAATGAGTTTGCCCTTAGGGTGCCTCAAGTTAACAAACAGACTCACTCCCTCCGCTAGGCTGACAGGGTTGCTTAAAGCAGAAATGCTGAAAGCAGGCGTTGGAAACCAACAACAAACAAACCAGTATATCGAAATCAATGGAACGTTCTTTTTACACTTTTTTTAGATATTGCACTTCTCTGTAACCCTGTTTTCTTCTACTGAAAAAAATTGTACTGTATTCATATGAGTATATATTTGTAGCAAATTTAATTCAAATCCGTTGACTAGTCTGATTGGAATTGGAAAATGCAGACTAGATGTCTTTAAATGCACTTCTTTAATTGTTTTATTTTTTATTTCTGGGATTGGTACCGCTGAGGTACGTCGACTCAGTAACCTATTGCGCCAGCACAAGCGCCCTCATTCCATTAAATGATAGAAAACAAAATTGGTATCATTTAATTTGCTTAATCTTGAACTCGAAATTTCCGCTATGAGACAGGATATACAACCAACATATACTATTTTTTATTGTTTCAGGGTGGAGGGCCAGCACTGGACTGACTGGAGATACCTGCCTAGCATATCTCATGGAAATGATGGGGCCAATTTGTAAGTACGAGAATACTCTTGCCAACAACAATTATTATTGTTTGGAAACATTTAATAAGCTATACTTGCACTATATTCAAAGAGCATTAATCAACTTAGTGATTCATGCTTACATCATAGCCCACATTGTAATTACCGTGTATTATCCCCGTAGATGTTGTAAGTGTGACCTAGACCTTTCTGAGCCTGGCATTTGACACGAACATCTGCCGGCCATCACGATCAGCCATCGATAGGCCCACCGACCAGCATGTGTCAGAACAAGACAAAACATACCCTAAACTGTGTCACACGGCAACGCAAGGTGACATGTTACTGTACATGTTTGCTTTCCTATGTAAACGCTACTACAGGGTTTCCCAAACTGTGATCCACAGACATATCAGGTGGTCCACGGACCAAAGTAAGAAATAAGAAAATAAAACAGCTGAGATATTGGAAATTTGAAGTAAAATACAGTAAGTCTTGGCACTGAACTACTTTAAAATCCAACCGATACCAGTCCTAAACATTTAATCAAATATTAGCATGTAATTGTAGGCACAAATCATCCTGTCGCAGCTATGGTGGTCCACGGACAAAAAAGGTTGGAAACCTCTGCGCTAGTATAAGGAAAGCTTTGTGATGTACGAAATGATCGATTTGGAGATTCCAATAGATTTACACGTTTTGAGGTCCAGGACCCAAAAGCGGTTTTAACGAAATGTCTGCCTGTCGATCTGCCTGTTCGTCGATTTGTGGGCCAACTACTTGGTGGCATTTTATGACAATTTGGCATGTAGATTTACAAAAATCGGGAAGCTCCCTGGAGTGAGCGTAGGTAGTGGAAAGGGAGATATGAGTATGTAGGACGAGAACCCTACACATTCACATTTTGTTTTGACAGCTATACGTTTGGTATTGCATGTGATATTTGATGTTTGCACTTATAAGTCTCCCCCCCCCCCAGATTGTCTCTTAATTCTTGGCACTTTAAAATCTGATCTTATAATCGTCATACGACCGGCCCGTACCCAATAGTAAGCCAAGGGGTCCTGCGAAATTTTTTTTTATCAAATTGAATTAATATTGAACTGACTCATTCTTTGATGTAACTTATACCTACTCAGAGAACTTACTTTCCATCACTCGCAACAAACCCTAGAAAACACTGAAAATGTTCCCCTATTCCTAATAATAGGAAATTTGGGGAAAATTTCCATCTTGCCTTTATGAACATTAGTAAACCAGTCTTTGTGTCTATCATATCTCAGCCTATTTTTCACATAATACTTATTATGCTTATTTTAAATTGACCTTCATCTTAGGCTAATCAAAACTGACTTTCTGCATGATAACGTACTATACTGTACATTTCACAAGCCACGTATTGTACAATGTGAATGCAAACTGCAGTGTATTATATAGTAAATAGTTGTAATACGGCATAATAATGATAATTACGTGCCACACTTACGCCATTTGAATGTCACGTTGTAGGCCTATCCAAGACAGTTATTATTTTAATTTGGTTTTCTGCTTAAATTAATTTCATGGCTTTTGCGTCAACCCAATGTCAAAGAGATTAGAATTAACCTATTCTCCTTTGAAGTTATTACAGTAGCCTAGGTGTTGATGAATAAAGTGGGGCTTATGACCCTCTAGGGCGCTCTTTTGTCCTGGGGCTGGGAAACTGGCACTGAGGGCGGACAAAACTCAATGAACAGTCAACGACATAAGGATGCAGAAGGCAACGGGAAACCCTGCATTACAATTCCCTAGTGCAGTCATCTCTCTATATAAAAATGAATCCCTATACAATGCACACAAAAAAAACTCCCTATTTCCCTATGTCACGCCATCACGCGTGAACGGCTGGACTGATTTCACTTTTTTTCTTGTGTTTGTTATTGTCAGGAAAATATTCTTATGACAGAAAAAAAATTTAAAAATTGCGTGGAAAATTAGAAGATTAGAAAATTCTGGAAACTGAAGCTGTGTGATGCGAGCTCTGAAGGAGCGAGCTGCGTAATGCCCAATGAGAGGCCCCGAAGGGGCAAGCTGCCACCCACCGCAGGCGCAAGGGGGCGGGGCCGCGAAGCGGTCCCAAGCCCCGCTGGTCATGAATAAGTACATTCGGTACTCCACATACTTGACTTCCTTTAGGGGAGTCCGAAGTACGGTATCTTAGTAATTTATAAAGGACTTTTTATGGACCTAGTCCTACCTATAGGTCCCTTGTCCAATGCCAACGACCTCATGGATTTTGGACATGATTTGTATTGTTTCCGTATCAATTTTTGGCCATTTGCAAACTGGTATACGTTCTCTAAGTCAACCTACACCGGCTACAAACAATAGTGGACATGCTGAGACAAGCTTACCATTGACACAATGAAACAGGCGAATACGAATTGCCATGATGATCGCCAATCCTCGATAGAAGAGGCATTCGAAAAAAAATAAACCCTGCATGCTGATAAAACTGTGCAGAGAATTGCAGAAGGATGACATGATGTCATGTCACGGCGAACTATGGCAGACTAAAATTTAATGTTTGCTCAGAGATCCACAATTTCGGAAATAATTATGTTAATAAAATCATTATAGTAAAAACATTTACAGGTTTCCCTCCACCATAATTTTGTATATCCTTTTGAAATAATTCTTTGTAGTGTTTCGATATAATTTAATGTTAAACTTACTTGATTGAAGGCTTATTCCAGAGACTATCGTCAAACTTAAAACATTACTATTGTATGTAGTTTGTATAGTCACTATAAGTCACTATACTCTATACTATAGTGCATTGGAAACATTACGGCCAGGATTTCGCCACAGAATCAAGCTATTACGGTATCTTGAAAATGTTGGATTAGTGGGCTAGACGAGCACGCGAATCCATCTAAACGTGATTAATTAGAAGACGCCAAAGAAAATTGCCCGGCTAATGTCAACAATGCATGCAATTGCAAGTTTCCACGACTAACTAGTGTGGAATTGGCAAAGACCGTTATTCCCCTCTTCTACATCAAGACTAGATTATTATTACTACCGTATTTTTGAACGGCTTTTTATGGACGTGGTCCTTTTTTTCTTTATTGAATCCGATCGGGTTTGGTAGCGCTTACTTCACTTTAGGCGTATTGTAACCCGGTTTGCCTCCTTTTTGTAACCTGCGGCTTCACATTGTGCCCCTTCTCGCGGCTGGCCATCTCATTGCTGCTGCGGCTGCTAGGTTGTTTGCGCTAATTTACGATTTCTCATCGTTTACGATGGATTTCGCTAAATATCAATGCCTTGCCAAATAAATTTCCATTGCTTTCATTTACGATCGGGATTCTCGATTTAACTTAGCTTAGCATGCCAAATACCAGATAGTGAATCCCCTTACTAGTAGTAGGTACTATAGCTACAAGAATTCAAAAAGAAAGAAAAGAAAGTGTTCTCCTGCTCCGAGCTTCCTGATTTTCGACCTCAGCATGTCAAGATGCTGCAAGGCCGGCATCGTCGGGTACTCGGTGGCATCTCTTCCGAGGTTATTTCCCATGTCGCTGCTTTACGATGCTGTTACCTTTCAGATCATTTCGATTTTGTTCCAACATTGGCGGCAGAATCAAATTAGAGACTGATTTTGTTCTTGAAATATGACTTACGCCCTTGCATATACAGTAGTTATACAATTGGTAACCTATTTAAGTCGGGGATTTCAAAATATTTTGTAAACAACCAGGCCGATTCAGGCTCGGTTCACAAAGATAGGAGAACGATTTTATGAAACATTCATAGAAAATACAAGCTTTTGTAGTAGATTAGCAGTTTCGCACCCGAATTATTATTACTCTAGAAAAACACGATATAGTGTGTTACACTGATTTTATGGAACTGTCGTAAATCAGACAGTTAATTATAATAGTATAGTGTTTTTAATTTTTAGAAAGCTTATATTTTTCTGACATTTTTCATAAAACCATTTACTTATCTTTGCAGCTGTGAATCGAGGAATTAATTAATTTAATAGAAAATGCCCGAGCCTGGTTTGTTCATAAAATATTTGGAAATCGCTGCCTTAAGCGACGTCCACACTATGCCGCCGTTGGCTCCACGTGGCACGCGGGTATATCATTCCAGTAAATCCACCTCGTCTGACATTTTGCTGGTGAATACCAAAGCTCGGTGTGGACAGGAGGCCAACAATCAGATTTGCCGCGTTGGCTTTGCCAACAGCCAACGCGGCATAGTGTGGACGCCGCTTTATGCCACTTTCATTAGAAAAACAAAATCGTTCCCATTCAATAATTGATGTAAGCAGAGGTTGTCGTAGAGACCGTTATTAAGATAGCTCAATTTGCAATTGTATTTGAACTTTTAGCTTTCTCTTTGGACAACTATACATGTGCCTATCTTTCTAAAATCGTTTCCCATTGGTTTGGATTATTATGATTTTTCCAGCAATTTGCGGAAGTCTTGTGACGTAATGTAGCGAAGAGGACGAGGTGAGAATTGACCTTAAGGCAGACCTATTGTTTTGTGCACGGGTAATTAGTACCGCGAGCAGTACCTGAACTAGTTGAAGAACAAGGCTGTGTCTTTCTCATCCTCGTGCCTGATTGATGCTTCATCTCCAAGCTCTTCCTCGCATGCATAGAGAATCGTAATGAGTTCCACTTCCAGCTCCAGCTAAGACTATGAACTGCATGGACAGGGACGCGGCGACCACTCCTGGTAAAGAGGCAAATATTTTTTGGCCTAGGTGTGAACCCGATTTTAATCTGTATTTTACTATTGGCCGCACCATGAAACCGCCAGATCAAGTGGTTCGCATTCTCTCCGCTCAACTTTGAACGCTCTCAATGCCTTTTTGTACGACCTAACCTAAAATTGTACGACTAATCCATCCATCTTCTGTCGTATCTATGTATGTACATTATACCTAGGCACAGTATGTATATTAGGTCTTGCAACAATCTAACTTCTTACCCGGGCGAAGTTTCCCGGCAAAAGCTCACCATTTTCTTTATCGTCGGTTGAAATCAATTTTACAATCAATGCCCTAACCGCGATGCAAGTTTTTATACCCCACTGCGCCTAGTCAAAAACAACTATTATTTTTCACCAAACGTCACCCTCTCGAAAGGTGCTGCTATCAAATAGATCATGTTTTGAATTCCATCTGCAGAAGTTCATTAATTTTATGTCATATAAGGAAGAAAAAATAGTAAAGTCCATCCAAAAACTACTGTTGATGTGTTCCAGCCCTAAAGCATACTTCCCCTTCCCCTATGCCTATACTACTGTATCAATATCGCCTAGTTTTGACCTCTGTTTATGGAATTTTACTATACGATATAAGATAATTATGTAGCAGTGTGATTTCCTTATTCTGAATAAGGTGCGTGCACCGACGATTACTTCCCCGGATCTGCAGTCTGTCCGTGACCATGGAGAGGCATCTTCAGAATACCAAGTACTTGTTATTTCGGCCTCCTCAAGGACTAGCAATCGATTTGCACTTCCCCTCGGGCAGATGATTATTCAAGTTACCGTACCGCATGACGTCGGTACATCTTTGAAACGTTTATTGAACATTAGCATGTTCAGGCAGCATTTAGGCAAGTTCCGTTTCCCTAAGTTAATAGTACTGTAAGCAACAGAGCTGTAGCGTATTATCTATATCTATTTCTAGGCTGTAAGCTAGTTGGTGAACTGAACCGCGACCCGAAAACCTGAACGGTTCGGTCCGTTCTTCGTTTCAGTCCTCGGTTTGGTCCGACCGAAAATCCGGACCAAATCCAGCAATAAGACTAGGTATGAGACAATTTGTTAAAATTTCTAATTGTCGCCAAGCCGTGCGTTGTTGAAGGCAGAGGGCGCCGGAATGAGTGAACCGGTTTAGAATCACCTGTCATAATTATAGCTATCGTTTTGATATTTTATCATGGCCCATCTATTTATTCTATTTATCGCACACGGGCCCTGCCTTGCGATATAGACTGAAAAAAAACACATTGTAACATGGCACTGAATAACCTTTATATTATATTATTATATTATATTAAACGTTTCATTTTCTAAGACGCCGTACGGTAGCCTCAGTTGTTTTGTGGGTTTTCATGTTATGGTACTCATTAGAATGTTTATTCTCCAACGCCTGCTTTCAGTATTTCTGCTATAAACAACCCTATCAGGGGGAGTGAGTATGTTTTTTAACTTAAGGCACCCTAATGGCAGACTCCTTCACCTTTGGGAGAAGGGGAGTTGACTGACAGGGTGGACTTCCTGATTATAGTGGATTGCAAACCACTTGACTCATTATTAGAATGTGCCTTAGACCAAAGTTTAGGTAGTCTCGCACTGCATTGATCCTACATCCACGGGTAGACTGTTGATAAATCCGACTGTAGATAAATTTCTATATTTCATTTTCCAACCACGAAGTACAATACAATGAGGTTCTGAACGTCGTCATATGTTTTCATATTTTGTTCGCAAAGTTGCAACGAAACTCAGACTGCGGTTGTTATACTTCTTATAGATTGAGACTTAACATGTTATGTCGATCTCCGGAAAATCTCTTTCCATGTCCAGTATTTTTGTTAACAGCTCTTGGAAGTGTCTAGGAATCGGTCATTAACAGATGGTAAATTGTTGATTATATCGCTGATTAAATCAAATAAAGATTGACATCTAGCATAGATAAGGCTGGGATCGGCCATTAATGCAGGTTTCTGTCCTTCCAGGTATATTGAGAATCTACAGTATGAGGTCAATCTTGAGACTTGTTCATACTTCCCTTGGACCTCTGACACAGTGACATTCACATTAATTCGTGATACGTTTGCTTGTAAAACTTGGGTTTGATGTCCCTGCACCTCTCCCGATCCCTGCAGTCTTAATGCTGAGGCATTTACTTGGACCTTTAAACTAAGAAGGTACCTGCTGGTACATTTCTTCATACCTTAGGGCTTAGGCATTCAACTGAATACCGCCCCCATTAGCAAAGTTAACCACGGTTACAGCTTTACAGGTTTATGCTGTAAGGTCACATTTATTGAACTATTGAGATTTATTTGCCGACTACAATAATTTATACCTGCAATTGGCCCTAATATGGTATCGTTCATACCTCTCTTCTCACATATTTCTCCATTAGTTGTTTTAAGTACAAAATGAGGCTCCTGACTTTTGAAAGTCTGAGGACCACTCCTTTTGAAAATGAATCCTTGTGAACCTCAAACCCGTGGCATAGTAGGCATGAAAAGTGAAACCCCCCATAAGCTGCTTCGTAGTAAAGGTGTTAGAGTTTTAAGCCCTTCTTGCTAGGATCTGTTTTAAAAATAATAAAAATTAATTGCATGTAAACAATTGAATGAATTTATCCGATTGACCTCTTCAGTCGCCTCACTTAGTAACCTAATAGTGTCGAGAAACTGATAAATGATCAAATATAATATATAAACGATGATAAAATATTTAAAAAAAAACTTAAACACGTTTTTTGATTGCTGGCATTGGCTTCTGCGAGGACCACCGGTTAAGAACCCCCGCGGCTTGTTTATTGCTTTCCTATTTATTATTAATTATTGTAACTGGTAAGCCCTAACCAATTATACTACCAATTCTAGTGCCGTAATTACTCCAGGAACGTCCGCAGCATACACAATCATGCAGTACCTAATATCTACGGTATTGCGTATAACTTCCTTGTGCACTTCTATAATACCGATGCTCAAAGAGCGTTCGTTAGACCAGTTTAAATAAATAGGAAAGCAATAAAAAATTCACAATTAAACATAGTCGGTCTTTATGTATAGTCGAACCTTAACTTTACAATAGAACTGAATTTTTTAAAGTATTTTATATTCTTCACAAAATATCGAAACAATACGTACTGTTTGGTTACTAAATAGTGTACTCTTCACTTTTTGCGGGTTTTATGGCTCAAGTTACAAAAAACCCTGCTGTCCCGAATGAAAGCTGGTGTCATCTAAATTTCAAGGCTCCAGTAATGTCGTGACTTGTTGATGTAGTTTAGGTGCCTACTTGATCGTACGAGGACACCCATGATGCCGTGATGAGGCGCCTAATTGACCAGCTTCCACCACAATTTCATAATAGGGACGCGAGGAAGGAAACCATTGTCTTCAATGGCACCTTGATTGTTAAAGGCTTACTCGTACCTAATGCACTAAACCCCAAGAGACGTTACATCCATTGTTCCTACTTTACGTGAGTTTCAAGGCCAAATGCAATGCGGCCCCATAAAATAGTCTACCCTTGAACTTCTTCCAACTCTTTCTCCAAATGATGGCCTGGAGTGCATGACTTTGCCAAGTTTCCCCTATTACACTAAAGCTACAATAGTTACTTATACTTTTAATAACAATGTTACAGAGAAAAATAATTATTAATTACAGTAATTTGTCTGTCATCATGCCCCCTACGGCCCGCTTTTTCCTCTGGAAAAAGAGTCCTCTCCAACAGAGTTGGTCCTTGGCTGTCTGGGGTGAAAACAAAAATTTTAGTTCTATGGCGTGTGCAACGATTTCTTCGTTGGATGTTAGTTGATGAGTTTTGGAGTTTTGGCGTAAGCTCAAGAGCCACGCAAATCACTTCGGCTCAAAATGTGCCTACTGGCTGCTTCAATACAATCGTTAGCATTATTGCTAGTAAAGTATTTTGAACATCAATCAAGTTAAAAAAACCGACTATACTGCTTCGGAATACGCCGTGGCAAGACAACCCAATGACGGTCCAGACCTATTTGGGATGATGTAGTCCGCTATTTACATGCCCAGCAGCCGCATTTTACCTCTACGGATGATGATACGGTACCCATAAGGGTTGGGTGGATTCAGGCCAGGCAGAAAATTTTTCTCTGCCAACTAGACTATTCCTGATGTCCCCACTGATTTGGAAAAAATTGGGAAAATATTTAAACGTTGGTAAATTTTGTGTCTTCTGTCAACTACGCAATAATTATTAACATTAACATTAAAAAACGGGGGTTATCCGGACCCACCACAGAAAAATAGGGCTGAAATATTGGGGTTTTACGCATTTTCAGAGCAATAAGGGTTCCATATTTGTGAAAAATAGGATTGAAATAGTGGGGTTTTACGCATTTTGAGGAACCTATAGGGGGGCTATAGCCCCCCCCCCCCCCCAGTAGTCCCGCGCCTGACACTATACACAACACATATTATAATGTACATTATACAATTTCTAATGGATATTGATGTAGACCCTTCGTAAATGTCCCCTTGAAGAAGGAAGTCACTAAAAACATAATCCGCCTTTATTAGTCTTCAGTCCAACCTTGCAAAACTGTAAATTTACCCACTAAAATGGTGACGAATGGTATTCTTTATTTGAAGAGGATGGTTACTTGTGGGCCTAAGATCCAACTGCAGGGCCAGTTGTATTTGATTAGTGCCGAGTATGAGCGAGAATCCTATAAATTCTGTTTGTCTTATTATGTCATTCAGGAGATGCGGCGTCTTTTCGTCATGTTTATCCCAGCATGAAGACAATAGCTGAACATCCTTTGCGCGATTTAATTATTTATGAATGATGTACAGTTAGGTGCATGTCAATATCAAATTGAATTACACATACAGTAGTCATTGTACTTTTCTGGTGACAGTCCGACCAAAATATGGAAACAGAGTAAATAGATTTTTTGTACAAATGTTTGTAAATAGAGTGTGACTGACAGTCATTTTATTTGTCTACTGTTGATAAAATATAAGATGACAACGTCGCACTTTACTTACATACAGCTAGTGTTTCCATATTTTGGTCGGAAAGTCACCATAAAAGTCCTGGGACTGCTGTAGTGCTGTACCTTAGAGTCTAGGGACCCACACTTTGAGAACTTCTGCCTTATAGACAATGTGGTAGTTGCTATCTTAGATTAATTTATTTTTTGCAAAGTTTTTGTCCAAAGTAATATGGAAGTTATAGGAGTTATAAATGAAGCCTACTCCCTTTTTTGTGCTCCAAATTGAAAAGGGAATACGCCCGAGAAGTTTTTCGCCGTTCGCCTGAAACGCAAAACAATTCGCAAACATTCGTCACTGACTAATTATAAGGTTGTAAATGCGGATATCTAAGCACATACTGAAGAGGCTCTTGCATAGAAAACTGCGTGTGTGTACGATATTATTGTTTTCCAATTTATAGGTTAGTATAAGTTAAGCGTTGTGATGATGGTCGAAACTTTTGATTTCGAGATTTCAACGGACTTACGTGTTTTGAGTTCCCAGGAATACGTCATGTTTGTCTTTCTAATCGTCGATTTGTGCGCAACCTATTCAGTGGGTTTGATTAAATGTTTATGTGGACTAACTCTATTTTGGAGGGTTTTACACTCCAAAAACTAAAAAATGGCGGCTAAACTTTTTTTCTTCACAAAAACGGCTGAACTATTGTTTTTAATTCACATACAGTCGTTATCAATGGAAACAAAATCCAAGCGGTCCCTTTCACTTGATAGTTTGGTTCTGGAGGCAAGAAAATTAAAAATCCTCAATTTTCATGAATAATGACTAAAAATAATAATTTTTCTGTGGAGCATCGATGCTTTGTTACTTCTGTGGCCCGATCATGGCGATTATAATACCGGGGTTAATATAATACCCTTGTATTAAAAATGTAAACAAGATAATTTTACAATGGAAAGTGCTATTCAAAATTTGTTTGCTTAAGTTTTAATCCAAGGAGTAAGTTAATGCGGCAATTCCACCGGCGAATTTACTTCATTTTTGATTTGAGATTTTTGGTTTGTTTTGTTTTAAGGAGACTATTATGTAGATGCCGGCCGCCATACCAAGTTGAATCCAGCGGACCAGAGCACACTGAGAAAACAGAACCCTATGATTTATGATGCTATGTTGTGCTGTGCCTAATCTTCGAGGATCATGGGGTTGACCCTTGCACATGAAACATGGTGCTTAAACAGTGACGTATGGCATAAGTGACGTCACTGTTTTCCCCTAAAACCGAGCATTTCCAGTAGTGACTAGATGAATACATGTAATTCATGAAGATTCAACATTATAATCTAGGTGACAGTACATGTAACGCGGTGTTTCACCATATTACACTGCGCCGACATAGCGTTCTTGGTGTCCAAACACGCAGAAACGCCGTGCTTTTAGATAAAAGCACCTAGTCTCACACTGAGGCACGTTGTTCAGCATGTATGCACATGCTGCTGCGTGCGTATTGCCAATGTAATAAGCTGCTGCAGCATATTACCATGGGCTTAACACCAAATGCTAGCTGCTTGGCTTCTTATATTCCCTGCACTCATGTAATTCTAATTGCTAATTCAGCCTGTTCCTAAATGCTTTCATCCTACTTATGCTGTCTAAACCCTAAATTCATGATGCTTACGCACGTTGTTCACGGTGATTGCCACCGTGTTTATGCTGCTTAGCTTCCTATTATCTGGTGCTGAAATCGTACGGCCCCACCCCAAACCACGGTGATTTCATCGTAAATCTCAGCGCTGCGGTGTAGGCTACTACAGGGGATGAAAATCAGGTTCGACCTAGCTGCTGGATCTACTATTAGGTATTAGGTATCTCAAATTATCAACTTTTTTCATCTTGGGTTTTTTTGTAATGACAAGAGATACCGAATACCTAATAGTAGGTTCAGCAGTTAGGTCGCTCTGACTTTCATCCTCTGTGGTAGCCTACCACAATAGCGCTGAAACGTCCGATGAAATCACTGTACACTCTGGTTTGGAAGCGTACGATTTCTGCAACAGAAAATAAAAATGTCAAGCAGCAAATACAGTGACAATCACAGCACGTTTCCTTTCTGACGAGGTGTGAGTATGTACATAATAATACAATAGTTTCAAATATATTTCTGCTTTATTAATGACATTAGGTTTGATAATTATTGCCGCTTATTATGGGGCATTAAACGTATTCAATTAATGCTAAAAAAGTAATTTAACTAAGGATAATACATAATATAGATACGGTAGATTATATTAAGCACTAGGTCTAAGTACAAAAAAGGATATCTTTGCAGTGATATGCTTTATAATGACAAAAAAGAGTAAGTATGAATAAAAAAACTGCAGAAACAAACAAATAATCAGAAAATATGTTCATGAAATGAAACTGAACATATCACTACAACCACGGAAATTATTGAACAACGTAGATAACTTTAACTATCCACACTATGTGGCTAAATTTCTTTAACACCACGGATAATCACCCTGGTCATGACAACCTTAAAGATGTTACTACTATATCTAGGTACATCGAGCAATACACAGAGGATTGAGGGCAATGCCGTAAATAAAGTTAAAATAAATCAAACAACTATTTTGCTTATAAAGATGAAAATGATGCAATATTTTGAGGTTGAGACATTTTTCAATCACTAGGTATAGTTTAATTTATTTTAACTTTTATACTATGTCGAACTATTACAATCATATTTATAGGCAATATCGTGCAATGAGCCGAGGCCGTAACCATATCAAAAACCACGGCTCATTAATCCGATTTTAACAAGACCAAAACAACAACTATTGCAGTATACATAAAAAGGCCAGACGTGCATGAAACGTTTGGAAGCACGGTTTCAGATTATACTACTGTATTGCATTACATAATTAGCAATGTCGGTTGGAGAGGCAAAAGGAGATACCTATCGTAAATCAAACGCACAAAAACACAACCACATTTCCATGTTGAAATTATTAAATAAAATAAAAACACTAATGTTGACTCGAACGCTAATGCCATCCACCGCAAATGACATCGGCATGAGCTGAGCTGATGCCGCTGATGTTATGAAATTGACGGCGACCAATCAGAATCGCGGATACATAATTTGTTTGTAACAGGCACTCCAATTGGTGGATTGAAACGTCGAGAACATTCTAGAACGTTCCAGCGTCTTATTTTAAGTGATAACATCGTAAATAAGGTGCTAAATTGGCTTCTAACGGTTTTCATTCATTTTTTCGTTATGGTTCATGACGATTTTAATTCAGCATTGAGTTACTGAGACATGTACGCGTAATACATAATGAGTTCCACGAAAATCACTGAGCACTAAGAGACATTTCATTATTATGGGTGATTTAGACGCCACTCCAATCCAGCGATTCAGGCCAAATTTGGAGCTCTCATTAAGTTTTTGAAGTTTAAAATGCCTGGCGTTTGACTACAACATTATTGGCCCGTTCATGAAGTTCGCCAGTAACCGTCAATCGTCAAACCCTGTTTCGCTGAACTGTCTTTATACATGTATAAACATGGAATTATATATTATTATTATTATTATTTTTTACGGATACAATCATTTTGGATGAATGTATACGATTAACCTCTTAAGTTGTCTCACTAAGTTGCGGGTAGCCCAATAAAGTTGTTGTAATTGGGTACTTGAGGTTATTGGAGGACATACTAGGACTACTAATATTGACTAAAGGCGTTCCTGTCAAATCTTGAAAAGTATCAATATATGATGCAATATATAATATATAATATGCCACGCCAGCATTCATAGTAAAATGGTACTTTCAGCATTGACCAGCAGTGATGCTGTTGGCGGAAGCCTAACTAATACCCATGTGACGTCACTTTCCTTCTCTTACATCTTGGAACATGTCGAATGAATAGCTAGTCATGTGACTGTGACGTAACTTTCCCAAATTATTCACTCAGTAACAGCCTGATGCCCACACCGAGTTGCAGAACGCTAAATTTGCCCACAAAGTCAGTGAGCAACTGGACGTAAACAACGCAAACATGATGTAGTCGTTTTGTATTGCTGTGATTATAGGAAAATAATTCAACGTTTAGTAATAAAACGCTAACTCGAAGCAATACAAGATGTTTAGCAGTGTGTTCCTAAACGTTCAAGACAAGAAGTTACATGGCGAATAATTAACCGCTATAATGCACTATGGAAACATCATCTTGTACTTGTATTCATGATGTTTCAAGTGAATATACGATCGTCATGGATCAAGGGGAAATTACACCTTGCCGAGCCATGCTTGTCACCTAGGAAGATCCTGTAGTCACCGTGAACAGTCATGCATATTTATAGACATACGTTCAGTTCCTAGGTGACTAAACAGTCACTTTATCACATGTCGTTTTCACCCCGTTACGCCCCGATTATCACCTAGATACTAGTTGAGTCTTATTGTATCACGACGTACCACCGAATATCACGATGACTCACTGAAATACTCACCGAAAACATCATAAAATCTAACGCGTGTTTTAAGGCGATTTTTCTCAGTGCAGGTTCAAAGCTGCAGATAACTTGGTCTTGTGCACAGTGCCGGTAGGGAAACATGGTAGGACTTGTCCTGGTCACCTCCGAACTAATTGTGTGACTTCACTGTGTTTCCCAAGTGGTTCGGAATCCACTATAATCAGGAGGTCCACTGTCCTATGGGCTGGCGTAGGACAGTCAAGTCGGGGTCGCTCTATGGTCCCAAATATGAGTCCTAAGTCGTTATTAACACGACGAACACTACTACTACCACTTAACTTATCAATTATAAATTAAGTTATAATATGGTAGCAGACATCATTGATAAGTCTTTACAATATTATAACTTTAATTTATTATAGATAAGTTAAGTATCTACATAATAGTCTCCATAAAACAAAACAAACAAAAAAATCACAAATGAAGTAAATTTGCCGGTGGAATTGCCGCCTAATACCATTCGCCATTATCGGGCCGCAGGTATGTTTTAGGTAGTAATTAGAGTAACAAAACCGAACAGATTGCTTTCCCAAATAAGTATTTGGTTTTAAATAAAAAATTATTTTTTGAAGAATTATGCTCCAATATATTGCATACCCTGCCATTATTACTTTGTTGTATTATATTGGTCTACCCGTTCTAGACTATGTAATCGTCACATCGATCAATTCAGTGTTTTGGGATAGGGAGAGTCGAAACAACCAAAATTTGACCCTAGGACAATTATTTACCATGGAACTAATCATATTTATCTATCTGGGTACCTATCAAGGGCGGATTTTGCCTCAATTTAGGGGGGGGGGGTCAGCGGGCAGATTCAGTGAATTATAACATTAAAAAACATCATTATTTTTAATTCCCACTGTAAAACCATATTATCTAGTGTAAGTTCATTTAATTTTGGGACGCCCTTGGTACCTATACATTTGATGAATAGGAAAGCATGTGCAGATTCACTCGTACCGATTCTTTCAATAATAATTCGCATTGTAGCCTAACATAGGCCTACATATTTTACAGTCGATAAACTTGCTTTCTATAGGACATTCTTATATAGGAAACCTTGAAATCAAGGACTCACGGCCATATTTCTTTGTACTCTTTTAATACCTCTCTACATGTACATATATTTATTCGGAATCATTAGAACATTAAAACATTATTGAAATATATAATAGCCTATAGAGGATACGGACAGTGGGAACATCTAATGGAGCATATTTATTGCCTTCGTCTGGAGCCATTACCATTTATGACCCCCAATTCAATATAATCTTCAGTACTTCAGTTTGTACTATACGTTCTCGTTTTGATGGTTTTTCCTCTAGCTTACTTCATTAGGCGGGGTTTCCACCGACCTCTCATTGCAGAATGCAAATGGCATTGACGTGGTAGCAGACATTCAAGACTAATTAATGATATCTGCTACCACGTCAATGTCATTTGCATTCTGCAATGAGAGGTCGGTGGAAACCCCGCCTTAGCTATTATAGTTTTAGCCGATTTTTACTTTAAAGTTTAACCTATACATAAACCACCTCAGCAGACATGGCACCAACGGAAAATGATAACTTACCCGGGGAAACATTTGAACCATTGCAAGACAATAATTATTAAAACTTGCCCATCAGACGGTCTTCAATTGTTTCATGTTGGGCCTGATAGAGCGCAGAGAAAATGTTCCGCCTGCTTCTAGCTTATCAAGCAACAATGACCAGCAATTAATCTCTTTGGAAAGCCATTTTTAATTGAATTCTTATCCTGCCAAGTCCTCTAAGTCAATTTACAACATTGGGGTTTATTTAGAATCATTTACACTTAAATCCGTCCCCCTTGAGGATTGGAACTACCGTCCTCCCGATTAAAATGCAAGCTCTCGAACCCCTCGACTACGGCCCTCGCCAGAGTATACTGAAACCTGTCTCTCTAAGAATGATCCTTGCATTGTCCCATTTGATTTTATGCCTTTATGGTCTTCAGTCCAGGCATGGTATGCTAAATCATAAATGGGATTAAATCCCAACAGAGAAATTTTCTCTGTTTCTCATAGTTTAACGCACCGTTTGTGTTCCTGAACTTTTTCTGCTAGTGACCGACATATTTCCCCTGTGTATTTTCGATTACATTCACAGGGTATTTCATAGACATAGTTCCTCGTGTCATTCTTAAGATGCTTTGGCTTGGTAACTGTAAGTACTTTCCCAAGGGTTGGCTCGGATTTGAATGTTGTTCAGATATTGACTTGTTTACCTATCTTCCTAATCTTTTGGGAGAAACCAGATATGTTTCATTACTTTATCAACTATCTTCTTGGTAAAGCCACTGGCTTGAAGGTCCTTTCTGATGTGCTTGAGCTCCCTCGGAAGGTCTGGATCCGTTGAGCAAATCGTTGGTGTATTTGATGGTGGTGTGATTATTCTCATATACCGTAAGATACCATCGGATATTCCAATAGACGTTTTTTTTATACAATGTCAAATTTCTCATAAGATATCGATCATGGAGCCTTCAATGAGTTGTAGAAGAAATGACCCTCTACACTTTAATACATAGTGTGTAACCGGCACTAACACAGTTTGTACACAACTTTTAAAGGCGTGGACCTAACCTAACCTTGCATTTTTTCACGCCTTCAAAAACTGTGGCCAAACTGTGTTAGTGCCAGCTAAATACTATAAGT
Organism: Psococerastis gibbosa; assembly: GCA_963971405.1. Classification (NCBI taxonomy): domain Eukaryota; kingdom Metazoa; phylum Arthropoda; class Insecta; order Psocodea; family Psocidae; genus Psococerastis; species Psococerastis gibbosa. The sequence goes on from OZ020486.1 coordinate 20,196,600, forward strand.
GATAATTATGCTGTGCAGAGGAACAGCTGAGTCTGGTTTAATAATTAGACTACCTATAATTCATTATTGTGACTGTGAGTTTTTGAAACACATGAATATGACCTACCTCTTATTTTAACTACTTTGTTTTAGCTGATATTAGGGTATTATTTTTTTTGAAGGTCGTGATTCATACTCAATTTTTTTGGTTATCTATATTATTTATTATTTATTTATTATATTTTGTAATTTTGGTGTATGGCTTCTTTTCCATGTTGGCTGTTGGCACAGTGACTTGCAGCCAGCTATGGGTAGTATTCTATGCTAGGGTTAGACCGCTATACAGAAGATAGCTCGTTGCTATTGCATTGTGGGCTTTAGTGGACGCAGCAGCCTCCTCCGGCAATGGGACTCCCACTACCTCTTCGCACATAGGTACTATGGTGGGGTACGTATAAAACCACTCTGCCTCATGCTATGCATTTTCAATTGTATTCTTGAAGTGAAAGCCAAAAGCTCTTGGAAACGTTGTGCAATAGTGTTGGTGTAAGGTGCTTTTTGTGCTTTGTTTGGACTTAAAAGGACTGAATATCAATAAGGAAAGGTACGTGTTGATTTTATTAATGTTTCATATTTATTTTAATTCTATTAATTCCATTTGAATCCCTTAAATACCCTTGTACTTATCTATTTTCCAAAAATACTCGGTAGTTTAAATTAGCCTAGCGTGAATCGAACGCTTGGTAGTTGGTACTTATTCTGATTGCCTTAGTAGTATAGTTAAAGTATATAAATACATCATGCATACATGTATAACGATCAAGTCGAATTTGCGTTTACAGTTATTCAAGTACAATTAAATTTAAGTCAAGTAATAGAAATATTTTGAATAGACAAATTTAAGTTATTTTACAAGTCAAACATACAATAACATTTCTAGTCGTGGATTTTTGGCGTTTTAAAGTGCGCTTATCTCAATGCAAGATGTTTGTAGTTATAATATTGCCTGTTTAATATGTACGGTAGTCACCCTAAATTTGGGGCTTTGTGGTATTTGAGTACCTATTGTTAAAGTTAATGTATGACTTGAGGTAGGTACTCCGTTCTTACAGCAGTATGTAACTTATATTTTTTTTTAACGTTCGTTGCAACATAAGCTTCAGGGGACAAAATTTTAGTTTTTCCTTACTTCTATTGTTACCCATTCCCATTTAAAAGTTCGCCGGAATATTGAAAAATTGTCCGTGCGCTTAAGATTTTTAAAAAAGCCGTGGCGTGGGAACCCAATGATGGTCTAACTAAGCCTGAGGACTGGTTGATGATCCTCACGCTTGGCCACTGTATACTTGAGATTGAGATGTCTGAACCTGCTTTGATGTGGTATTTTGCCCTATTCAATGTGCACAAACTGAACACGGCTTCTGTTGAGGTTCAAAATTTGAACCTTAATATGAAATAAAAAAGAAGCTTTATCTTTTTGTATTTGCAGTGTGTGAATAGCCTATTATTAAATTTTGCCATAAATATAGTAGCTAATAAGCTCATTGTTAGCTAATAAGCTATCAAGAAGAATTGAGGGAGATAAAATGGGCAGGAAACTAAGGCGTCCTTCACGGGATCCTATAATTGTGTGACGAAATTAATTAATTTCTCGTTCTATAGCCGCAAAGATAAGAAAGCGGTCAGATGAAAAATTCATTTCAAAAAAGTGCGAAATGTACACTTTTTTAAGTGAAATTAATTAATTTCGTCAAAAATACACGGCCATTCCTTGTTTATAAAAATTTGAAATGGATCCCTTCATCATAACAAATAATAATAAATAAATATCCACTTTTTTGTTCTATTACTAAGCCAACCTAGCGGAGTTAGGGCTATAAATTTCTCTTACACTCAACTAGGAAGACTCGCTTGCTTTACATACCCTCCGAAGCAGGGCCAGAAAATGTAGCAAGTGTGGGACTCGAACCAACAACCTTCCGCGTGAAAGTTGGAGCCTGTATCACTACTCTACATGTCTCTACTCTACATGTCCCATCTATAAGGCCTAGTAAAAATTTAATTTACTTTACTATTGCCACATCATGCTTCGAAATAATAGCTTGGTAAGATATAATTTCGAACATTCTCTCTCATGTGTCCTGTATAGTGTACACTGTACACTGGCTGGAACTCATATGCCAGTATATGAGCTACTTGTCCTTCACACTGTGGGCTCGTGTGACTATCTCGTGCAAAGTTGCGCCACTCACTAGACATTTGCATTATTTTTCACAGGGCTGGACATTGTGGTTGCGTGTGCAGGGTGCGGGCGGTGTTAATTTACAGCCGCGGTTATTGCACCATGCCAAGGCATTTGCTATTTGCATGTGCCCTCGTTTGATTCAATTCGTCCGTGTTTGTTTGGCCAGCCCATGAGGTGACTTGCTTGAAACGTACGATCCGGTGACCTGCCGCGACTGTTAAATTGTTAAGTGATTTCATCACTTGATTTTAATTTATATCCAACGCACCTTCCGAAGACTCGCTGTACGGAATCGGTTGAATGTCAGGTGTCGCATGTTTTCCAGCCTTGTCTGTCCGCTTAACCATCTCTCATGACTCGTCAGGGGGAGAGTGGTGCCGGGGCATTTGGGACGGGTGGCTGCCGGCTGGTCAGGGTCATAGTTCTCCGTGGTGTCAAGAAAATATAAACGGCGCTGAAAGCCCCGGAAATGTCACATCCATTAGAGAAAATACTCCTCTACATTGTGATGTATGACAAGTGACAGTCACTAATACCGATTGGCCACAATGTCAAGTGTCAAGTGTCCGTGGTGTCAAGAAAATATAAACGGCGTTGAAAGCCCCGGAAATGTCACATCCATTACAGAAAATACTCCTCTACATTTTGATGTATGACAAGTGACAGTCACTAATACCGATTGGCCACTGTTTTTAAAATCCTTCCTCAGGGAGCCCACAAATCAAGTTCAATCGGTGTGTGTGACGGGCACATATCACAAATCATAATTCAGAGGAGCATTTATGCTAAGGGATGTGGTATTTATGATAACTCTACAATGTATATATTCGATATTTCTCCCGAACCGAAGCAGTAAAGCTAATTTCCAAAATATTGCGGCCACACATACCATTGTACTTAGGCCTAAGCTATCTATTGGGAAGTAATGTTCTTTTGTTTTAAACTTATTTTGGGTCCAGCTCCTCCGTCTACTAAAAACATGGCTAAAAACAACCTACTATTCCGCACGTGCATTTTCTAATTTTTAGGGCCTAGAACAAAAAACCTATAAATACGAGTATTGTACTAGTATATCGTATACGCACTGAGTGACGAAGCAGTAGAATCGTTTGTAATTATTATATTATATTATGCACTGAGTAATTAATTTGAATAGCTGCATCCTTATTAATCCGGCGAGGGTTTTTAAATTACGATATACGTATACAGTATTTCAATTATTAATTTGTTGATTTTTCAATCGTGTCTTAAAATCAATTTTATCATCCTTTAACAGTTATGTACTAGCTTAAAGCTCTTCATTCTGTGCGAACTCATTTTTTGTATTTTGTGTTTTTAATAATTGTAACTATAGCTAACCTGGACACAACCGCGGATCCGTTAGGCCTTGCCTCACTGAGTTTCGAAATTGAATTTGCCATTCGGGAACTTTTATTTCATAACAATTAAAATACTTGTTTTATTGTCTAATAATGTTGTTCATTACTTGATCCAATTTTGGACTAGTTTTTTTATGTTACCTGGATGTTTGTTTATGGTCGAGCGAGGATTTGTGTATTGCTAGCGAATCGCTCCTCATAATAATGTTATGGAACTCGTTTCGTTGTTCCCCATTTTTAATGCCTTGTTTTTGTTCTATTGCATTAATTGCCCGTGCTATTTAGGGACTCTCTCAGATTGTCCAAGCTATATCTGCTGTAATTAAAACACAAACCACTGTATACCTATTCTAGGGCCTAGATTCTAGGCTATTCATAAAGCGTACTTCTATGCCATAGCTTTCTCCACATTCATACAGTATATAGTACTGGAGATCTTGATTAAGTATCATGCATACTTTTTTCACGATCACTTTGATGACCGTGCCTCCAGTTCTTATAGTCGGTCTAGCCTATACATAATTCAAAAACGCTATGGTACGACAGCCAAGTGATCAGGCCTGAGGACGTTTTGCACTCCGCAAAATATTAGGGATGATTTGTGGTCAGCAACATACCAATTGAAATAAGGGTCACTGAAATATTTTCAAAAAACCAAATTGAAAAAATGTTCATGATTATTCACTAATCTAAAACAGAAGTGAGTTGCATTACCGGCACCCGGAGCACCTATCAGGTTTCCACTGGAGGACCTTGGAGAGGACGCGGGATGGGAAAGAATGCCGCCGACCTGGAAGTGGTTATGCAATCCCAGCTAGTTCATTGCCACCCAGATGCATCTCCGACTCGCAAATATCGGTACCCACTTAGTCACGTGCGCGGTGCACTTGTTATTTCTGCTAGACTTTTTGGTATAATTACAAAGACTTTCACAGCCGGACTCATATGATGAAGCAATAGAATCCGGGCTTATGGGCCGTGGTCGTTTGAAAGCGTATTTCCAAACTTCTAACATTGTATCTTGCCTTTACTCATTTGCTATAGAAACTCCGAGGTACAGTTTTAGAAGTCCACGTAGTACCACTGAAAATGTCGACCGGAGTTGTTGACGAAACGATTTCAGATCGATCGGTTTCAACTGCCTGTAACTGGTACGGGTGCTTTCAGTTACTGCAAAGTGACTTCGTCTACAGGCCAATGCAATGGCAAAAACGAATCAGTTTCATCACTTATTAACACTCCAGTTATCTGTTTTTTAAGGCGCGAGGCCACGTTATCATAATTAATTTTGAAATGCGTTAAAAAATTTGATAACAAAGTCGGGATAAGATTATTATTATTATTTATTATTAAATCGAAATCCAATATAATAACTTAGTGTAGGTAAATGGGGTGCCCGCTGGGTTATGGAACTCCCTTTATATACATACATTATCATAATTAGTCAGGTCATCGTGCACCAATCTCATAGAAATAGAAAATGTTTAGACTGTACAGGCGCGGCGGTCCGGCTGTTATATTATGGAAGTACAACAATGCAATGTTCTTTAGAAAGAATGGCTGCCATATTATCGCTTTCTTAACGATACACCATGTTATCAGTCTATCTAAATTACATCGAGCAATTGTTATTAAGGCGTGGGAAGGGGTTGCTTTACCCAGTCTTACCTCATCGCTTTTATTCTCGTTTGCCTTTACCAGTTGGTAAACCTTAAGAGGACATGCTACGTAGAAAATGAGCACCCCAAAATTTGTTGTTTTTATGGACATTTTATTTTTTATTTAATTAACAAATCAAGTCATTAAAAATTTGGCTCATGGAAGTTGTAAAAGACTACTTCGTTCATCATATAATCGGGTATTTTTACTTTTTGGTTTTGTAGTTCTTCCGAAAATTCCAGAATACGCATAATTTTAGTCCGTTCTGGTATTTATGAAAGAACTAAGGTACCAAAAAATTTAATATTTCCTATTACATGATGCATGAAGCAGTCTTCTACAACTTCCATGATCCAAATTTTTAATGACATGCTTTGTTAATTAAATAAAAAATAAAATGTCAATAAAAACAACAAATTTTGGGGTGCTATTTTTCTACGTAGCATATCCTCTTAAATGCTCAACTATACATAAGGTGACCATTTATGGAATTGTGCAATCCAGGAGATTATTTGAGCGAGCCCCCCCCCCCCCCCTAGATATTTAATTAGTATACTTAGGGTTTTTGACGAAGGACCTGATAGATAGTTAATTAGTATACTTAGGGTTGTTTTACTTACTGATATTTAGTTGTTTTCTTACTTGTTGTGGTTTTCAACCTTTTCCGAGCTCGGTATGGAAGATCACCTTTCTTGAGATAGATTCTTGCATCTAAAGTAGCTATGCAGAAGCAGTTGAAGATTAAATAATATGATAAAGGTAAAAGATTTTATAAAGATTATAAAGTACTGGTAAATTTTGGTTGCAGATGTACAGAGACAGATTTGTGTGGACTTGAAAGTAGATGATAGTTTTTCATAGGTGGCGCACGAGTCGCCAGTCACAGGTTAGGCGCCAATATTTAAATTGTGACTACCCCCTCCCCCATTGAAGGAGTCTTGACTCTTGAGAGAGCACCTTCAAAAAAATGTTAAACATTAAATTCTAAATGCGTAGTTTTTAGCCAAATTTTGAACCACAAAACCTGACCCTCCGACACCCCATCATGCGATCTCAAGATGATGTCTATTTTTATACAAGAAAATAGGTTCATACATATAGTACAATACACAACTTTGTCAAGTATTCCAAAAAAAAAAAATTTTACAAAAAATTACATATTTAAGTGTGTTTACTATATAGCCTACTTTTTCTGGTGATGATAATATCAGATTTTGTTAAAGTAAATGATTGTATTTTGTCTAAAATCCAATTGAAATGAAAAAATCAGGAGATTAACCAGGGAAAAATTAACTCAGGAGAAAGAGCAAAAAACATAGAGTCTCCTGGAAAAATCAGGGTGAATGGTCACCTTAACTGTGCAAGGTGTCAGAAACCACATGCCACATGGCCAAACCTTTATACGGTAACTTGCCTAATTTGTTTTTTAAATATAGAGGTACTGTTACAATTCGATCGCTAAATGGGGTCTCGGAATTTTCAGATGTAAAACGTATGTCAAGTTACAAATTTATAGGTTACTATATGTTACAATTCATATTAATATGTCATAACCTGCTTATTGAAATCAGTAGGTCTACTACGAGTACAATATACTAATTATAAAAGGTTCCTATAGCCTCGTAAGTAATTTCGTCACACAACTATATAAGAGATAAGGTTATGGAGTTGAATACAATACGAGCGGTAATGATTCAAGGCCACAGATCCATCATTAATAACAGAATCGTAGGATTCATTAGGCATTCATTCAAATCAAAATTCATTTCAATGTGTGAGGATGAAAATTTGAGGATGAAGGCTTCAAGTATCTCAACAGGATGGGAATGCCAGTTCGTATAGAACTGGATGGACTGTATGAAACAGAAGATCAAGGTTTGATTCTCGGTATAGACGGAAAACTTACCCTCGGACCTCGGGGACGGGGTCCACAAAATGCCCTAACCCAATTGGGTACCTTAACGTCACCGTCACATGTTGCTGACCACAAAATTTACCATCTACCAGTCCTCGGGCTCTAGCCAGACGCCTACGTTTTTTAGTAAGGGTGAGAAGCGCCAAATTAGGTACCTACTGTGTGTATCTTGCTTTCCTCTGTGTGCCATACTGCTGTCTCAAAATTTATGCAATTGATTTTTTTTCTTGTTTCAGATGCAGCTGAGTCTGCCTTGCCTCGTCATTACATTCGCCGCTCTAGCCTTCGCTGCAATCAAAGAGATCAGGCCTGTTTCCAATCGACCTGGCCGATTTTTATCTCTTCCAGTGCCAAACAAATGCAGCGCACGTAAGTTATTGTTTGTTTGAATTCTAAAGTATTTGCTTACGGGTTATAAACTTTGCCTCGAATGTGAATACAGTGACAGTTACAATATAAGAAGGGAGCGGGAGCGAAGCTGCTTAAACAAACATTAAGACTGTATTCATTGCTTCGCTTATAGTACCGTAGGCCTATAATTCTGGTACCTACGCTTAGTTGCTTCTTCGTAAAGTTGAAATTATTGTTAGGCTCTGTGTGACCCTCAATGGCTTGCCTGAAAGTACAATACCTATCACGTTTTATTGTGCGATGCACGAAAAACTAACAATTCATTTCTCCTTGTGCCGACAATTTTACAATATGACCTCTGCCCTCTTTGAATTACACCCAACCTTCATTGTTTATAAATACACAGCTTGCACTTATCTCTTCCCCTTTGTGACATCCGAGTAGAGGCCGGCCTCGAATCTCGATTAAATGGCCAACCAACGAGACTCATAGTGTTGACTGGTAAACAGTTGTTACCTCACTGCGTCCATGACTTGGGAGGTATCTGTTCGGAGCATCGGGAGTGCTCTGGAGTGTCGACACCGTCCTTGCCTGGGACCTTTGCCCGAAATCCCCCTACCCCACGTGTAGCTACACCACATTTGTTTCTATTTCGCAATCTACTTGTCACCCGGTCGCTGATAAGCCATACACCCGTATCACCGTGGCTTTTTGTCTACAATACAAGAGTTCACTTTCTTTTCCTTTGTACTCAAAGTTGCCCTAGGTTATTGTCGACCAGTGTTATAGTTCGATGTAACTTGCTGATACTATCACCTCGGTAAATGGTGATGAGGAAGTGATTGTAAGACAGTGGTTTTTTTAAAAGAAGAGCTTGGCCGATCAGTTTCGGTCATAAACACAAAGGTTAAATCATATTATTTTTCTTATCTTACGGTATTAGAATACACATTTAGTTATTGGGATAATAGCTAGAAAAAATTAGAGGGAAGATATATGAAAATATCCTTATCCGGAAATTTGGGACACATAAAATTCCATTGATTTTATCATCTTCATTTGGTAGCAAGTTAATAATGGGGTTACAATGTTAGGAAACAATGGTATACGACATACGTATACGCTCTGTTAAATAAATAAAAAATAAAAATTTAATATAAACATCGAATTTTTTAGGTCAAATTTTCTACGTAGGTACTCACTTATTGCTATAATTTTATGAAAGAACGTACTATGATACATTGATGCAACGTGCACTTGGGTATATTATAATATTAAATAGGCCCTTTGCTCGCCTGAATTCAGGATAATATCATAATTTTAAAGTCATGAGCCACGAGAATTAAATAAAAATGTGTAAGTGCAATAGACGGGCGGTATTGTGCTCCTCTTAATTTTTGTGACAAGTGGCGCGCTACGAGTATATTGCTAAAAACCGGAAGTGTAATTATTAGATTTCCAGTCACACCGCGTTGACTTTGATAGTTTCCTACTATATAGGTATCAAACCAAGTGATGAAATGTGTGTAACTAGTACTTTTATTAAGTCTAGCTTATGAATGTCCACTATTTGCCAACTGGCAACAAAGTACTTTCTGCAGTCTTGAATGCAAATTTTAAAGTTAAACTTACCTGTATACCTACTATTCCACACGGACTGCACTGCCCCCATTATCGCAACCAACAATAAGTTTTTATCTTCACTCGCCGTACGGTACCTAAATTTTGTGTGCCCTATTAAATAAATATAGGCTATTGTATAATGAATAGTAATTGTTGATATTTATTGTTTTAGGGCCGAAAGAATGGGCGTATCGAGGAAGGAATTATTTCTTCAGTGGCCATATTCCTCAGTTTAGAAACACAAAAGTTGATTGGCTAGATGCTCGTAATATTTGTCGAGAGTACTGCATGGATCTCATCTCATTGGAAACGCAAGAAAAAAACAATATGATCTTCAGGTTAATCCAGCAAAGTGAGTGTATTTACTGTTCATGTAGGCCGTTTAGTGTAAGAAAGGGCCACTGGCCCTAACTACGCTGTTCAATAAAGACGATTTATTATTATTATTATTATTATTATTATTATTATTATTATTATATCAGGGGTTCCCAAACTTTTTCGTCCGTGGACCACTAGATTATTTTATGATTTTCCGTGGACCACCATAGCTGTAACAGGAAAATTGTCTAATTCTAAGATGATGTGTGCCTACAATTAGATGCTAATATTTGATTAAATGTTTAGAACTGGTATCAGTTAGATTTTATAGTTCAGTGCCGCGGCTTAGCCTACTTTATTTCACTTCAAATCTCCAATATCTCAGCTGATTTTTTTTTCTTATTTATTACTTTGGCCTGTGGACCACCTGATATATGTTTGTGGACCACAGTTTGGGAACCCCTAGCCTATATAATAGCCTATTGGAACCAGGAAGCGTAGATGGAAATTGACCGAGGGTAGGGTGGTAGGATACTTCATTTCGACTTTGATTAATTTTCACATTTTTATTGATTCTACTGTGTGACAGCTCAGCATGTGATATACGATAGTATACTTACAAAAACTCATGAAGAGCTGAAAGAATGCCATGCAAACCATGATCAAGACCACCTCCTCCCAATATGTGTATATATCCTTCTTCATTGAATATTAAATGCATATTGAGCAGGCGCGGATCTAGAATGAGACCAAGGAGGGGGCTAAGATTAAATTTCGATTTTTTTTTTTTAAATAGGGCTGAAATATTGGGGTTTTACGCATTTTCAGAGCAATAAGGGTTCTATATTATAGGTAATTAATACAATCGAGCACAAGGGGGCGCGGGGGTCTCCCCCGGGAGAAAATTTGTGGAAAATAGGACTGAAATAGTGGGGTTTTACGCATTTTGAGGACCCTAATGGAGGGGGGGGGGGCTCCCCCCGTAGATCCGCGCCTGATATTGAGGAATCCTATAGAAAATAATTGAAAACGCCTACAAATTGTATTTGTTGTAATTTGAATTTCCTCGGGCTATTATAGTCATAAAATATTAATTATGGACCATAATGGATTCATCCTACTATGTTACTGCACTGTAAATTTTCATTGTACTGACCGCCACCAGGCATACATACGTATATATTTTTAGTAGGGGGGGGGGTGTGTTTTTAAGCCCTATTGTCATGTATTACGTACTATTCAACTAACCCCCCCCCCCCTTCCTTCTACGCGCTTACCCGCCACTATTTATTTTACTCAACTTTTACAGATGACGTTCCATATATCTGGACCAGTGGCCGCTTGTGTGACTTCAAAGGATGTGAAAACCGTCGCGATCTTGAGCCGAAATCGGTCTTTGGCTGGTTCTGGTCTGCTACACGCGGAAAGATGGCCCCCACAAACCAAATTCCCAACGGCTTCGGGTACAACCCATGGAGCTCCACTGGGCACAAGAAACTCCGACAGCCCGATAACGCTGAATTCGATATTAATGGAACCAATGAGTCTTGTGTCAGTGTTTTAAACAACGTCTACAATGACGGCATCGCTTGGCACGACGTCGCATGCTATCATGAGAAGCCTTTTGTTTGCGAAGACAGCGATGAACTTCTTAACTATGTCGCTAGTACAAACCCCGGAATCAGGCTCTAAGATAATGCACCACTTATGAGGTGCATCTGTGTTCAACATGTTTCTAGATTTACTTTATTAGGCCTGATATATGAAGGAAAGTTGTGCTCTTTGTGCTTGAAAATTCAAGTAAGCCATGTCTAGGCCTTTCGAAAGTTATTAGCCTCAAAGGAAGATTTGGCACGAAAAATTGGCTATGGCTCTAGGCTAAAAACAATTAATTTTCTATGTTCTCCTTAATTAGTTTTCCTTTCAGACCATCTTCGTCATTAAGTTTTCCTATTTCGCAATTTAAATGCGAGTAGTGGCTTCTAGAGGGCTACAAATACAATAGTCGAGTAGATTAATTCGCAGCATGGTTTCTAGGAATGCCAATTGCGCAGGCGACTTTATATTTGTAATGTAACGCTTACGGAATAATGCTCAAAATTTGAACATCTGTACAGAATCATGAGTTATAACGTGCATCCAAAGCTATTTTTCATTAGGCCTATATTCATTTTAGAAACCAACATTATTCGATAGCAATAGATTTTCTTAGGGATATAGCCTACCGTACTTTAAATTCGTTTTAGACTTTGCGATAGATTTTTATAATTCGAAAGTGACATAGGCTATCTCTTTTGATCGTATGTAAAAATGTAAAAATAATAGGCACTAACTATTTTTCATTCCCCTCTATTACACACTTGAATATTCGATCCAACAAGTCTGAGAAAAATTGGAAAGTGTAATCAGTGTAATACCTAAATTCAGATTCAAATCGTATAGGCACCTCAATATAAACTTTCCAATTATTTCTCCGGTCGAATAAATATTTGAGTGTGTAATCAGGGCCATTTTCACTGCCATAAGTGGACCTTGTGAAGGTCAACATAAAATGTTCAGGAAGTGTTACCATACTATTGTATTTTATTATTAAAGGATTCAAGTTTTTATAAAATCATGTTGCCTTAGTTCTTTGGAATCCGAACATTGATTCTTCTGCTTTTAATGCCTCGTCTATCGAAGATTGGCGATCATTATGGCAGTTTGGACCTTGGAGACTGCTGTTCTGGAAAGGGAAGTCGTGCTCTTGCCAAACCACTGCCTCAGGTTTTTCAACTAGGATGTTCTTTTTCTGTGGGGAGCCCTCTGTCCTTCTATCTTCCCTTGGATTATTACATTATTATTGGCGATACTTTTCGTTCCTCATCACATGTAGTATGAAGTATGCTAGTTTCCGTTTCTTAACCGTCAGCAGCAACTCGGCTTCAGTATGTATTAGCCTCAGGACATCAGCATTAGGTAAACGATCTCTCCAGGATAAGCGCAGCATTCGTTTGTAAACCCACATTTCAAATGCACTGATTCTGTTCTCCATAACTTGTGTCAAAGTCCATCCCTCCATACCATATAGGCCTAGAACGATTGGGAACATATAACATTTCACCATTAGCCAACCGCAGATTCCGGCACCGTAGTATTTTCTGGATTTTGATGAAGACATTTCGAGCTTGTTCAATACGGCTGCGAATTCCCTGACTCACCTCCCTCTAACTGTTTACAATGCATCCGAGATACCGGTATTGCATTGGTAGGCTAGGTAAACCATCCAATACGCTACCTTTCAATTTCTAATTTATAAAAGTACAAGAATGGTTACTGCTATATTACTGAAAACAACTCGAAGAAACCAAATTCCGATGACAGAAATTATTCTTGGTGATGATTGGCAGTTGCATGCAACCGGCAAATCGATAGGTTGTTAATCTAGTGGGCGGTTCACTAGGTGTACCTACTCCGATCATAAGAGCTAATTATCATAGAATAAATATTTACTAACTATATGTAATGTCAATCAGTCCGCAGTTGTTAGGTACGTTGGATAGCACACTAACATCGAAACAATGGGTTTGTGTTGTGTGAGTTTGAGAATTCGACTTCTCGGTTCTCTATCATACCGTACGCTTTTCCCAGGTCTACAAATACTAATTGTTAAGGTTTCTTCTTCTCTCGATGTTTTTCTAGCAGAGTCCTTGCAATGTAGATCCCGTCTGAAGTGCCTAGCATGATGCATAGCTGGTTTTCCGCTATGGAATTATCAATTAGAGGCTAGAGCTCTGAGTCTTTTCTCAATCTCTCTTACCATCCAGAGCTCCACCGAAAGGGGCTGACCCCTTCTCAGACTTAATAGAATATAGGCCTATAGACTACCTATGTACAGTACCTATGTAAAATAGCCTTTAAGGAAAGTTAACCAGATCTTAGGCGCACATTCCACCGACCGGCTAGGGCTATTTACAAAAACGGTGACGTGGTAGCAGACATTCAAGACTTAGGCGGGGTTTCCATCGATCTCGCATTGCAGAATGCAAATGACATCTTGACGGAAATGTTTGTTTTTCTTTTTATAGAAATCGATTAAAATGTTTGTAATTAACATATCCCATGAAGCCATTTTTTAATTTTAGTTTGTTTGTTTGTGATTTTACTGTATGATCATTGATCAATTTTAACTATGGCATAGAGGAAAACAAACATTTCATTTGCATTCTGTAATGCGAGATCGTTGGAAACGCCACCTAAGTCTTGAATGTGTGCTACCACGTCACCGTTTTTGTAAATAGCCCTAGCCGGTCGGTGGAATGGGCGCCTTATATTATAAGTTTCAAGGTCTTTAATGTAGGTATAGCTGAGCTTCTGAGTAATGCCATATCGTCTCAGAGGCGAGGACGCGAAAATCCCTAGCCTGTACCTCCTCGTGGTGAAGATGGAAGTGCGTGATGGCGACTGAACAGATAGAGGACCTAGTTTGAGCGAAAAACAGTCTTTTCGGTGCAGTCCTGGGGTTGAGATTTGAGAAACGCCCCGAAAGCGGAGGAACTCAATGAAGAGTCATAATGATAAAGGATACAGAATGCAACGGGAAATCACTGCATTTCAATTGCAATGATGACCGCCAATCTTCGAAATAAGAGGCACTTAAAGAAGAAGGAGATAGCAGTACCTAGTACCTACATTTCAAAACGATTGATCTGAATGTTTCTGCCCTAATAATGCTCGCCCGTCAGTGGATGGCAATGGTGTTTTTTGTTTATATTTGGCATACATTTTGCTTGACTTGGTAGGCCGATATAACAGTCCCCCAGCCCCGAGCTTTGTTGCAGTACTTGCAGTTCAGCAGTTGTTTTTTTTTTAAATTTTGCCAAAACTTTGGCGCCAATTTCAATTTTTTCCTTTGTATGAAATCAGAAATGCCACCTTTACGGCAAATGTAAAGTTGACAAACATGTCTGCTACTGCTTGGTGAACATCAAAGGAGTGAAACTGGAATTTTTTAAATGAATTTATCGGTTTCTATTGCTTGGTTATTTTTATTTAATGAGCTGATACAAACAGAAACAGTTCGATTGCATTCTTATCTATAATTTATAGAATGTACTCATTACGTGGTTCAGGTGCTTGCTAATTATATTAAGGTCGAATGTCGATATGAGTCATTTAAATTTCAAAGAAAAATATGGATTTATTATTTGAAGCTGCTTTATCTCATGACTCTTCAGACTTTGACGACATTCCTCCCACAAAGGAGCCCGTATGGATTTTGGGAAAGAAATACGACTCAGTGCGAGGTATGTTGAAGACTTGAAGTCCGATGGGAATGAATGTTAAAAACTATGCGTATTTGCTATGTTGGTGCAACCTACAGTTCACAATAATGTAAGTAAGTTAGGGGGAAAAGCATCATACAAACATATATATCGTTTTCCATACAAAAGTGTGTCACGCATCAAACTCTACTATTGTAGTATCGTGGAATTATATATGGTTATGGTATATAACACAGAAATTAAACTAAGTTAGCGGGATTGGAACCCACGATCTGTGCCTATCAAGGGCGTCGTCTTAACCGCTGGATTACAGGCCCGAAAAGTACGGTGTCTGCTAAATTCTCTACTTATGTTATGCTCTGACAAGATTCGTATTGCTAGGCAGGTCAGCACAGCTACACAACTATCTAACAGAATAGGTCTGTGAGCTTACTTTATTGCATAAAGCGTTTGCCTTTATTCAATAATCCTCTAATTTTGGTTATAAGGAGGAGGTTACCTCTTCAAGTAAGTAAGTAAGTTTAATGTTAGTGTTATATACATTATAATACTGCCATATATAGAATAAAGACAAAAGCTTTATGCCATAAAGTGCGCTTACAGATCTCTTCGGTGAGATAGTTGTGCCTAGCAATACGAATCTTGTCAAAGAGCATATAAATGGAGGATTTATCAGACACTGTAGGCCTACTTGTCGGGTTTGTGGTCCAGCGGTTAAGACGATGTGTAGATCGTGGAGTCGAATCCCGCCATGTCCAGTTTTTTTATTAATTCTCTAATATTGGCTCTTTCAACTCTTATATATATAAGACGACATAGAATCCGGGTGCTTTTGTTAAGTGACCTATATAAAAATGCAGTTGACAATGAATACAGAAACCGCTGCTATCTTGACTATGTACGATGTAAGAAGTGTTACCGAACAAAGGTATGTACCACAAAGAAAGCCTTTAACTCATTGTTAATGCGGCAAACCCCAGTAAAGTAGCTTGGCAAATTGTTAACAAAGAGAGGAAACTATCATCTAAAACTTCCACACAAAACAGTCCCGATGATTTTAATAACTTTTTTGTTGATTCGGTGGTTCAAATGGTAGACCTAATTCCAGTATCCGGAAGGAATCCTGTTGATAGGGTGCCAAGAGCACCATCCAGGTTCCATGACTGGAGGATGGTCACTCCCATAGAAATAACCAAGATGGTAAAAGGCTTTAAAACATAGACATAGTAAAACTATAGACTCATCGTAAACATTCGGGTTGAAGCCGCTTGACTTCGGCTATTTCCGTAGTATAGGACCAGATTGAGCCTTTTGCCATTTGATACCATGTTAACATTTTATTTTTTATTTGATTATTTAAAGTTTATTTAGAACGGAAAATCATGCCAGCTAACCAGCAATATTTTTATGCAGAACTTGGAGTACTTTTAATTTACATTTTAAACAATATTTTTAGCAAAGTTTTCCTTACTTTTAGATTAAAATAAATTTTTTTAATGCAGATCTTTCAGTACTTTGAATTTAAATTTTAAACAATATATATAATAAATGTAAATAATAAATATAATTGTATATGAAACAACAAAGAAAACTATAAAGAAAACATATAATAAAACTATTAAATTTGAATTTCCCGCCAAAATGCACTTATGAGGGGGCGTGGTCGTGGCTTCAGTTCTCCAGCACAGCCGAAATACGACATGGTGGCTCCATAGTTTTATTGGCTCCATGCTTTAAAAACTCTGATAGCCTGGATGTGTATGGTCTGTCCCCCAAATTGCTTAAGTCGGTGATTGACATATTAGCTGAGCCAATATGCATTGTTGTAAACGTCTGCCTACAAGCTGGAATGTTACGAGAAGAATTAAAAATTGCCAGAACTATTCCTGTATTTAAGAAGGGCGTCCCCTCTGCTCTCTCAAACTACAGGCCAATTTCAATCATACCAACATTAGCTAAAGTATTAGAGACTGTCATGAACTGCCAATTAATGGAGTACTTCGAGAGCAATGGCCTAATTAACCCAAACCAGCACGGGTTTAGGAAAGGTAGATCTACAACCAGCGCACTTCTTTCTTTATCTAAGGAGATACTGGGGGCATTTGAAAATGGCCAGTCTCTATCACTCACCCTCTGTGATCTCAGCAAAGCTTTCGATTGTGTTAACCATGCGGTGTTGCTTGAGAAACTAAAGAAATATGGAATAGATGGGGTGGTTCTTCAGACCTTCATCTCCTACCTCTCAAACAGGCGGCAATGTGTGTCCATTCAGGGAGCAATTTCTAAATGGCTGACTGTCAGGTACGGAGTCCCTCAGGGATCTGTCTTAGGTCCCTTACTGTTCCTCATAATGGTGAATGATTTAGGCTTGCAGACCTTGCTATTTGCTGACGATGCAACTATATACTGTAGGGGCCCCTCACTCACCGAGGCTCGAATGATGGCAGATGCCTTGCTAGCGGCGGCAGCCCAGTGGTTCGAGGACAACAAGCTTATACTCAACGAAGGAAAGACACAAAAGATGACCTGTTCCCTCCAGACTGGAACCCCGAACACGGAGAGGGATTGTGTTAAGCTGTTGGGCTTCACTGTGGACCCTAAGTTAAATTGGACTGCCCACTCTGAGCAGCTTTGTAAAAAACTCTCTAAAGTAATATTTCTGTTAAGAAAACTAAAGAACTTGGTCACCAAACAATATTTGCTAATGACATATTACGCTCTTTTCCACAGCCACATCAACTACGGCATACTGTTATGGGGTCACTCTGCAGGTGTGGCCGATGTTCTTTTGTTACGGAAAAAGGCTGTCAGGATTGTGGCGTCCAGCGGGTGGAGAGACCACTGCCGACCTCTGTTTGCATCTATGGGCATCCCAACGGTTTACAGCCAGTATATTCTTTCATGCTTACTGCACATTAAAGCCAACATAGAACTGTTCCCTGAAAGAAATTCTGTCCATCTGCATAACACAAGAAATGCTCACCGTTTGGATGTGCCCGGATGCAGGCTGAGTAGGTCCATCGCATCATTCCCAAACTCGGCAATGAGATACTACAACGCACTACCCATCAGCCTTACTAATAAGGATTTTTCAGGATACAAGGCCGTGCTGACAAGGAAAATTAAAGAATGTCCACTGTACCGCTTGAACGAGTTCAGGGAAATAAGCTGGGATGCTCAAACATAACCTCCCCCCTCCCCCCATCTGACGTATGCTTCCGCATGAAATTTTTTGTTTCTGTTCTAGATGTTTTTTGTTTTGGACGCCGTCCATCCCACCTTGGTGGGTCATGGACAAAGATTGATTGATTGATTGATATATATATATGCAAAATCTGTGCGTAGAGAAATTGTCATTTAATTGATTTTTTTTTTTAAATTTGACCCATTAATCCATAATTTATCAATCATCAAGACATAGTTACTGTAATACAAAATATTATCTTCCTTCGATTTTCGAATTTTGATCTACAATTAAGTTTATTGGATTCAAAGCAACGGTTTTAATTTTGGTGTTATTATGCATATTCACGGTTATGTTTACTTGTTATTACGCATTTCTGCCTATTAATTATTCGTTATGTTTCTCTAATTGCAGATGCGTCATTTTTAAGAGCTGACATTAAGTCGAGACTGTGGTTTACATACCGCAAGGGCTATGTGCCTATTGGTGACTCTGGTCACACATCCGACCGCGGTTGGGGATGTATGCTCCGATGTGGTCAAATGCTCATTGCCCAAGCACTAATTTTTCTGCACCTCGGGCGCGACTGGCGTTGGAGGAAAGACTCCCGTGAACCAGAATATTTGAGAATTTTAAAAATGTTCGAAGATAAAAGAACTGCCACGTACTCGATTCACCAAATTGCTCTAATGGGCATATCTGAGGGCAAAGACGTTGGCCAATGGTTTGGACCCAACACCGTCGCCCAAGTTCTCAGAAAACTTTCATCATATGACAAGTGGAGCTCATTAGCTATTCACATAGCGTTAGATAACACAATTGTTATGAATGAAGTTCGTAAGTATAGTTTCTTAACTGGCAAAATCAAATGGATCAAAGAATTACAATAAAATTGCCTATTCCTAACTTGCTAGCTAAATTAATGAGAGGGGGATGATTGTGGAAATAATATGTCGTTCACTATGTTTACTATTTTCTATATAGTTTAAAGCTTTTTTAATCTCTTTTTCCAAAAGATTAAAGCGTGACTACTTCTTATTTTGTGTAGATTGTCCAGTTATGGGTATTGAAAGTGTGGTTTTCTCAGTCAAGGTGCACTCTTTGTGTCTCCTATGCTTGCTATGTGTTCTTTAACACGTTAGAAGGTTCCTACCTAATTGGTCTGTGTAGAAATACGTCACAATCGTTATAACTTAAACGATAAACTCCATTGCCCATTCGCCCATATGGAAAAATAAAGACGATTTTCTTTCTTTAATTTCACAAATCCTGTATATTCTATCATTTCCCTAGTAGACAGACGCATTTTGGTATTCTCTTGCTAACGCCCCGCCCCAACTGCATTATAGTTAAATCCGGTGGAGAAATTGGTTTTCTGTCATGTTTTGCCCTATCCCACAACATTGCAATCAATCCGAAATTATCGCCAATAATATGGTTAGAGTCACATTTTTGCCATGGTTGTAGAGACTACTGTTAGGTTTTATGATTATAATGTTAATTATTACCGGTAGCGTAAACGTAACCGTAATCGTGACGTAAACACCCATTTTATCATAGTAGCATATAATATTATCGACACGGGAAATTATTTCGAGACCTTTGTAAATATATTTCAATGTCATTTCTTTCCCCTAACAGGTAGACATAAAAGCTCAAACCAATCATTCTGGCTCCTTAATAAAATCTGCCATATTCCTTAGTTTTTTTTTTTTTTTTCAGCCGCCTCCAGGTGATAACCTGTGTTGAGTTACGACAGGTTTCCGATCGCATGGTGTGTAGAGACTCGCACAAGTACGAACAAGCAACCACTATGCCATCGAAGACATGTTATATTATGATAAAAATGAACGCGTAGTGTGAAAGTACGGACGGATTGTTTCATCGTTCTGATCAATGTTTATTTGGTTTGCAGGTGCAACGTGTATTAGGTCGGATAGTCCCGATACGAATGGAGTAAATGATTTGTATAGAGGCCGCCGTTGGAAGCCGTTACTTTTAGTGGTGCCTTTGAGACTAGGACTCTCTGAAATTAACCCAGTGTACGTCCGCGGTCTTAAAACATGTTTTACGTTTCGTCACTCCCTAGGTGTTATTGGAGGGAAGCCAAATCACGCACTTTATTTTATTGGTTTTGTTGGAGACCAAGTTATATATTTGGACCCCCATACGACGCAACCAGTCAGCTATGTTCAAAATAAGGAGCAGGTGAGACAATTTTTTTTAACTTTAACAAGATAGAAACGGCAGCTGAAGTGGGGATGGACCCGTATGAAATTGTGAACCTAACCCAGCCCCGTCCACCCTAGCCTTTGCCCAGATAGCTGAGCAGCCGGTGTCTGGACACCAATAGTATTGGCCAATGCTTGCAGAAACAGGAACTATCAACAAATGCATTGTATTTAATTAAACAAATAGCTCACCCTCCCCCTTCCTCCCTGCAGGGTTAACCACATGTGCAGCTGCTCAGGTTTAGCCAAGTTAAGTCATCATCGGCTGTAAGACCAGGTCTCCGATATACAAATTGATGTCAACCCTGCAGAATCTTCCGTAAAAGATTGGTTATATTAAACTTGTTTTTATTTATTTATTTAGTCTTATGAGAAGCTTGCAGACCAAACATACCACTGTTCTAAAGCTAGCAGAAGCCACATATTAACTATGGATCCCTCTGTCGCTGTTTGTTTCTTCTGTAACACCGAGACGGAATTCGAAATACTATGTCAACAAATTAAAGAACGCCTTGTCACGCATGAAAAACAGCCTTTATTTGAAGTTGTGCTCAACAAACCCAGAGACTGGTCTCCTGTTGAAGACATGGCGGAAGAAGCGCTGGGGGCGGTATCCATTCGTAAGTACTTCTCGTTAGTAGTATTTAAGTGATTTTCTTGTCTTTAAACTTTTATATCCAGTCTACTATAAAAATTGTGTAATTTATAGCGTTGCCAATTGCCATTGCTATTTAAGGCCCTACCAGAGTGTGTCACTATCCTTTTTTTATCAAATGAAAATTTCACCAGAAATATTGATCGCACGGATATTATGATGGTTTGGTCACGTTAAGAAAACGAAAAATAGAGAACACACGAAGGAGAGGAAGACCAAGGAAGAGATACAGGAGGAGATCTCGGGGGAGTAGGATTGTAACCGGAGGAAGTGGTGAAATGATAAGAAGTGGAGGATGCTTACATATCACACCCCCAGGCAACTGTAGTTGATTTTAGATGATCTTTCACAATTTCAGTATTTTCGTCAATTTTTCACGCCTTTCATAATGGTGGCAAATTGGTGTTAGTTACGTTACTTACAATACTACAACATATAAAAATGTATAGGAGCATTTCTTTGATCTACTGCAGCCTGATCATGGCGATTATAATACTGGGGTTAATTAAATACCATGTCACGTGATGGGATTAATTCAATTGTTTAAAATAAATGAAAAGCAAATATCAGAATTTTTAAATTGTGATGTGAGCAATGCTAAACAACTGAACTGACGCGACGCTGCCGTAGCAAATATAAATAGCAAATATAAACACACATCGCCCTTGAAATAACCAAGTTTTAATATTTTGAATTAATATATTAAGGATTATAAATAATTTGCCTACATTTAAGGCAGAAAAAATGAAGAAACCCACCAAAAATATAGCTGAAGATAATTCAATTGTTTAAATTTGAATTTTCCGCGCTTAGCACTGCGACGATTAGCAACATCAAAAATTACAAAAATGTGAAATTTGCTTGTCGTTTATTTTAAACAATTGAATTAATCCCATCACGTGACATGGTATTAAATAAACCCCGGGATTATAATAGCCATGATCAGGCTGCAGATCGATAATAGCTCAGGGATTGATAATTTCTGTTGCATAACAAAAACTTTATAACAATAACCTATATAAAGGGACAGAAGAATCCGGGCAAATAGGCCGTGGTCGATTTGAAAGAAGCTTCCAAACGTTTCGTCAACAACTGCGGTCGACATCTTCAGTGGCACTACGTACACGTACACTTCTAAGGTTGTATCGCGGAGGTACCGTAGCAACTGACTGACAGACTGGTGCAGGTATGGATCGGTGCGCAGGCGTTCTCGTTTCTGATTGGCTCCGCGATACAACCTTAGAAGTGTGTGTGTACGTAGGGCCACTGAAGATGTCGACCGCAGTTGTGGACAAAACGTTTGGAAGCCTTCTTTCAAATGTGGTGATCCCAACGCGCCTTTTTGGCTTTGTGGCACCGGTTCAGTACAATTTGTTATGTTTTTTTGATAAATACACGCATTATTATTATTATTAAATCGACCACGACCTATTAGCCCGGATTCTTCTGTCCCCTTATTAGACTCCGGCCGTGAAAGCCTTTTTTAATAACCTATTCAAATTTCAACATTGAGGGCTTTTCTTCCTAAAAGCAGCTTATTATTTTTATTATTTTTTCCATAAAAAAAGATTGTTTGCGTACAAACAAGATACTGGATTTATCTGAATAAACTCCTTAGTTGCCTCTGTAATATCTGTCTTCAGTTACCACCGGTTAGTGCGGAGCTGTGCCTTACGAGTAACCTTATTTTGTTTTCAGAACATGGTAATCATGAGCGATCAAGTGACAATTCAGATGAAGACTTCGTTCTTCTTGGATAATAATCTCTTTTACGTATTTAATAAGGCATTTCTTCAATGCTGATATTAATATATACCTACAATATTTGTAAGTTAGTTAATTTTTCGCTCCTTATATTTATTACCTAAGCTTTTTTTGAAAGGTTGCCGGGGAACCGATAATTTTGAAATGTACTACAAATTTTAATTTAACCTGCACGTGATACCTAAGACCAAGGTTACTAACGTATAAAGCGCTTCCATGCTACCATGCACCCGGGTGTATACAAGCGATAAATCACTAATTAATTATTCCGAATCGAACAAAATTTTATATTTTAACAATATTGAAACAATCCAGTAAATTTAGATCACACATTAGTGCCACCACCTGGAGCCGGCAGTTCAGTTAGGCATTGTTCCATTGGCCACATTCAAAAGCTAGTCGTTCTGTGTGTAGAAATAGCTTAGACTTAAGATTCAAGATTTAAAATATTTCTTACAATTCTACCTGAAGCGCCGGTTGTCCAGGCTGATAATTTACATTAGAAACTATTCCCAATGCAGTCACTAAAATAAAAAAAGAACAAGCAATGCATGAATTTTGAGCAAATCGAAAGTGTGGACGGATCACAGAGCCAATTTAGGAACAACTGTAAAAGCTATTAATGAAGGTACTGCTGAGAATGGGTTCGTTTTAATATTCCTACATTTCCTCAGCGAAAAATATTTAAAAATAAAATAAAAATAGTAATGCCAATCTTGAAAGGTGGGTTTTCTGGCTTCAAACCTATGAGGAGTCTCAGGAATTGCACTTATGTACTAAGTATGGTGCTCCAGCGCTCAAGAAGCTGGACATGAGAGGTGCCGACACACAGGAAAAGCTTCGCGTTTTTAAATTGTTGACGTAAAGAAGGAAAAATTGGTATTAAATTGATCAAAATTTTGTATATAAGCCCAAATTTGGCAGCTAATTGAGAATAAGTAAAAGTATATAAAAATTATCACATCAGTAAAAAGCGCAGTTATTCACGTGGACATTAAACAAAGTTACGCGAAATTCCAGAATACTACACTAAAAATGAAAAAATTGCTTAAATATTTACAGGTAAACCCACCACAACGGACTAAGCCAAGTTTGATGGCTAAATCAATTCGTCAAGCGATTGGAAATTAATTTTATACATTTTAAATTGATAAACTGCATATTGTTTCTTACACAGTAACAGTAGTATAGCAGCACAATATGAAGTAAGCACCTAGGCTGCTATTACAAAAAACAACTACCATAAGTAGTAACAATGAGTACCGTAACAATGAAGATGGTTTGGCTACTACAAATAGTACAATACTAAGATATATTGCTTTGCATAACCGTAAAATTGTTATTCATTTTACGACAATTCCTCATAAAGCCATCCACTAAAGTTCCTCACGAAACCAAATAACAAAAATATTTTGTGGTAATTGCAATTTGCATGATTTCAATTGCGTAGTACCTACGAAATAATCCATGAAAGTAGATTCAGATATCACGCCTATTTAACTCCTAATTTTTAACAAGTTCATGAAGTATTTAAGCTATCCATGCATCACACAAATAATTGTGAGCCTATTTACACTACATAAAATAACAACATACTGTAGTATAGTAAAGTACTTATTGAGTTTTATTCCTAAGGTTTAACTTGTTTTCCATTATCAATCATACGATGCGTATCTGTTAGCATCTGTTAGCAGCACCCATCAGATAGACAAAATATTATAAATTGTACCATCAATAAATATTTCTTAAAAATAATTTACTTTTTTCGTTAATAATATTAATAGCTGATAACAAGGGGAACTTACCATGTTAAGGCTTTCTACAACAAACGCTTGGGTCCTCCTTGAACAGCCATTTCTGCCACTGTGACTTAGAGAAAATTAATTTTTTTTAAACTTTTGACACTTATCCCACTAATTATTTCCACGTTTCAATTACGCATAAAAAATTGACACAAACGAGATGTCCCACAGTGACCTCATCCGAATTTCTGAGCCCCGCCTTGTCGGATTCATTGTCTTCAATGGTTGGCTACTGAGTCACAAGAAAAAAATCTTCTGTCGACTGTCCACTTTTCCAACAGTTTAAGAGTAAGACGAATTAGTTGTGGTGCAGCGATTTATCTTGTCTAACCTTCTATATTATTATCAGCCATGTATATTTCACATAATTTTATAAGTGACTTACCGGATCCAAAGTTACACTAACTAAAAACTGGACGCACTCCACTTCCTGTCTTTGAAGTTAATTACCATTACTGTAATATTATCTAAAGATCCTCGGTAGTATGACTGGAGAGTTATGCTTTTAGCACCATAGTGAGGCTCGTTTAGTCGTTCTTTTATAAATGACACGGCCTATAACAAAGAAATGTATAACTCTTAATAAGTACAGACATCTAATTAAATAATCATGCATAAGGGCAGAAAACATCAAAATCAAAACCAAAAACTTACTTTTCTGTACTTTTGTGGTTTTAATTATTCGAAGAACAAAAAGATTTCAGCAGTCGCAACTATTTACTTCAAATTAATCTACTTCCGTTTATAATCTATATCGCCCAATATAAAGCAAATTATCCGTGCCGCCTTACCAAGTTGAATCCAGCGGATTAGAGCAGGTTCAAAGATACAGATAACTTGGTAATGTGCACAGTGCCGGTAGGGAAACATGGTAGGACTTGTCCTGGCCACCTCCGAACTAATCGTGTGACTTCACTGTGTTTCCCAAGTGGTTCGGAATCCACTATAATCAGGAGGTCCCCTGTCCCATGGGCCCACACCGTGGCCTGGGACTGTGTCCAACCATACTACTACTAACTAACTAATAAGTACAGACATCTAATTAAATAATCATGCATAAGGGCAGAAAACATCAAAATCAAAAACTTACTTTTCTGAATTTTTGTGGTTTTAATTATTCGAAGAACAAAAAGATTTCAGCAGTCGCAACTATTTACTTCAAATTAATCTACTTCTGTTTATAATCTATATCGCCCAATATAAAGTAAATTATCCGTGCAGCCTACCTTAAAAGGCCCACAAACCTCAATGATCATAACGAAGGCATTTTATCTTAAATGTACTGTGTACTTGAACCCATGTCACCTATACCTAGTAACAGCACAAATTATTGTAAAGAAAACGTCTTATTAAATGACGTATGAAGCATGATTTATAAGTATGTTTGGAAATTAAGTTTTCTAGTCCCTAAATACTGTTGTTAGGTCCAACACTACAAGACAACCTGTATCATAATAGGAGTACCTCCTTTTACTCATCTGAGATGTTTTGGCTTGGGTTTCAAAATTATTTCTGAATTAATAACTATAGTAGCCTACTATTGGAAGTCACTTGATCTATTTCGTTACATAAAGAAAAGATTTACCTCTTCATTTGAAAATGTATCCCAAAGTCCATCCGAAGCAAGAAGGACAAACGATGGTTTATGATCCGTCAGATTGAACGTAAGAACATCAGGATCGGGGATCACCAACTTCTTATCTTTCAGGGGGTAGTCTCCCAAGGCTCTAGATGTTGCCAAAATACCAGCAACTCTCCAGACACCATTGAACGAAATGAAACCGCCTGCGTCTCGTATCCTCTTCCGCTCTTTGATCTGTTGCGGTTTATGGTCAAAAGACAAAGGGATGGCATTCCCTTTGCTATCACACATAACTCCTCTTGAGTCGCCAACGTTTGCGACAACTAAATGGTCACCCTCCATAAGAGCTATTAAGGCTGTAGTACCAGCTACATCCATGGTCTTTTTGGCAGTTTCAATTAACAACCTATCCGCTGCTAATACTTCATCATGAATAATCTTGCCGTAATCAATCCCACTGAATTTTGACGAATCTAAATAGGAACTCAATGCAATTTTAGCCGCATTTTCGGGAGCACGATATCGCACATCTCTCGTAATTGGTCTGTTCAATGAATCAATTCGTTTTAGCAGCTCTGGGTCTGTGATTTCAACCCTCTTTTTGGTGCATTCTTCAGTGGTGCTAGTAGTTTTCTTAAAACTGGCCCTTTTTTCTTTTTCTGTCGTTCGTGTTGGAGCGTTAACGTGATCCTCTATGATCGGCTTTGGTTTTTCTCCACTGGTGAAGCTTACATATGTCCCTTTGGCAGTATCATTTTTCAACTTTTTTATTTCAATAAGTCTTGTGTTTATATTTTTTACTAAGTTGTCTCTCGCATAGTTAGCGGCAAGCTAAAAAAAAATGTACACTATCAATGTCTGTTGCAATTTAAATAATAAGGCAAAACTAATTAATTTCGATGGTACACTAGGTTTTCATTGGCGTCGGACTTTTGCATTAGTTGTATAATCTTCAAACCCATAGTGTCTCAACTTCATCTGAGTGAATAAATTACATTATAAGCGAAGACTTCGACATGTTTATCGTTTCTTACTATGCTGTCGACGAGGTCAAAGAATATATTCGGGAAATGAAAGGTAAGCGTTCTTGCGGTCCAGAAGAACTGCCTCCTTACTTAATTAGACGGCTAAATCCCAATCGTTCTATATGTTATGCAGGGATGGACTTTGAGACAAGTTATAGGAACAGAACCAGTGCATTTGAAATGTGGGTTTACAGACGAATGCTGCGCACATACTGGAGAGACGTGTCCCTAATGCAAATAGATACAGAAGCCGAGTTTCTGCTGACGGTTAAGTAACGGAAACTAGCATACTTCAGCCATGTGATGAGGATCGGAAATTATCGCCAGTAATAATGTAATAATCCAAGGGAAGATAGAAGGACAAAGGTATCATAAAAAGAACATCCAGGTTGAAAAACCTGATGCAGTGGTTTGGCAAGGGCACGACTTCCCTTTTCAGAGAAGCGGTCTCCAAGGTCCAAATGGACATGATGATCGTCAATCTTCGATAAAAGATTAAAAAGCATAGAAGGAAATAACAACACTTTCAATATCGTGTTTGCTGTTTCATAATTTTTGGTACACGCATAACTGGCTTGGAAGATACCTGAACAAATATAAAATATATATAAGTATGTAAATAAGCTTCTATCTCTCCCGCGTGGAATAAAACTTACGTCACTGAACGGATAATAAAAAATAAAAATAAAATCCAATATGATTGAAACCAAGTTCAAGGCTTTTTACGCTGGCTATTGCTTCCGCCATAGAGATATGGCCTATTTGCCACAATAGTTTTACTGACACGGTGCACCCTACTATAGAAGACTTTTCGCAAATGGTATAGCGCAATGCAATCGACTGAGTCAAGCTATTCGTGCGTGTGGAACAGTGTCGTCATTTAAAAAGAAGATAGGCCAAGAAAGTCGAGTGTACAACTTCAGCTGTAGTACAGCGGGAGCAGACATTTATTCGAGGCGTTAAGACCAAGAGGTTGTTCAAATTAGCCTTTGGCTACCAAGCAGCTACAACACAACAACAAGAGACAAACACTAAATTGCAATATAAGTACTTACTTCCCCTCCATGTCCATCAAAGATAGCAAACAATGAAATTCCAGTATTGTTGATGTCTTCGTGAGCAACAAATCTATCCTCCATGTGCGGCCTTCTTCCTTGCAAAGCATAGGCTGCTACCACCTTTTCTTGAAGCTCCCAGCTGAGCCGCTCTCCATCCCCACTACCGCCAGCAAACAATCTCAAAGATTTTGATTTGTCAAGATTAAAATTAATTTTAGTAAACAATCCTCGGCTCCACACATCCAATGTTTGCAAGTACAAGTAGGCTAAAAATAGTAAAACGCTAAATATAAAAAACTCAGGACGAAATATATATAACCTTAATAGTCTCCATAAGTGGGTTAACGGCGCTGAATATGATGGGAACCCCACAGCACATTTAGATAGCAATTTCATGTGAGATACGTAAGTTTGATAAAAAATGCGTTCTTCAATGACATCTTGGTCCTCCATTTTCCAACACAAGCAGAAGAAAATATCAAACATTTGTTTTTAGCAGGGTTGCCGTTTTGCGTGAAAAATCACGAAATGCGTGTATTTTCAGAGCTTGCGTGATGTGCGTGTAAAGTGCGTGTATTTTAGACAAAATTGATTTTATAATTAAATAAAAATATTGAAATTTAAACCAATAAAATAATAAAAAAATTAAAACCCAGGAAAAATGAAAACTTTAAAAAAAAAAATGCCGAAAAATGCTGTTTACCTTACCTGATCTAGGACCACAGACCACAAGTGACAAGACCCCAACACAACTCCAAAAATCATATTCCAAATCTACTCAGCCGGCGGGCGGCCATTGTGATTTGCTCATTATTTCATATTTGTCTGCCTCTGCGCCACATGGGCGCAAAATCGAACGAGATAATAAACATGCATATTATAGAACAAAGAAATGCCACGTGTGAGAGGTCTTTCTCTGATTGAAAATTAATAAAAAAAAAACTTATTTACGAACCACAATGTCTCAAAAGAGGTTGAACTCTTTTGTTCAAGCGAATAAGGCGACCACTTAAAGCCTTAAAACCCCACGATTTTATAGGAAGTCAATATTTTGGGCCGAATTATTTAAAAATTAATAACATAATAATAAAGTGCTCATCTGAAAAATCTAAACATTTTTGGCAAGATGCGTAAAACCCCGTATTTCAGGTCTATTTAACAAACACCTTCTCCCGAGGTAGACCCCTGGACCCCCTCGTTTGGAATTAGCCTATGTTCATCGCCTGTAAACATCGAAACGTTACTCCTATCAAAATGCATGAAACCCCACCATTTCATGCTCATCATTCAAGAATTTGCTCGTAATTGGATTCATTGCCTTGAAAATCTAAGCGTTAACCTATCAAAATGCGTAAAACCCTTACCATTTCAGCCCTATTTTTAAAAAAATTCACCCGGGGGAGACCCCCGGCCCCCCTTGCTCGTAATTATATTCATTGTCTGTAAAATCATCAAAGCGTAACAACTTAATAAAGTCGTTATCTACAAAATCTAAACATTTTTGGCAAGATGCGTAAAACCCCGTATTTCAGTTATTTTACAAAAATCTTCACCCGGGGGAGACCCCCAGACTCCTCGTTCGTATTTAGCCTATATACATCGCCTGTAAAAATCGAAACATTACTCCTATGAAATTGCGTAAAACCCCATCATTTCAGGCTTATTTTTCAAAAATTTTGACCCGGGGCCCCCTTGCTTGTATTTATATTCATTACGAACCTTGGGGGCCCCCGTTCACGTCTCCCGAACCCCCGGGCCCCTGTGCGACGGACAGTAATGTCATTAATTTAAATGCTGCGAAAGTCCTTGAGAACGGTTTTCGCCTTATTCTACACTATCATGAAAATGGGGGGGGGGGCGAATTAAACACCGCCACCCTCGAAAAACTATTGTTACGCCACTGGAAGTAAGAAAAATAATTCACACAGATTTTTCAGCCCCACTACAAGCTAAGCATAGAAGTCGTTAGATAAAATTAGCAAAACAAATGACATTTTTTTTAGTTACCATATTAAAAAATTTAATATAAATTATGTATTATATGTATACATGTATATTAATATGCATATGTATTAGCCGATTAGTTGCTTGCGTGATATGTCGTGAATTTTGAACGTCAGTGGCGTGATATTTCATATGACACGTCCGGCAACACTGGTTTTTAGTTTTACATTTAAACATGGACGACAATGTGGTGGTGGGGAAGGATGTTTTGTTTCAATTATTTGTAAGAAACTCGTTTGTCCAGTTTTTACTTTTGTGACGTTAAAAAGTTATGGCAGAAAGGAAGTTCTCCAGGGCCGTTGGAAAGCCAGGGATGGCGGCACATGTAAGGGAAACAGTTTCTCAAGTTGTCAAAGAAAGTTCTGCTCAGGTGGGTGTGTTTTGAAAGTTGACGGTAGTACATCTTTACAATAATAATTGATTTTTAAATAATCATTTCTTGATTTTATTCCATTGTTTTAGATCAAGTGTAAAACAGTGGAGCCTGTGGATTATGAGGAATTTATGTCCCAAAATAAAATGCTGATTCAGAGTGACCCTTTGAGGGAGCTGCTTCTTTGCCCCCTTGACGACGTGAGCCAAGTAGTCCTACCTCGACGATACAGAACAACCACACACAATATACCATCCTCTTCTGAAATTAGCCACTGCAATCTATTTGTCAAAGCATGTCTCAGGAGTTACTCTTCTAACTGGAATCTGATACACTATAAGTATAGTGCATATTCTGGCACTTACCTAGACTTGCCCAAGTAAGTTTTATTTTTAATCCACGCATTACTATTGTTATAAATTTTGCTACCAAATAAAATAGCAGTAATGTATTAGCTTCCAGCACTTTCTTAGAATAGCAGGTGCAGTTTCTTTGTGACGATACTTGATTCGAAATGACGCTGGATTTGTCTATTTAAGGCAGTGTACCAAGGTTGATCAATCATTGTATAATGCAATGGTAAATTGCAATGAGATGTAAGACTCATTTTATCATGTGTTATAATGACGCTAATTTCTGAATTCGTTCTGTCGTCATTAATTTATTGATGACAATACAATATAGCATATACCTACCTAACTATATAATTTGTCCAATAACCGGTGCAGCTGATAACAAATAAAACAGAAACAATTCCCCTTAGCCAATTATATGCATTTTCGAGAGTTGTCGTTATATGTATTATTGTATTATCAATGTAATCGCTCCATGTTTTAGGTAGCATGCAGTTATCTCACTGGGATCAGTAGTTTTCATTTATACAATTTCTTGCTTGTCTGTTTGTGCTCACAGACACATTTTAATTATTGCTCCTCTGGCTGTAAAGGCTGTTTTTGAATAACAAATTATTCTTTGCTGCAAAAGTTCTTTCGTCTAATAACTCGAAGCACGGAGACAACATTAGGCCACTGTCAGGGAGAGACTTGCATTTATATTAATATTGATTCTTGCCTAAATTACGGTCTATTCCAGCTAGATCAGTGTATAAAGTTAATTTTTTAAATCTTTTTACAGACTACAAAAGACTGAAGAACTGAAAGAGGAAGTTTATGAAGTAGATACTGATGCTGATCAGATGGATGAAAGCTCCTTTACCCAAATGGATGATATAGCCAAAGAAGGATTTTTGTTAAAGGGTCCCGACGTTAGCTCTGATAGAATGTTTGTAAATATTGGATCCAAGTCTTTTAAGAGACGATATTGTTACCTAAGACAACAAGTCGATGGGAGGTATATCCTAGAAATGCATAAAGATGACAAGAAAGGGGAAGCTAAAGCCACCATTGACATGGAGTTTTGCACTGAAGTGACAAAGGTGGGTCCAGTGAAGTAGAATACCCAGGTTATTGTTGGAATAGTCGGCTAAATATAAACGCATTGGAATTGGTCGTATATACTCAGTAGTACTCATGTACTCAGGGAAGATGAAAGGACTGAGAACTCCTGGCAGAAGAAGACCATCCTGGTTGAAAAACCTGCGGCAGTGGTTTCGCAAGAGCACGACTGCTCTTTTCAGAGCAGCTGTCTCCAAGGTCGAAATTGCCATGATGGTCGCCAGTCTTTGCTAGTCGAGTCATATAAAGATGTACTCTGTTCTGTCTAGTAACGTCATAAGTTCCTCTCTTTTCTTGTGTCGCTATGCTAAGCAAGCCCCCCAATGGGAAAATAATGACAATTGCTTTTTTGTAAAATTTTGTCATTCTTGCTTTCAGAACTTGAGGAGAGGTAGAAATTGCTTTGAACTTAATATGACTGACCGAAAATCCTACACATTTGCGACTGAAAATGAGGCCGAATTGCAAGACTGGATCAGTAAATTGCAGCAGGTCCTTCAACACAATAGAGCCCAGGAAGAGAAGAGGTCTGGTTCGTTAGAACGAAAATGTACGACCCCTCCTCCATCGCCCAACGCTTCGCAAGTGTATGGAACGTTGAAAGGTTTGGAGCAAAGTGTGAATCCTCAGCTAATGAAGTACGGACGAGAAACGGATTCATCAATCGCACTAGCTAGGAAAGAGAACAGAAAGAAACTCTTCAGCGTTTATCCTCAAATACCTGTAAGTATTGTGCTACACCTCTGTATAGACCAAATAGTTGCTGCAACAATTTTTCTGTGAAACTAATATTCAAGATAGTACTTACTTAACGTGTTCGGGTCTGTTGGACACATTGCTCCAAAATGTTGCGGCCTGGATGGCTTTGAAAAGATCCGCGTGGAACACAGCTTCTTTAAACCTTGGGCAGACAAAAGGGTGGTTGTCGTCTTGTAGTTGCTTGCCCACAGGACGTCATCTGCGAGGCAACTTTGGAGGGACGAGCTTTTTTATATTGGGTGGATGGCTGAAGTAAGAAGTAAGCTTGCCCACATTCCCCGATTGGGTTCTCTGTTAGCCCTCACCTACACAGGTTTGTGTGGCACCGTGTGTCCTCTCTTCTTAGCCTACTGAGGTGGTATAAGGTTGTTGAGCTCCAGGAGCAATTCCTTGAAGTTTGCGTTGCCTTGGTCATGAGTTACGTCGTCTGCCTATCGATGCGGTTGGCTGTTCCAGCCTGGTCCATCTGAGCAAGCTCTTTGTTGCGCCCAGCTTGTGTAGTATAATTTCTCGATGGTAGTTTTAATGACATTTAGGGTATAATGCATTAGTCAAATTTACCTTTTGTAGCATGTAAAAATTGGCTGTACATTGCCATCTGAACCCAATGCCGAGCCATATCGTGAACAATTTGGACAAAGAATGCTTGTGCGGTGCGAAAATGTGAAATTTCGTCTTCAAGCTCCGATTGATGAAGATCGTGAAGGGTCGTGTCAAGTGGAGCCATACTTGACATACCTGGCTCTGTTCGATGCGCGTAGTAACCGCAAGTTGACTGAAAACTTTCATTTCGACATCAATACCAAGCAAGCTCACTCTATGCTAGACATTTCTGAAGAAAAGTTACCTGTCAACAAGTGCCTCTCTGCTGAATTAACTCAGGTATAGTCTAACACCGTTAAAGAGAGGATGACGTCAATAATTGTTATAATTTTAGTCGTCAATTCCAACAAGAATATTAGGTGCAGCGATGATTGTTTAAAGGAGAAGTGCAGTGCCTTAAGTTAGTAGAATTCTAAATTTACATATAGTATATTAATTTGTTCATGCTGGGGATTGTTAATTGTTTATAAAACATATGGTTCAGGAAATCGTTAAATTCCGAACAACAGACTATGAAACTTCAGAAGGCATAAATTTTTGAATCATTGGGTGTAATTATTGATGACGCGCATGTTCAATCATTCTACCCTATGTTTTGCAGAAGCTCTGCATCATATGCTGATTGCGTATCCGTGCATTATATATTTAAAATTGCTTAATATTCAATACGGCTATTTACCTATATAATGCAGCAAAGCATCATAAAATTTTCTCATTGTTTGGTGTTTGGGTCCTATGTGAAAGGAATATACCCGTACACTGAAATAAAATTCCAATGATTTTCCAGGTATCAGAAGAATGGGCTTCATATCCACGCCAAGCTGTATTTAGTGTTAGCTCTCCGCATCCTGACATATTCTTAGTACTACGTATTGACAAAGTTCTACAGGGCTCTACCGCTGCAGCTGCTGATCCATACATCCGATGGGCGAAGGACCAGCGGCTAGGCTCTAGAATCCATAAAGCGGCCAAAGCAAGTTGCTTAAGGTAGGCTTTTTATGAAAAATGTGCTGATATGAGAAAGGGAAACTAGAAAAGGGAATTTCCTATTGCAGCGCAACTTGTTCATAATGTTAGGCATAAGGTAACATAAGGTGTTAATACCAGTGAATCTTGCGCTTGTGACAATAATAATAATATAATAAGAACCGGTCCGAGTTTACTCGAACATGCTTTCCAATTTATCAACATTAGTAGATCTTCTTCTTCTTCAGCCAACGCCCGTCCTTGGCTGGTAGGCCATTTGACGCACATTAGTAGATAGAGAATATGAGTAATTTCACGGTAAATAATTTTCCAGTGGTTAAATTTCCGTTATTTCAGGGGGGGGGGTTGTCCACCTGACGTCACTGGAAGTGAGATAAATTCTAGAAAGGTCAGACCAACACATTAATTACCACACAGCAATAATTGCAGGGCACACAATGCATTTGAGCGCGAATTTTCTAACATTTTTTCAAAAAATAATTTTTTGTGCAAAGCCAAATATTTTTTGGGAAAGCAACCTATCCGGTTTCGTTACTCAATTTAACACCTAAAACATACCTGAAGGTAGAAATCATCGATAGAAAGGTTTCGCAGAAAAATTATTTTTTAGTCATTTTTCATTAAAATTTACATATTTTTATTTTTTTACCCCCCGAAGCAAACTATCAAGGGACAAGCGACCCCCCGCATTTTATCAACATTAATAACAGCTACAATATATGCGAATTTAAAAGAAATCGTATTGAGTTAGCCCCAAATAAAAAAAAATGGTCCCGAGGTATGATTTTTTTGAACCTACATGCCGAATTTCATCAAAATCGACCGAGTAGTTTGCCCGGAAATCAACGAAAGAACAGACAGACAGACAGACATTTCGTAAAAAACACTTTTTTGGGTTCCTGGGACCTTAAAACGTGGAAATCCATTGAAATCTCGGAATCGAAAATTTCGACCGTCACAAAGCTTTCCTTATACTACGTATAAATTGGAAAGCAATAAAGTTTTTATTGAAGAAAAAAATGTAAATACAGCGAGATTAGGGCTGATGACCCTCTCTTACACCTAACTGTACATATCAACAATAGTTTAATTGAAATATTTATATATAATAAACTACATTCATACCGAATATCATTCATCCTATTCGCGATAACAGTCACATCAATTCAAATTCCCTGCCATCAATTTTTGTTTCAGGCTTGGAAAGTACAGAATGCCATTTGCCTGGACGGCTCGGCCATTGTTTCGTCAATACAGTAATGATCTGGACAACTCATCAGAGTTCCCTGCTCTCTATAGGCAAGACTCGGGCAGATTACGTGACGAAGAAATCCTGAAAATTTTATCGGAGTATCGAAAGTAAGTGTTGATTCAGATGTTACTGAACCTTTTTTTTAAATAAATTATCTGCATGTACAGTATCTACACTGTGCATTTATAGTGGACATAATTGACCTAAAACCCGAGATTGTCTGTTTTTCACGAGCGTTCTGTCCTCTTAGATTACGCAGTGCGTTCGATAGGTGTTATTGTGACGTCACTTGCTTGCAACAAGCTTGTTTTTTAGCACAAACTCATGGTTTATGCACTGTAGTAAAATAAGGCGACATATTTTAGGATAACTGGACCAGCAGATGTGTACATAGACGTAGTTTCGTTTACTAGCGTCTATGGGCTGTGCACTGATATGTGCTGTTCTAATTTATATCAATGATTTTTCAGAAGTTATTGGTCTATTTTTTTTTCTCATAGGTACCACAATTTTAAGTTGTAGTGCTTACAATCAGACTTTAATGAACTTGCTTTGTAACTTGGTTTTGATTAATTTTTTTCAGACCTGATAAGCTGAATAAACTCGTTACCATTCCTGGCTGGGCGAAAATTAAAGTTGATGCCATAACAGAATTGCCTGAAAGTAAGTTGTGCTTTCTTTTACTTATTACAGTATATTTGCTTCTTTGAATGTATTCTTTAACCGAGTGGCGAAATGTACCTAGGTTCCAAGTCTTGCCAAAGTAATAACAAACTAAATTGTTCTATCCTTTCACAACATTAAAAGGGAAAGTAAAAAATGGCTGAGGGTAAGACTAGAACCCAGTTGTTTGTTTTATTACTGTATTGGTGTTGCACGTTGCCGAGTCCCACTCACATAAACTTTACCTCACTACATTTAACGGAATAATTAGCGCTCGTAGTGGTTTCTAGCTACTAATTAGCTAATACTAGTACATCGTACATCTTACTTATAATGGTAGTTTCTGTGTGCATGTTTGGCATCACAATATATTTCAGCATTAATCATGTTCTTAGGACCGATCGTTTATCTTCCCATTATAATCTGCGGTAGGTTGTGTTATAATACATTTTACTGTATATATCATTATTAAATAATGATAATTTTCTTTCTTTCAGACTCTCTAACGACAGCATTAGTACCATTGAAACCATTCCCAATACCGCCAAGTAGCGAGCCAACCATTGAAGTAGCAGAGTTTGAGGGATCTGCTCAAACGGTTGTACATCCTTATACTACATTCAACAATCATCTATACGTTTACCCTCATTCGTTGGCGTTTGATACACAGAAGATTTTTTCTCGGGCCCGCAATATTGCATGTGTTATTGAGCTACGCGATTCAGACGCTGAAGACGCACAACCCCTGCTCGTAAGTTTTCTATTTTGTAAAAATTTTAACTAAATTTACTGGGTACAACATATCCTCCAGGGTGGGTAGAAAGAAATCTTTTAAGAAAGTAGTATAGCTCAACGCTTTTTTACGCAGAGTTTTTTCAATTTAAGGTATTTGGAGGAAATCAGTTAGTTTTTAAACCCACGAATGTACAAGATTGAAAGCTTATTTTTTTATAAGTACTCATAGCTCCCTCCACTTTTGTACACAATTCATCATCCTACAATTAGTAGTTTTTCCACATTTGACATAATTTAAGTTCCGGATAGGCACTGTTGCCAAATAGTGGGGAGAGAAAATTTAAATTTAATGTATTCAACAGTGTATGTACGGAAAACCGGGCAAAGCTCTGATGACCCATCGAGTTATTACGAATGTACTCCATCACAACGCTACACCTGTTTGGTACGACGAAGTCAAGTTGCGGCTTCCGATACATTTGAAACCTCAACACCACCTGCTATTCACCTTCTATCACGTGTCTTGTGAAGTCAACAAGAAGAAAGACACGCCTGTTGAGACTTGTGTGGGTTACTCGTGGTTACCTTTGCTGCAGAAAGGTCGTTTGATTGTCGAGGAGCAAGTACTGGCTGTCGCTTCACATTTACCTCCTGGCTATTTGCAAATCCAGCCGTTTGGACTGGACCAAGGGGTGAGTTTTTCAACCTTTAAGACTCTGCTTCAGACTAATAGCCTGCTTTACATGGTCTCTGAAGCATGACCAGAAAATGTAGCATGTGTAGGACTCGAACCAACTACCTTGCGGATGAAAGTCTGAGCCGGCACCACTACTCTACATGTCCTGACTTTGCACTTACACGTGGTCAGCTTCCCGTCGGCTTCCCGCCAGCTTCAGAAATAGGCGAGAAATCTTCGGGGTAGCCTATTTACTACAATGAAATAAAAATGCCGACAACTCGCGCGTGTCAAATCGTTCATATGTACCGGGACTAGTAACTTTTTTAGTGCAGATATTCTAAAGGCGGTGTTTCCACATACGTCAATCGTCAATGAGAAATTTGAAATTGAAGGACATTTCAATTTTACTCTATGCCATTGTTAAAATTGATCAATGATCATAGAGTAAAACCACACGCTGTAAACAATAACATACTAAAATGGCGTCATGGGATATGTTAAGTACAAACATTTTATATTTTATTGTTTATAAAACTATTTTCATCCATTAAACAGATCGGTGAAGGTAGATCTTACTTCGGATCTCCTACGATTATTAGGTTTTATTAAAAATAATAAGTTTACGAAGAAAACAAATACAAACAAAATTTCAAAAAACAAATGCAAACAAATTTCAAAAATTTGGCGCATACGTTTCAATAGAAGAAAAGTGTCAATAGTTGAAAAAACATGTGGAAACACCGCCATCAATGAAGAATTGAAATGTCCTTCAATTTCATATTTCTCATTGACGATTGACGTATGTGGAAACCCCGCCGAACCCCATAGAAGTTGACATTTTAATATGCAATACAACGAAAGAATTGAATAATGGTACAGTAGTGAGTCATTGTCATGTAACTGCTTCTTATGCGACTGCAGAATCCCTCACCTCTCTAAGTCCCCTGCAAACAGTCCAGTAATAAGGTGTAGAAAAAAATAAATTTCTCGTGACTTCGTTGCATTCCATTTTAATGAACAAACAAAAAGTTAGTGTTTTATTAAAACTTATTATAATAACTACAGTTAGTAAAACATAAATAAAAGTTAAAAAATTACTTAGGCAAAGAAAACCACAAAAGTTATTATAAAGCCCTCCCAGTCCTGTGTATACCTCTCCCTAGTCACATTTGAATCTTCTTTTCGGGTTGAGCAAATCTCAAGTCTCGTTGATAAGGTGTAACACTGGCGGCTTCCCTCTGTAGAAGACAGCTCTTGCCGAAAGCGCTCATGGTTTTATGATAACTCATTAGTGGGTTTCTTTAGCAAAGCTAATTTCTTAATTTATTTGAGTTTTAACAACCCTAGTTATTACACCAACAAATTTTAATAAATCACTAAGTTAGCCTGCTATTATTACAACAAGTTAAGCATATGAGATTGATTATTACAGAACGCCCCTCCTGAAGTAATTTGGGTGGACGGACAGCGACAGATCTTCAACGTGGGTTTCCAGCTGGTGTCCACAGTTATAACCAGAGACTTGCACTTGCACAACCTGTTTGGGCTGTTGGAAAGGCTCTTGGAGAAACCTTTGCCGGTCCCTCCATCCGAGAGCGAAACTTGCAAGATATTGAAAGCGTCTCATGCTATACATACGGGCACTATCATTACGTTTCTTCCTACTATTCTCAACGAGCTGTTCAAAGTCTTCCTTGTTACGACGAGTCCTGAAGTGGGACTTAATCTTGTCCGTGTACTCATCCATATCATACACACTCTAGTTCACGAAGCGGACAGAAGTGATATTCTTTGTTCTTATGTTAAGGTAAGCTGCAGCTTAAGACGTCTGTTACTATTAAGACGGCAAAGATTTTCAAGGTAGTTGGAAGAATCAAAATGTTTGCTCATTAATCATTTGTGATGAAGCTGGTAAAACAATAATGTGATACAAAATATCCTTAAAATGAAATGACGCATAATTGTCAGCCAGCCACTTCTTAGGAGTTTAACCTCACAGAATTATTGTAAGCCTATTGAAATTACTACAATTTACATCAATAGTTTTGACCAACAAATTAAATTGATGTATTGTTAGCGCTAGTTTCAATTTCAAATTACTAATCGTCTCATGATTAAGAACCCTTGTGATATTGCGCAATTGTCCATTCCAGCTGACTCAAAAAGTATTTAGTTTTTTTTTTTTACAGTTTGTGTTTGTTTCTCCAAGTTTGCCTAATTCGAAAACAACGATACACGAAGAATTGTGCCGTCACTTGCATCTGATGCTCAGTTCATCAAATGCTGATTTCCTGGTAGTGGGCAAATTTATGCAGCATTCTGGTTTTTTCTTTCAAATCATGATCAAGAGCATGATGCAATATCTACTACCTAGTGGAAGAATCAAGGTATGTATTGAATTAGGTTTGTGTTAAACTTTTTAGCTACGTTTCATACAGTACCTACCTACGTGTTTGTCTGGTTAACTCTTATGGTTCGCATATTCTGGTAATTTTTTTCATCGGGAGATGGTATTCCATAATTGCCTACTACTATCATGACAGCGTTATCTAAAGACATTTAGCCTATTTCGTCTAATTAGTAAATTGTGTGCAATATAACCTGTGGAGTATCGTATTTCGATTTTTTTTCATTTTCACCTACTAATTTGATACATTTATTCAATGAAACAGGCCTCCCAAGGAGATGAGGATGACGAGGTGAAGAGTGTAATTTAAAAATATTGTTTTTGTGTTAATTTATTTAGTTTAGTGGACAAATGGATCTAAATTTTATCCTATACTCTTGGTTTTGTTATGCCAGATCTATTAATTACTTCTATACAGGGTGATTCACACTACCCGCCCATACCCTATATTATTTCGGTTATTATGAGGAATTTGGGATAGGGTAGAAACTGCGCTGTAACGTTCGGGATTAATTACTTTTGGAAACGGAGATGTTTGAGATAATGTCATATTTTGAAAAAGTTGGAAAATTCAATGATACCCTGGCACGCGTACCTTACAAGTCATGAAAAAATTCCTAATTTTCAGTAAGCCTAGGAAAAGTCATGATTTGATTAAGAATATCCAATGAAAAGGCACGGCCGTTTTTAAGGTGTATGTGCTGATTGTACCTGTACCTAATGGTTAAGGTTAATAAAAGGCATACCAAATTAATAGTTATCAAAGGGGCTTTCATTTGATGAGTAACTTGACATAGTTTTACATTTGAAAATTCCGAGGTGGCATCTATGACACCCCAAAAATCCCCATTTCCCCCCGAAAAACCTTTCAATGCGACCAAAAGACAGTTCGACCCCGACTTTGTTATCAAAGTTTTTACCCTATCTCAAAATTCCTCAAAGGAATGACGGGTGTTGTGAATTATCCTGTATAGGAATTTGAAATTTAAAAAAATGGATAGCTCACTGTATTTCAGTACAATAACGTTTCCTCAAGTAGACGTTCTTTTAACAAACTTTATCTTGATAATAGAACATAAAAATGTAGTGGTCATTTCTCTTGTTATTAGAGTTTGTAATTATATTAATCATACTGTTAAGACTTCAGATTATTCCAAATATTTAGGGAAAATGCGAAATTCACATGTCTATTGCAGACTTACCAGCAATTAAATAAAAAATAAAGTCACTCACGTAACTCCTATCCGTGATTAAATTTCACATTGGTATTTGTGAAACGGACACAAACCATTCTTCTAGTTTAGAACCGTCTTCCACTATTTTCTTTTGGTTCACCATTAGTAGATTTAGCTGCACTTAGCCTGAGGGCCGGTCCCACCACGGTTGGAAATGTATCGGTAAGGAATACTGGACGGCACCTCCTTGCCTTGGAACAGTGCCGACCAGTATTCCTTACGGTTTATGGAGACATTTATAATGGTTGTGGGCACGGCTTTAAGTGTTTCGTATTCACTTACTTGCACTATTGCTATCAATGAGAGCTATTATTACTGTCTATGGTCGGTTGGCCTACTGTACTCTAGCCCACGTTATCTCTGCTATGACAATTAACTTAATATTACAAAGTTGCCAGCGCGATATCCTCCATTTAATTTTAACAGCAGCGTAGCAACGAGTTGGGAAATAACAACAATTCGGACGCTCGCCTGCCCGTCCAGGTTTATAGTCAAATAGTGGAATGCTAGCTTATTACCAGGACGAGCCAGGTTCCGGCACGATTCGAGGCTATTTTTGTCCCTGGCTGTACAAGTGGAGCGGATTCTTGTTACTAAAGATAATCTTTAAAACTGTTGTATAATTTTATATGCATTAGTCAGTTGTGAATTTGATCGTTTTGCACCTCGTTTTTCACATTTTTGCACAGCACAAGCAAATCAACGCTATGTTTATTATGATGATTTTTGGCCCAATAGTTTTATTATATATTGATTATGAATCAGAAATTTTTAATCATCCGTTTGAAGTAAACTCGAAGACTTATTTTAGCCATCATTTATTCAGTCTTTACTCTTACTGCATAGTGCATACTGTACATAGTAAATGTATTGTATGATAGAAAGAAAAGACATAAAATTGTCTTATTTTCATTGGGTGAATACAGTATAATCAAAGTTCTCTGCAAATCTGCTGTATTTTTAGCCCTAATCAAAATCACAAATAGTTTATATGTTTTCTAGTTACTTTACCTAGAAAGTTTGTTTTGCCGTTGCAGATGCTTCGACACGAGC
Organism: Psococerastis gibbosa; assembly: GCA_963971405.1. Classification (NCBI taxonomy): domain Eukaryota; kingdom Metazoa; phylum Arthropoda; class Insecta; order Psocodea; family Psocidae; genus Psococerastis; species Psococerastis gibbosa. Next base: position 20,238,838 of record OZ020486.1, read on the forward strand.
GCTTCTCATCAGAGTACCTGAAACGGGCTGAAACCTTTCTTCTCGCACTATTTCCTTTTATCATTACCAAACACAAAGAGCTGCCTGCTGCATCGCAAGAATTGAACAAAAGCGTGGCAACTTTCCTTAAGAAATGTTTGTCTATTATGGATAGAGGATATGTTTTTAGACTCATTAATTCATATATGGAGCACTTCAGGTAAGAAATAAAGGCTGAACGTAATTTGAAAAAGTTTTCTTTTAATAATTAGCCCCTGTCATTGGTTAATTAAAGCGCATGTACCCAATAATGAATTATTAAACGTTAAATGCTGGGAAGTTAGTTCAATGTAGCTTCACCTTGAACTAAGCTTGCTCGTTGCTATATAGCCCATTGTCCAGAAATCAAGTAAGAAGCTGCATTTGATCCTAAAAACAAATTATTACTATAAAAATGTTTTTCTTCAACTTCACTATAATAACAATATTAATTAATTTATTGTAATAACATTTGCTTATTTTACTTTCCAGTATATTGTAACAGAAAATAGGTCTTTCAAATTGCCTTTTTTTGTTTCAGTGCAGGTGAAGGGAAATCACTCCTTGAGTACAAATTCACGTTCCTTCAAATAATATCTTCACACGAGCATTTCGTTGCTTTTAATTTGCCTATTAGCAATTTCAAAGGCCGGCAGACCCGCAACGGAGGTAAGTACCCCAAAGATAGTTCAGTAACTCATGTTGGGTACTCGATAGCTAATATTTTCGTCTTTGTATACCCCACTTTCCCGAGTGGCATCAGTTGCCAGACATAAGTTATTTATCCGGAATGCAATTCAAGGGGAGTATGCGAAATATCATGGTTCATATGCCACATTCACATTCTTTTTAGGATTGCTTGCTCAATCTGGGAACAACATCAGAAGTCCCAAAAGCATTGTCGGATATCGGGATACGAAATTAAGGTTTGCTAACGACTAAACTAAACGACGAATAATAATTGTAGATAATATGAAGAATTATCTTTATCATTTTTTTCCTTTAAGCTTGTTAAATCTTAATCAATTTTCTGTTTACTTAGAATCACCTGTAAATGACTTTGATTTGACCGAAGAGTTTCGTAAACACCATTTTCTTGTTGGCCTTCTTCTTCAAGAAGTAAAAGCCTCTCTCAAAGAGTCAATGCACATTCGCCGCCAAGCTTTATCCCTCCTTCGGAACCTTCTGGCTAAACATGAGTTAGATGACCGATACCAAACCCGAGGGCATTTGTCACGGATCGCCAACCTGTATGTTCCCTGGATAAGTGCTGTTTTGGAAAATCTACCTCGCTTGCATGTGGCTATGGACGTGTTGGAACCGAAGGAAGGTGCACAAGATAAACTTTCTACGAGTAATTCCCTTATTCACTGCACATCCAAACCGTTCCAAAGATTCAACGAGCTGCCAAATTCCCGGGGTTCTGTCTGTTTGAAGGATTCCCATTTGTTTGCTGTTATTGCGGGGCAGGGTAAGAATATTGTTAATGTTTTTGTAAGCTTACGATAGTGATAAGTTCTGGTCAACCTGTTCATTAACGTTCTCTTACCGCACATATGTACAAGTTACGAATTGGCCATGCAAGCCTGACCCATGGTCACCTAATGCCGGGCGAACCAGCCCCCCTTTGTGCTAACTGTAATACCATCATCACAGTAGAACACATCCTTTTGCACTTTCATGCTTATACACTATCTAGCCAAAATCTAACTCCACCTCACACTCTACCCCATCTTCTTAGCAATAAACCCACTCTGCAATCGCCTTCTGCATGTAATAATCCAAGGAAAGATAGAAGAACTAAGGGTCCCCGGCAGAAGAAGAACATCCTGGTTGAAAAACTTGAGGCAGTGGTTTGGCATGAGCACTGCTTCCCTTTTCAGAGCAGTAGTCTCCAAGGTACAAATTGCCATGATGATGGCCAATCTTCGATAAAAGAGGCATTTAAAGAAGCAATCGGCAAATCTTTCCACATAACCTATACTACTATAAACAACAACTCTAGAACCAGAACCAATTTATTTATCCATATTTTTAATACAATTGGCCTATCACCTCAGACTCATTACACACGAAAATTCAATATTTATTGAGAAATTAGTAAAGTAACAAGTGGGTACAATTTGCAATAAAATAAACCTTGGAGAACCATCTTTATGCCTGCCAGCGAACCCCTCCCCCCCTTTAATTTGTGAAAAATCTACCAGTGAGTGCACTTCTGTTTCAGGGGGCATTGCTAATGGCACATCTACTCTAAGTATTGACTCTGTGGACTCAGTTGGAGATGGTCAGTCGAATTTCTCACAAGAGACGGCCATTATACGAATTGAGGGCAACGAAATTGAGAGTGCCAGGACGCACGCTAGATCCGTGAGTGGAGTTACCTCAGCTAGTCAAGGAGCGAGGGCTGACCCCTTCCAAGTTTCTGAAGTCAAGGATACTTTGCTGTGTTTTCTCTTTATCTTGAAATATCTCGGTGAAGAGAACTTGATAGCATGGTGGCACAAGTTCCAGGATAATGCTGTGTTAAGTTTCTTCTCTGTGATAGAGTAAGTAATGTGTATTGTATTTAACCGGTTTATTTGCTCTTTTCCATATCTCGTTGCTTCCAGTAGCGGTTGCAAGTATAATTGGGCTGTCATGTAAAGTGGCAAATAATAATTGAAGCTAGACACTTTAACTCCAGCCCAACAGGACAATTAAAAATATAATGGACACCTTGGTGCACTCATCGGTGCGAAAATAATGTGACGCGCTTAAATCCAATGAATTATCAACTTATCCAAAATCCATTTTGCTTTGGCTTGCCTGCCTCCCGTGATAAAGATCCTGAGGGGAGCTGAGTATGGCGAAGTATTACCCCATTCACCAGTGTCGTTTCTGGCCAAGTTTTGCTTATATTATGTACCCCTTTCAAATAGGTTGTACTTGAGGTAGGCTTGTCAGCGTAATGTTGGGTGAGACGAATTTTCATTTTGCTTACAGAATATGTTTGCATCAGTTCAAGTATTTAGGAAAGAAAAAAATTGTGGGGAAAGTTGCAATAGGAAAGCCAGCCAAGGCTATGACTCTGCCTGCGAGAATGCAGCCGCCTGACTTTAGTAAAGGCGATGGCACTGCTCCCACAGCACCAAGTGGTACAGGCAGCGTCGGCCGTGATGGCCAACTGGCTGACACCGACTCCACTAAGCTGTATCAAGCATTACTAGAAGCTAATATGGCGACAGAAGTTGGTTTATTAGCACTAGACGCATTGGGGCTCTATAGCCTGCATTTCAAGGAGAATCTTTTACTCAATGATGGTGAAAATCCTCTTATGATAAAAATTTTCGACATCTATCTCTCCTTCCTTCAAGTTGGACAGTCTGAAACATTGTTCAGACATGTTTTTGCTGCACTCCGAGCGTTTATTAACAATTTTTCTGTCGCTTTATTCAAAGGTATTGTATTATTTCAATATTCAAAGGCATGTGTTATTTTTAATTAATATTTTGATCTGTTCCTTGCCCAAACATAAAGTGGACTATTACGAGTAACTTCTGCAATTTTACATTATGCAAAACAATTAGTGTTTGTAAAAAGTTATTTTTCGAGATTATTTGGTCCAAAATCGTGATTTTTTTTTTTAAATAATTAAAAGTCAAGTGAATATGCATAAATGTTTAAAAATTAATAAGAAGGATAGAATTTTTCCCCGTGTTCTTTTGGTCCAGTAATGTAGAATGTAGATGTAGATAAGGCTCACTTTATCTTACATTGTAGTATTATATGGTATATATAACACTGACATCAAATTAACTTTGGTTGAAGAGGTAACCTCCTCGTTACAGCCGAAATTAGAGGATATGGAAAAACTGGGCTTGGTGGGATTCGAACCCACGATTAGATAGTTGTGCAGTTGTGCTAGCAACACGAATCATGTTAATTAGAGGATTTGGAGATTACTGGTCTTGTCGGGGCATGTGGTCCAGTGGTTAAGACGACGCCCCGGTTAGGCGTAGATCGTGGGTTCGAATCCCGCCAAGCTCGGTTTTTTCCATATCCTCTAATTACGGTCACTTTATTGTACTTTTTAGGGAATGCTTCGCTTTGTGGAAGGCTTTGTTACGAACTTCTTCGAAGTTGCAATAGCCGCCTATCAACAGTGCGCCAGGAGTCATGTGCCATATTGTATTTACTCATGCGCAGCAATTTCGAATTCACTAATCGTAAAGGGCTCAATAGGGTCCATTTACAGGTGAGTTATTGGCAAGTCATTCGATATATCAGGTTAATATACAATCATGCGGTGACGTAAGACATTTTGAAGGAAAATGTCAATTTATGCTGTGAATGGTGTGCTTAATATCCTAACATGTTAAAAACACAATTGCTACTGCAAGGGATCTGTTCAATAGGGGAACTGAAGAAACACGGCTAAGGCTTTATTTCCCCAACTTATACTATTGAACATAAAAAAGTCATGTCGGTTACTTGATCTAGAATAGTTATATGATTAGTTATTTTAGTTTTTGTAATAATATAAGTTATAGTAATAGTAAAAATAATTAATTTTAATTGTTGTGATTTCTCTTGATGAGAAAAATATTTTTATCTACGTTTGCTTGCACTTGTGTTTAGACAAAACTCTGGTTTTTGAACTGTACTGATTGTATTTTCCATCGTAAATAAATGCATTTCTAAAAAAAGAAACCTAAATATTCTAAATATTTCAGGTCATAATCTCTGTGTCGCATATGCTAGGCAATGTGGGTGGATTAAATAATGTCCGATTTCAAGAAAGTCTCTCACTGATAAATAACTATGCATCCAGTGATAAAGTGAGTATGACTTTGATTTGGTTTCGTAACTTTCGTTTGAAAAACTGTTCATAGCCTATTTTTCTGCCAAAATGTATAGGCATTTCAATGGCAAAGCAGGGTTAAGATTTTTGAAGCTTGGTTTACATTGCCAATCGCCTAATTACGAAAATGTAAGATTAATTAGGAAGATAGCCTCAAAGAAAGGTAAAGACATGATTTTAAATTAAATTCTTACCTCGCAGGCTTGGAATTTAGAGGTCTTACACATCGATTTTAAGAGATTCGATGCCTGCCTAATATTCTGGTGCATGTATATCTTGTATTAATTTTTTCCATATGAGACTATAACGCCCCATTAAAAGGTTATAATACTTGCGTCCTTCCTAGTTCCTCCAGCGTGTTCTCTGTTTAATCATGCTGTAATTTCGTATACTGATATTTGATGCAAAATATCGATGGTAATGACTTTCCTGAGAGCTATTTGCCAATGCAAGTAATGTATTTATTTTGCAGGTGATGAAAGGAACAGGGTTCCCAGGAGAAGTGAAAGATTTGACCAAGCGAATCAGAACAGTTCTAATGGCCACAGCGCAAATGAGAGAGCATCACCAGGACCCGGAGATGTTAGTCGACCTCCAACACAGTCTTGCCAATTCGTATGCATCAACTCCAGAACTTCGCCATACTTGGTTGTCAACTATGGCTAATATCCATATGCGCGATGGCAATTTCTCTGAAGTAAATTTTTTCCCATATGGTATTAAGACGATATACTGTGTATATGTTTCTCATCCTAAAATAGCGTATCGAATAGCCTCGTCAATAAAGTACATAGAGATGTACACAAGCCCAACTGGTCGTTTATGCATGGACTGTATATTCCTGTATGAACTTTGGCGTTGCGGCAAAAGCAGTGTGATAGCAGCCAGCAGGGATCGCAAGCTACCTACTTAAGTTGGTTTTGAATTCAAAATTACAGTATAAACTTTTTAATTTGGCTTCAAGAGGACCCCAAACCTGAGTGACGCTGAATAGTAATCTCTTCCATTTTTTCAGGCCATGTGTTGCCAGCTGCATGTCGCGGCGCTCGTAGCTGAATACTTAAAGCTGAGGAGAATACAGTGGTGGGGCGCAGAAGCTTTCACTCAAATTTCTAGCAATATCGCCAAAGATGAGACGGGTTTAAAACTTGACTCAGGTAATTTTTAACTATCCATAATCCCCCTAACGTCTCCCCATCTCCTATGCTATGGGCTTAGTAATAGAACAAAAAGTCCTTAAATAAATCGGGTCATCATGGGCCACGGCCTATCGGGTCCACAGTATTCTTTGTATCTCAAATGTACATATAGTATGATTATAATATATTGATTATTGATTATTGATTGATTAATTGATATTGATGAATAGAAATTTTTCATAGGTAAAAAAAAACAATGTAATAAAAAGTAATAATAATGGGTTAACTGAGTTCGTTCACCCCAATATTTTATTTTAATCTTTCTTAATAGTAATAAGATATTTTTGTTTTTAGGAGTGCCAACTATTTGCATTGCTGCAGTTGATTTTTCCCCTCTAGATGATTGTTTGATTATTTCAGCTGATCAATGACGCCCAATTACATATTATAGCTAACGGATATTGGGTCCTTTAGGTCTCTAATGAAAAGCCAGCGAAGAGACGTGACCTTAAATTTAATAATAGCTCTATTTAAATAGCAACTAAATATACCACAAATAATATCTTTTATAACAATTTTAACGTCATTGCTTTGATATGAACTAATTACTTCTTTGAAGTGTTGACCTACAATTTCAGTAGAGTAAATAAATTAAAATGGTGCGCTACAACTTTGCCTTTCTCAATGCTATATTTACATTCGCAGGTGTCCAAGATGTCCAATATTCAGAGCACACACTTTACAATCAGCTAAGAAGTTGTGTATCTTTGGTTGAGAAGGCCGAACGCTACGAACTGCTCGCCCCACTATACAAACTAATAATACCCATTCACGAACGCCAACGCGAATACCAAGCCTTAGCCCAGTGTTATTTAAATTTATCAAACGCTTATACCAAGGTGGCGGATAGTTTAACGTCTGGGAAACGAATTCTGGGACGATACTATAGGGTTGCATTCTTCGGCCAGGTCAGTGCATTACCCAAGCCAGAAACGTATTCAGATGGATATGTTTTATGTACCAAAAATTAACAACACTTGTGTTTCCAGGCGACTTGCCCGAATCTATTCTATTTGTATGTGATATATGGCCACAAATTATGTATTGTACTTGGAGAATTAAGTTCCGCAACAACAACAACAACAAAAAACGCGTTAAGTCCAGTGGTACATGAATCTACTTATTGTATTTATGAATATAATAGCAGATTGGGTTGCTTGTATTAAAACGTAAATACTTACTGGCTATGATGTTATTTTAGGCTTACTTTGAAGAGGAGCATGGGAATGAATACATTTACAAAGAACCCAAGTTGACAACTTTGGCAGAAATTTCAGAGCGGCTGTCCAAACTATACAGCGATAAATTTGGCAGAGAGGTTGTCAAAATAATTATGGATTCTAATCAGGTCAGTAAATTTACCTGTTGGGACCATGGAAAATAATTACCTATTTATTTATCTCCGCCAAAAACGTTATTTTATTTTTATTTTACAGATTGACCCGAATCAAGTAGATAATAAACTGGCGCATATCCAAGTTACATCTGTGACCCCATATGTTGTTCCTGGGCAGGAAGACGAAAGACAGACTGAGTTCGAGCTCAATCATGATATCGATGCATTTATGTTCGAAACTCCCTTTACCAAAGACGGTCGTGGGCGGGGAAGCCCAGAAGAACAGTGGAAACGAAGAACCGTCCTTTACAGTAGGTTCTTCTGTTTCCTTACTAGCCATTAGTGTTCCTGACTGCGAGTATATTTTGTATTTCATATGTAATGCTAACCTTTGATCCCAAATGCGGATTTTGTGCCTATTAAATATGCCTATTAAAATGGAATATTCACAGTTCAGAGTCGATGTGGGTCACTTTGTAGAAACAATCAGAGCCTTGCTTTTGTATAAAATCAAATGTCACATGAAACATCAATGCGTTGTCAAAAATATCACATCCCTTAGATGAAAATACGTTCATCATAATTTTAATAAATGATATGTGGCTGTTTCTACCTCAATGGGCTACAATTTAAACTAATAATAAATAGCGTTTAATATGCCAGCAACAGATTATTCAGATCTAAAAACGAAAGCATTTACAATTTTAAATCACAATTGATTCTACAACTTAAAAATTATTGTACAATAAAATCAAAAGGTATTAAAGCGTTAAACAATCGTCACATTCGTAAAGCCCCGTAAGAAGGGTCTAGATTATTATACGTTAATTATTAATTATGACTCAGTTTGCAAAAATTAACGAGGAGGAAGAAATTCAAAACTGTGACCAATCGGTGTGACGGACGGCCTTGTACAATATCATGGATCAAATTGTAGAAAGGTACTAAGCGTTCTAAGGGATGTGATATTTTTGATTGCTCTACAATTGCGAAATTGTATTTCGTTCAAAAAACTGATATTGGGGGTGCCCGATTTGCTCTTAATGGAATTTATTTACTGTGCCGTAATGTTAACATACTGTTAAATATATATATTTTTATATTAAGATTTAATTTCAGGCGAGTACAAATTCCCTTACGTAAAGAAACGTGTCAATGCCGTAAGGAGGCAAGTGACTGAGCTCAGTCCCATCGAGGTTGCATTAGATGAAATGAGGCAACGTGTTGCTGAATTAACGGAAGTAGTTGCCACTAAACCGACAGATGCAAAAAAATTGCAATTGCGATTGCAGGGAAGTGTTTGTGTTCAAGTCAACGCCGGACCTCTAGCCTACGCCACTGCTTTCTTGGAGCCTGCCAATGCGAACAATTATCCGTCCATTCAAGTTGGAGCACTTAAAGATATATTCTGGTATGTATTTCGAAAGGGGACTTTTACCTTTCTTATAGTACACAATTAATATCTGTTCAGACGATTATTCCTTCCTTAATGTAATAAGTTTCTGCATAATTGTTCACCTTAGCCGTTAAGCGCTAAGCTATAGGAATTTTTTGTGCATTTCTTAGAGGGTACCTTCCGTATTCAATAATATTGAAGTTGCATCGTGCGTTTCGAGTATGGAATTGCAGTCTTTTATTTGGTATTGGTAGTACCCAACAGCCAGTCATGGCAATTTCAAATTGATTCACTCTACCGAATGCCATTGACGTACCTCATCTCAAAAGTCGTCATGCCTGACAACGCCGCTTCTCAAATTGTACTGGCGAATATTTTTCAATACGGTGTTAGGCAATGCTATACCCACTATCGCTCCAATCAACTGGCAAGTCCCAGTTGGCCTTGTAACGAACGTAGATGAAGAGAGATTTTTAGATATTTCATTACAAAGCCTTTTTTTACAATTCCAGTGAATTTATCAAAATATGTTGGAGTGCACTCCAAGTCAATGGAAAGGTGATTGAAGCTGGTCAACAGGAGTACCAGGATGTGATGCACAGAAACTTTCAGAAAATGTGCCAAGAGCTATCGGAGATGTTGGGCGAGTCTGTGTGCCCTGACATTGACGCTGCGGCGAAAAGAAGCAGTTTGCTATCGTTTAGCGTCATCATGGGAGGTTCCCAAAGTTCCAGCACTGCATAAAAACCTGCGCCATCTGTAGAGCCTTTTTAGCATGTATGTATAAATGTGTAATTCTAAATTTATAGCCATGGCCACTACAGCCTTAAATTGCATCTTTCTTCATGTATCATGGAACATAAAAAATACCGTAGACACACCGACCGGCGCATATACCTACTCTAAGAGTCCGGGGCATAAATTAAAATTAAAATAAATCAATTAAGGAAAATTTACCAAGAAATTTACAATAGTTTCGTAGCTATACATTTTCAGGCAAAGAGAAGTCAGCAAAATTAATAAATCTTTTTCGGCTCTGGCTAATCAGGTGTATGGAAATTCCATGCACGCGCAGACCCCGCTTCACAGAGCGGTGGTTTCGACTTCCCTTGTAAATTATATCATATTAAAAATAAAAAAGACTTCTAAAATCATGCTCTCTATTGACCTCACTCTTTTCCCCACCAAAACATCAACAAACAAAACACTGTGTTCCAAGTTTCGAACCACAATGACGACTATGAACTTATTCATATCACATTATTTTCACTTTGACTGGACGCCATCTTGAAGTCGTTGATTTGTCATAAGGGAGTGGGTTCTACTCCGTCATCTGGCATAGTATTTACTGATGGTTTCTGGACTATTGACTCATTCTTCTTTGAATTAATGAGTAAATCCGATCCCCTTGAGGCAGTGGCGTATATGTAAAATATTTTCGGAAAGGGCCAACGCCAGACCGCTTCCACCCATCGACTTCATACCGCGGGCAGAGGACCGAGACGACGTTGACTTGTACCAACTCTACCGCTCACTGTTGACCCCAACATCTATTATGTGGCAAGTTGTACTTTGCAACAACTCACTCATTTCGTGGGTCTTGATAATTCAAACTACCGCTCTCCCAATTAAAATGCAAGCTCTCTAAGGCGGGGTTTCCACCGACCTCTCATTGCAGAATGCACATACGTTGTCGTGGTAGCAGACATTCAAGACTTAGGCGGGGTTTCCACCGACCTTTATTAATGATATCTGCTACCACGTCAACGTATGTGCATTCTGCAATGAGAGGTCGGTGGAAACCCCGCCTGAACATTTGTCCACAGCCTCGCCAGAGTATACTAGTTTGAAACTTCTACTTGAACAATATTAAACCATTGCCATTATCCTTTACCAATAGATTACGCGCATACAGTAGGCCTATTTGTACCACTTTAATTTTACGTAGTTGGACTACTACAGTCACAAGCTAGGCTGAGCTAAAGATAGGTTCTTGCTCAACCTATTATGACAGCCAAATCCTATGGTCATAATTTCATTTACATATATAATTTTGTACGCTGTTGTTCTTTTAATTTTACTTTCTTTTTTTCAGATGATTTATGTAGCCTATCTTACCTAAGTCAATTTCCATGCTAGGCTGAGCTTGTACGCAGTAGCTTGGGCTTTACTGAAGGTCTTACGTGTCTCCGCTTTCACATTGCTACCATCAGACAACTGCACCTTGAAATTTCTGCCTAATTTTTTACGTATTTTCATTTTATGACAATGACTTGTTATGTTAGCTTAGAGATTAGTCAATTTTAATATACCTATGTCGTTAGATTATATACCTTTTTCGGATTTTGGGAGAAATGTATGTATGTACGGTTAACGGTTTTAAATTTAGAGACCTGTTAAATTAGTTGAAGACTTTGCCTTTGGAACGCACTAAAATTTAATTATAATTCTCGACACTAGAATTGTAAATGCAGTGTTAAACAGTTCTCTTATAAGACATCCATGAATACTGTTGGTGCGTTCTAGGGGCGTCGGTCTGCATATTTAGAGTACCGGTTAATAAGTCAGGTTCCGCATCCAACATACAGAATCGAGTATTTCAGCGGTCATAGATCATTTTCGGTAAATTTTCTTTATGACAGCGTGGTATTAGGAGCTCATAATGAAATTAAATGAAGCGTGATTTCGCAAAAACTATTCCCTTATCTGTTTCTAAATTGCAATTTGGGGGAATTTTTGTAGGACTGTACCTAGAGAGTACCTTTATTGTATAATAAGCGCACAAATCACTCAATTGCATTTGGGTAAAATTATTGCAATGTTTAAGAGAGGCAAGGGCACCAATATTTCTTAAGTGCACTGCAATTGAACGATATGCGATCAATACCTTGAATCGGGCGTCATTAACTTCGTAGAACATTTATACATTATAGCCAAGCCCATAATTAGTAAATAGTTAAATTTAAAAACTTTATGGCAATTTTATGTGAAGTTGTAAACTTTTCTAGTCCAGTTTTGACATAGATACTTTTGTAATTATTATTATTATTATAAAACTTCTGTTTCCCCCACTCAGCCACAATCCATCAACTGTTGACAACCAAAGAAAAGGGATATTTTGTGTGCTTGGTGGTTGGGAGAATAGGGAATTAACTGCATTCCAGTGACACTTCAAATGGCACTATAAAATAGGAACTACAATTACTTACATTCTGTTTAGTATTTATGAAGGGAGCGACGAAAAGCTAACATTTAGGGTATTATTGTACTTTTTACCCATTGCTAGTGTCTTTTCTTCAGGCATCCATAGCTCAACATTATCTATTACTTTTAATTTTCTTCTAGGAGCATGCTTGTTGTTACGCTTTCTTTTGTATAAATTTACATCTTTGGAACAGTTTATAATATTTGTAAAATTAATGTCCGTTGCAGATGCTAATAAATATGTCAGTTATGCCTTTTAAAGTTTGGTGAAAATTATTATACACAATAAGATGTCTCTTGCCACACTCTAATATCTAATCTGGGATTTAGTAATGTAGTCAGTCGGAAAAATGGTTGCAAGGTCACATGGAGCGCCAATAGCAGTACAAAGACACATGTTGCGGAAGTAAGCAGTTGTGGGGTGCACTACAATGAAAAGCCAAACGTATCGAGCTCTATGTGGAGAATGAATTTTATGTCGCCTAGCCTCTATTGTCCATAGTTTGTTTTTTAGCATCGCTCTCATCGACCCTCGCCATGCTCATAATTGTGTTGAGATGCAAATAACCTCGTAACTAAACAATCCCATAACAAACAATAGGGGCACTTAAATGTTAAGACACACATTACTGCCACAGTTGTGGGGGGGGGGGGCAGCCAGTCGCGTCAGTCAATTGACACACCTGGTATCTAGGAAACTAAAAGACCGACTAATAATTATCGTAAAACCTTTAAAAAAAAAGTAGTATAGCCTATGAATTGTCAGGTAATACATACAAAACATTTTCTGACGTCTCATGGTCGTTAATTGTTATAGCACAAAATTCTGGACCTCCCCTCGTGTTGCCAAAAATGCCTACCAGCAACGACTCCAACAGCGAATTTGGCACAACTTTTAAGAGTATGACAGATCTGACGGGTTTAAATAAATAAATATTGACTTTTTGATCTATTACTGAGCCAAATTAGCGGAGTTAGGGCTATAAAGCCCTCTCTTACACTCAACTAGAAAGGCCCCCGGACCGCCTGCTTTACACGCCCTCCGAAGCATGGCCAGAAAATGGTGTGAGTGTGGGACTCGTACCAACAACGTTTCGGATGAAAGTTGGAGTCTGTACCACTACTCTACATGTCCTGACTGGGTTAAAACTCATAAGCTAAGAGTAACCTATATTTAGCCTAAACTAAGCACAATGACAGAAGAGAAGAGACATGGCTCATACTTCAAGATTAAGCAGGTTAACGTTAACAAAAGTGCAAGTCAGTGTAAAACGCCGATGCTTCTCAGGGTATGAATGGCATTGGAGAAAAGACCATTGAATTTGGCGTAAACTGACTATCACGTATGTATTCCAGTTACCGCTGCTTCGCGAATCTTGCGATACGCCTGTATAAATGCAGAGTTGAATATTATGGATTTGTGTTTTGCGTTATAAAATATTACATTGGGTAGATAGTGACAGACGATAGTCGACTTGTTAGAACTACAGTAGTAGTAAGTAGTGTTCGTCGGGTTAATAACGACTTAGGCCTCATTTTTGGGCCCATAGAACGACCCCGACTTGACTCTCCTATGCCCCAGCCCATAGGACAGTGGACCTCCTGATTATAGTGGATTCCGAACCACTTGGGAAACACAGTGAAGTCACATGATTAGTTCGGAGGTGACCAGGACAAGTCCTACCATGTTTCCCTACCGGCGCTGTGCACATGACCAAGTTATCTGCAGCTTTGAACCTGCTCTGGTCCGCTGGATTCAACTTGGTATGGCGGCCGGCAGAACTACAGTAAGTTATGTTAGGTGTGTTATAACTAATAAAAACAGAAATCTTACTGTTTCGACCAATATTTATAAATGATTATTTCTCCAAATAGTATCTTACAGTTAATTGTACGAGACAGACCTAGTAGGTAACATTAAATATTTAGAGTCACTTATCCTTCTTATCCGACAACAATCCGTTATGAAGACGCACCACCTCAGACTCGACCATATCAGAGGCAATACTTCCATTTTCATCAATAAAGTTGGCCACAGATCTTACTACGCGTGACTCATTTTCTTTTCCAGTCTTAGCGTCTATATAAGACAGTGTTAAGTAATACTTGTCATCGAATCTGAAACAAGTGTAGAAATAAGAATAATTAATCAGATATTTGGAGTTAACATATTTATAGTCTCTGTAGTATTCCCCAGCGGCATCGCGCAGAATCGCAACAGAAATAAAGGATTATTTCTGCATACTTCAAATGTACCACTGACCACACAAAAAAAAACTACAACGCAGTAGAAAATTATTGCAAGATTATCGCTTCATAATATAAAAACACTTACTTAGGCATGTAGGAACTGGCCTCCCAAACATTTCCTTGGCCGCTCCCTTTGCCGTCTTTGTTTACAGCTACGACGAAAATTCCCTTCTCCTTGTAGGTTGTATATAATGTTAAAATTCCCATTAGAATAAAGTATGCTGACACACATGAAATTAGGACCGGTCGGGACTGAGGAAAAGGGTAGAGATGATCCCAAAGAAGGGCAAACATTGCGACGCCTACAGCTACACCACAAATCAGCAGCCGGCCGTCCATCAAACGAAAACATTCTGAGTAGTTGAACCTTGTCGTCAGAACATCCTTAACTGCATCGTCAATGGCATTTTTACAAGCAGATCCATCCCATTTATTTATTTTGACGGGCTTGTTCTGAAACAAAATCATAATATAGAAGTACTGTTAAACATCAAATCTATTTCAAAAATATTCAATTTAAATGAACTCACATCTTGAGAATCCTTTGGACCCGCCATGATTATTGACGTGTCTTGACGACTTTTTGTATACAATACAAAGTTTTATTTAGGGCCCTTTTTTCAGGGCTCCGCATTGCACTGCTTGGCTTTTGTATCTCCCACCTCCGAGTCTCCGACATTTTTGTTGTTTTGTATATTGTATCTTGTATGTTGGTGTGTGTATTTGGCATGCATGTGGTTTCATTAATTTGGGCAGTAGCTTAAAATAGATATATATAATGACTACTGCTGCACGACCCACTTTTGATCCAGCCAGGGGTGGCCAGGGGAGAGGGGAAAAGGACCTAAGTGCCATCTCCAAGCAATACTCGAGCCGTGATTTACCCAGTCATACAAAGTTGAAGTATCGTGAGCATGGTCAAGGTACAACAGACGAGCTCAGAGGTCGTGATTTTCGCAAGGACCTTGAAGATAGAGAACATGAGAAAGTGGGCAGGAGACCTGTCGAGAATAAGCGCCCAAAATTGGATCAACTCCCCGCGGCCAGTCTAGACGCTGACGACCCCTTAGATGAGGTAGGCATATGAAATTATAATAGCTTCCTTGTACGTAAAAAAAATTGATGATTTAATAAGTTCAAGATAAGTTTTAACTATATTATTGCCTTTATTTCTGTAGATATGTTTCATATTGGTAAATTTACAATAATAACCTATTTATAGGATTCGGAGGACTCAGATGATTCTGAGGATGACACTGCAGCATTAATGGCGGAGCTCACACGTATTAAAAGTGAGCGTGCCATTGAAAATGCTAAAAAAGAGGCTGAAAAACGTCAAGAGGAGGAGCGGATACGTATGGAAAACATTCTTAGTGGAAATCCTTTGCTGAATTACTCGGCTCAAGCTTCTCGACCTGATGCCAAGGTAAGTGATTTGAAAGTGAGGGAGTCAGTGACTAGACCGCAATCTTTATCTTTGCTGCAGGGGTTTCCGCTTTGAAAACGGGTTCCATATTATTTTCAGCGTTACAAAATATATTGAAATTAAGTCGGGCCAACTTCATTGTCCTCGCGGTATTCTCTTCAGTCACCATTTTAAAAATGATATGGGCACGTAGTTTAGAGTTTTTTCTAATTATATCAGAACCTTATGATGAAACTTGCAGAAGAAATAAAATGTTAACGTGCAAGGTGGCCCAACAATCCTGGATTGCCAGCTCGGAGTACAGTGCACTCTTATTATACGCGATCGGCGAAAGGGTTTGATATGCCTAGGTGTCGCCTAAACAAGTCGAAGGATTCTTATCCGATACTTGCACACCGGCTTTACAAGAAGCTACCATTTTTAGTAAGCCAGTTCGATCCAGCTTGTTTCAGAACATACATTAAAAGCAGATTTATTGACGCCTCACTATATAATTTGGATGAGTACGACCCCGGGAGCTGGACTATTTAATTACCTCCTCCTTTTTTCGTACAAAACCCTCTCGGGTGGCTATTTTTGTTTGACATAGTCGATCCGGCTCTGGTTGGTTAGGGACTCTAATTTTTGTATTTGTTCTTCAATATAAGTAATCTACCTAGGTAAGAAATATCTGCCGCAAAGTCAAAAACTTTTAATTGCTTTTCACTTTAGTCCCCCTTTAGTTCTATGCACTTCGTCCACTTTGTAAGAAGAGCTTCTATCCCACAGTAAAAAAAAAACCTTTCTCGCTCTGTAAAATAGTCCGAAATTGCATGCACTACTTCACTGTCGATAAAAATTGCTGTGTGCCAAATCTGGAATCTAGGGAGTATGATTTAGTTCTTGAAAGGCACAATCACGAACATCGCTGCTTTCTTTCGCCGGCTTGTGGACTGGCGCGTTGTCTTGTAGAAGGAACACTCCCTTGCTAATTTTTCCTCGTCTTTTTTCAAGGATTCCTTTATGTTTTCTCTTTAGTACCCCTGCGTAATACTCCCCCGTTATCGTTTTTTTATGCTCAAGGTAGTCAATCAAAATTATTCCTTCTTCATCCCAATAATCTTGCCTGCAGATGGTTGAGTACAGAATTTCTTGGGTGGCAGAAAGCCCTTGTGCTTGCATGGATTCGTGGTTGGTTTTCGGATACCTGCAGCCTGATCGAGGCGATTATAATACCGGTATTTATTTAATCCCCTGGTAATAAAAATGTAAACAAGATAATTTTATAATGGAAAGTGCTATTCAAAATTTGTTTGTTTACAGTTATAATCCTATGGTATTTATGTAACCCCGCTATTATAATCGCCTCGATCAGGCTGCAGTAGTGATTCCATGTTTCATCACCGGTCACAATGCGTGACAAAATTTCTTCCTTGCCTTCGTTGTACAGCCCCAATTTTTCATCTGAAATCTGTACCCTACCTTGTTTCTGCAAGGGTGTCAGCATTCTTAGCACCCCACGAATACTGATCTTGGACATGAGTGAATGCATATGAAGAATTGTTGAAACAGATATTTTTGATATGCCACATGCTTCAGCTATCTGAAAAGTTTTTAAGCGGCCGTCTTCCAGCACCAGTTTTTTTTAACTTAAGCGACTATCCACGGGCCTGTTGAGGCGTGAACCATTCTCAATGGAACTTCGGCCCCATTTAAATATGTGTTTGGATAGGATGATATGAAGGCAGTTAGAAGTCCTGTTGGTAAAAACCTGGATAAGAGGAATATCCGGAGAACAGTGATGCATGATGGCGGTTCCACCAGTTGGACCACTACACTATATCTATGGAATTATGGATCGTTTTATGAATCGAGACACCATTAAATAAATTAAATAAATGATCATGTATTTGCAAACAGACCTAAAAGTCCAATAAAATGCAATTAAAAATTATGTTTGAGAATTTTATCAAATACCTTGCTTATCGCACACATGGCATGTGGTATAGACTGCAAAAGGTTGTTGGTTCGAGTCCCACACTTGCTACATTCTCTGGCCGTGCTTCGGAGGGCCTGTAAAGTAGGTGGTCCCGAGTCTTCCTAGTTGAGATTAAGAGAGGGCTTTATAGCCCTAACTCCGCTAAGTTGGCTTAGTAATAGAACAAAAAGTCAATCATGTATTTTATTTATTATACTGATGGTTCGATAGCTGGTAATTTCGCCTTTATTCATGCCTGTTTTATATATTGGAATCACTTTAAGTCACTTTCCACACTGCAGGGTATTCGCACCGTTTTAGACATACAAAGATTGAAAATATACTTCATAGGAGATGCAAGTTCGGACGCACGTCCTTTAATTATAAAAGTGGGGATACGATCATAACCGGTGGAGTTACTTTTCTTGATATTTTTTTATAGCTGTTAGTACCTCGCTCACTGTCACTTAAGTTGTATTTAATGTATCTAAATTGGGTAAAATGGGTTCCTCCATGATAGATTCAAGGTCAATAATTGGTTTTATCGGGCAGTATACACTCTTGAAATATTTTTTAAAGGCGTCCATCTTATATTGTATCATTAACGATAATTGATCTCTGAGATTTCTTTTGAGTTTTACAGTTCCTGAATTTTCGTTTATTAAAGACAATCTTGAGCCATTTCTGTTCCAACAAATGCCTGTAAAGTCATATTTTGTGCATGATAATGATCCCAACTTTCCAAGCACACATCAAAGGTGGTAAAAGAGTACCTGGAGTAGGAAAAAATCTGAATTCTGCGTTGGCCTGAACCAAATCCTGACATCAACCCCATTGAAACCCTATGGGAAATTATTGCCCGTGAAGCTCACGAGCAAAAAAAAAGATATATTTCAGAACTTTGAACAACTATTGGAGACGTCTGGAAGGACCACCCCGGCGTAATTATCACTTCACAGTCTATGCCCAATCGATGAGTGAGGTGATAACAGCCATGGGGGTAACACTAAATATTAATACATTGGTTCAAATAAGAGTCGGTTTTATGTATTTAGTTTTGTTCCAACCATTATGACCAACGCCATTTCCGTCTTCATCTCATCATCTTTTAACCACTGATTCAACTTCAAGGTTTTTTGGTGAAAGTGTGTGGTACCTATTACCTACTCACAATTCTACAATATTTTGTAGAGTTCGATACGTGAAATACATTTGTATGACAAGCAATAAACGTGTTTGTTTCAAGATTTTTGGCCACTATTCGAAGTCACAACTTTGCATTTGTGATAGCTCAGTATACTCAGTAACAGGATCTTTTTTTTCTCCCCCGAACTATCCTGGGACCGCTTTTCAGCATTACTTCAGGATAGTCTAGTCTTATTTTCCTACTGCGGCTTAAGTTCTGGTTAACCTCCTTCCTCTTTCGTCTTGCGGCTCAAGATGAGCCATGCCAACTCCTTCACAGCACACCAAGCCGCCTCTGACTGAATCATTTTCCGCACTATGTTCACATTTAGACATTTAGAGTTCCGACCTTGGCTTCACATGTAACAGTATCTAGATAGACTGTTCCGTTGTTTTTTCATACATATAGCTAGTAAGCTGTGGTCATGGGACAATTGTCGCAAAGGAATGTTAAAGTAATAGAAATCGCCTCAATTATTTGTCTAATGATGATTGGTTAATGAGTCCAAAAACTGTGGCCAATAGCTGTTAGTGAAGGCCTCATATGGTATCAAAGGGAATCCTAACCGCTTTGATAACTCTATACGTTCAATTTTTCCTGTAAATTTGATTTTGGTAATTAAAAAGCGAATAGTAGGGGTGTCCTTCAAAATAAAAGAGGGCCTAGGGCTGTTGTAACAATGAGCGAAAATTTAATAAACATTGCAATACACGAAAGGTCATACGGTAGAGGGTACAGCGGTAAACAATTGACCGCCAATTAGGGCAGGCCGTGTCCTTCGTTTACTGCAAACCAGTAACAAGGCCGTAGCTTGAATTTTTTCGGGGGGGGGGGGGGCTGTGGCGACTGATAAATTTTTAAATTGTAAAAAAAAATATTTCGTATCTTCCCGTTAACTTTCCTTTGAGCTAATTGTCCTTAACTAGTTTGAATTCAGACAAATTAGGTAGACTGCGGTAGGTTATGTAGAATTTCCTATTTCCCATCGAGCTTGATTTTTTTATTATTCTATAGTTGAACTGTTTATAAACAGTAGTTTCATGAAGAGTTTTTTCTTTACAGGTAAAACGCCGCTGGGACGATGATGTCGTGTTTAAAAATTGCGCCAGGTCAGAACATGAAAAAAAGAACGACACGTTTATAAACGACTCCATACGCTCTGAATTCCACAGAAAGTTTATGGAAAAGTATGTCAAATAGACATTAGTTCCATTTACCTCTAAGACTAATTTGTAAATTGACTTCACCACTAATTAATAATTATGTCATAGTGTAAGATCTCGACAAGTCGCATACGCTTTGCTAATGTTTTTGTTTCAAGTAGTAGCTTGCCTCGGGGACACCCACTTGCCTGCTTGCGCAGGAAGGTGGTCTTACTCTTGTTATTGGTATCGGACCAGTGACGCGCAGGCTGATGTTTTTCCAGTCTCCACTCTCCAGTATCCACGCAAACATTCATCAACTATGAACTGTGCTGTGTTTAATGTAGTTTTTCTGTGCTATGTGGTGTGCGTGTGTGCAAGACTTTCCGGTATTTATTATGACAACGGGTTCGAACAGACCACAATTCAAAAAATACTTTCCAAGCAGGAGAAAAAAGAAGTTGAGCATGAGATTTTAAATCTGCTGGGTTTACCTAGCCGTCCGCGGCCCAACATACCTGTGCATTTGGACAATTCGGCGCCAAAGTTTTTAATGGACGTCTACCAAAGTTTATTAGATGGTGACGATGATAAAATTACGAGAAGTGAGTTTTCGCTAAGTGGAGACGATCAGAAAGCTATCGATGAAAGCGATGTCATCATGAGCTTCATTCCGCAGAGTAAGTTATATTTAATTTCACTTTTTACTAACGTTTCTTTAGAATAAGTGGGTCTTTCTTATATGCAAGAAGGAAACAAATCTTTGGTTACTGACCTATAATAAATTTATAAACAATTTGGGATGTGCAAGCAAACTGCAAACGTTACTTCTCCATTTCATATTTCGTGTTGTACAATAATATATATATTGTATGTCAAGAAAACTATTAAAATCATTTACGAATTAAAACAATCATTTGTGGTCCCAGTCCATTGACAATTGATTGGAAAACAAGTACGACATTAACCCTGACTAATGAAAAATCGTGCCTTATTGCCCCCCTCCCTGAAAAATATTGAAATGACACCCCCTGACATCAGTGGTCCGCGTGCAAATGAACTTAAAATTCACTTAAAATCACCCGTGTTCTATTTTGAGACTCTCCATCCGTCTTGTCTTGTCTTTCTCTCTGGGGAAACCCACCACGCCTTTTATTAGTACAGTACGCATACAAAAATAAGGTAAACCAAATTATTTAACATAGGGTTCGTTGGACTTACATTGCTGTCATAGTCATGTCAGGGACGGATCCAGCCCTTTTTTTTTGGGGGGGGGGGTAGCTGAGGGTCAAAATAGGAAAAACATATGTAGGATCGACTAAATTAGAGCGTAATAACTTAATTTACTATAGATTTACCAAATTTTGGGGGGCAGCTACCCCCCCCCCCTACCCCCCTTGTATCCGTCCTTGTCTGCTGTGTTAATAGCCATTACAGGCATGGGTCTCATAGTCATCGAACAATTAGGGCGGAGTCCATTGTCAGGGGAAGGGGGTGACTTTTCGGGAGTAGTACCCACTCCCGTCCCCGTCCCCTGACAATGGACTCCGCCCAAATTGTTCGATGACTATGAGGCCCATGCATATATAAAGTAAATTCGTGTCGGGGTGGTACTACCCGTGGTACAGGAGTTTTCAGGTTGCATCAACAGCCTCCTGTTTAACCTATCGACAGTCAGGGAAGACTGCCGGGACCGCCGGCTTTACATGCCCTCCGAAGCATGGTAGTCAGAAGATGAATAATTGTACCACTAGAAAATTTTGGCATTCGGGTGGGGCTCGAACCAGTCACCTTCTGGATGATAGTCCGAGTCGTTACCTCTACGCCATTCTGACTACATGCATATATAATGACTATTAACACAGCAGGCAATGTAAGTTCAACTAACCCTTTGTTAAATAGTATTACACCATTACCAATAAGCTATGCAAATAGATAAACAAAATTAATTAACGCGAGGCATCCGATTGCGTGTTTATAATTGAAGGTTTTTAATTTCTCTTATCAGTTCAACCTGTGAATTATTTTCAATCTCGTAAAATGTCACCGTATTCCAACGCAATATCAGAACAGTCTGCTCCTTTGAGACTTTTCACACTTGCGGTTTTGATGCTTCCATTTAATGAGCAAGAGATAAAAAATACGCTTCGTATGTACCTTACAGTAGTGTTGCAGTGCATGTCTTTATGTTGTACACCTTTTACTTTTCTTCTAATTCTGGCTCCATAGCCCTTAATTGCCCAATAACACTACTCCAGTCATCTCATTCTCGGTCTTGTACGACGCTCCACCACTCTTAATGCGCGGAGGTCAGTTTCTAATGCTTGTAAATGCTGAGTTTAGCTACCCGAAATAAAATATCAAAATTTGGTTATGTAACATTTATTTAACTGATTCTGATAGAATTAAAGGCCGGCAAAGGATTTGGTAACTTAAAATACCCTTTATGTATACGTATGTATTTATGTATGTTAAGTTCGTAAGTATGTAAGTGTATGTAAGTGTCGGTCGCTCTGTCGGTTCATCGATTTCCGGCCAAACTACTCGGCTGATTTTGATAAAATTTTGCATTTAGGTTCACAAAAATCAGACCTCAAGGCCATTTTTGTTATTTTGGGCTAACTCAATTTGGGGGGGTTTTATTATCCAAAAACTCCAAAAAAAACGTTTTTGCGAAATGTCTGTCTGTCTGTCGCTCTGTCTGTCTGTCTGTAGTTCTGTCTGTTCATCGATTTCCGGGCAAACTACTCGGTCGATTTTGATGATATTTGGCATGTAGGTTTACAAAAATCATGCCTCTGGATCATTTTTTTTATTTTGGGCCAATTCAATTTGGGGGGTTTTATTCTCAAAAAACTCCATAAGAACGACTAAAGAAATTATTTCTCAAAAATGGCTCCAACGATTTCTTTTAAATTAACATATATTGTAGTCGTTATTAATGTTGACAAAATGCGGGGGGTCGCTTGCCCCTTGATAGTTTGCTTCTGGGGGTAAAAAAATAAAAATAACTAAATTGTAATGAATAATGACTAAAAATAATTTTTCTGCGAAACCTTTCTATCGATGATTTCTACCTTCAGGCATGTTTTAGGTGTTAAATGGAGTAACGAAACCGGACAGGTTGCTTTCCCAAAAAACTATTTGGTTTTGCACAAAAAAATAGTTTTTGAAAAAATGATTGAAAATTCGCGCTCAATTGCATTGCGTGCCCTGCCATTATTGCTTGCTGTGTGGTAATTAATGTGTTGGTCTGACCTATCTAGAATTTATCTCACTTCCAGTGACGTCAGTTGGACACCCCCCCCCCCCCCCCGAGATATTGGAAATTTAACCGCTGGAAAATTATTTACCATGAAATTACTCATATTCTCTATCTACTAATGTTGATAAATTGGAAAGCATGTTCGAGTAAACTCGGACCGGTTCTTTTATTATTTATTTGACATAAAACTGTCGAAAGTTATATTATTGACAATGTGACAGTAAGTTTTACAAAGTTAATAAGGGGACTATTATTATTTATATTTTAGAGAAGCACATTGACGGCCTTCGTCATGACGGGACCAGAAGACTTTGGTTCGACGTTTCCGAAGTGCCTGTCGAAGACATGATTGTTGGAGCCGAGCTAAGAATTCATCAAGCCACTAATACATCGAGACACAAACACCATCATGGCAAATTCACTGTCACTGTCTATCAAGTTGTTCAGAACGAACTGGGGTGAGTCTTTATAATTATATACTGTAATCTTTATTCTATGGTGGAAGCTATAGAGTTCAGTGTAAACCCCTATTCCTATTGATGTTGATGAATTTTAACCAAATGGACGAAATTTTGCCAGGTTGGTTATTACCATGCTATCCGAGGAATTTACATGTAATATTATGTGAATTTACTGTCGCATTAAAAGATTTAACTATACCGTCTCTACAGTTAAATCTGCAGGCTAAGCATGAAATGGCTTTTAAGTACCTCCAATACAAGCCTATTGTAATTTAAAAAATAAAAATAAATATTGTACTATACGTGCACACCGGTAGATAATTATGTGTTCGAGTAAAATAATTGAAAAGTTATGACCATATCAATGTCATACAGTTCAAAAAATACTCCTCAGTCCTCGAGCACTTCTGTGACTCGCTTGTGTTATTCCAAAAGTTAATTTTCCATAGATCCAAGGAGGCAAGGCTGCAGGAGCCCACTTTTGGAAAAAATTAGTAGAGAGGTCTAGAAATTGTAACATTAACCTATAGCCATGTTCTGATTCCTGAATATAATCCTCGCTACGGACCCGCATACAATAGAAAGATACTCCTCACCTCATGCATGGCTCATAGAGGCAATCACTCAGTGAGAGTAGGGATCCAACGATACTACTGATATAATACTAGTATCGATACTTTTCTTTCGATACCACCGGTATTGATACCGGATACTTTTCATCCAATACTTGCAGGTATCGATACCTATTTGCTGGTATTGAATCAAATAATGCCTATCACACAACTAAACTTTTTCCCGCTATATAGTCACCAACCTGCTGTGTGAGTGTTCTTTCGTAAGCTAAGTATATAGGTTGGTCTAGGATAATTTTGCTTGCCTCATTGTTTAGAAATTATAATTTGCAATTCCCCAGTTTTTTTAATATTGAATTTTAGTTATTTTTAGTCATATGCGTCTAACATTATAGTTAATAATTATTTTAGAATATTTATTTATTTATTTAAAGAAGTTACCAGAACTTTTCAAAGGCCCCTTGATATGGGTCCATGGATGCACCTCTGCGAGCTGGCATTCCATTCGATTCCAATACCTCATGGTATCGATACTTTTCTTTCAATACAATACCAGTATCAATCATGGAGCTAATAAAACTATGGAGCCACCATGTCGTATTTCGGCTGTGCTGGAGGACTGAAGCCACGACCACGCCCCCTCATAAGTGCATTTTGGCGGGAAATTCAAATTTAATAGTTTTATTATATGTTTTCTTTATAGTTTTCTTTGTTGTTTCATATATAATTATATTTATTATTTTCATTTATTATATATATTGTTTAAATTTTAAATTCAAAGTACTGAAAGATCTGCATTAAAAATTTTTATTTTTATCTAAAAGTAGGGAAAACTTTGCTAAAAATATTGTTTAAAATGTAAATTAAAAGTACTCCAAGTTCTGCATAAAAATATCGCTGGTTAGCTGGCATGATTTTCCGTTCTAAATAATCTTAAAATAATCAAATAAAAAATAAAATGTTAACATGGTATCAAATGGCAAAAGGCTCAATCTGGCCCTATACTACGGAAATAGCCGAAGTCAAGCGGCTTCAACCCGAATGTTTACGATGAGTCTATAGTTTTACTATGTCTATGGTATCAATACCTGCCATTCAATACCGGTATAGATACAAGAATCGATACATTTGTAAAAATTTGGATCCCTAAGTGAGAGACCGCCGAGACCGGACCAGACCCTTTCAACGTTTCAAGGAACCCTATTTGAAATTGTAAAGGTGCCCTCAAAGTTAATTCCAGGTATAAAACTCACCTGTGTGGCGCCTGCTCATGGGCCCTTATAGCTCGCACCGATAGGGGTGGTCGTCCCATGCAGTCCGAGCTTAACTAATTTCCCCATTCATTAATGGCGGTATGGTGGTAGCGTGCTTGCACTTGTGCGAGTCTCTACAGACCATGCGATCGGGGACGTATCGTCACTGAAGTACTCAACACAAGTACTATTTATTTTGTTTTTACGTGGTAGTGGTGGTTTTTACGATGTCTGTCTGTCTGTTCATCGATTTCCGGGCAAACTACTCGGTCGATTTTGATGAAATTTAGCTTGTAAGTTTACAAAAATCATACCTCGGGACCATTTTTATTTTTATTTTGGGCCAACTCAATTTGGGAGGGGTTTTATTCTCAAAAAACTCCAAAAAAAACCGTCTAAAAAAATTATTTCTCAAAAACGGCTCCAATGATTTCTTTTAAATTCACATATATTGTAGTCGTTATTAATGTTATTGAAATGCGGGGGGTCGCTTGCCCCATGATAGTTTGCTTCTGGGGGTAAAAAAATAAAAATTACTTAATTTTAATGAAAACTGACTAAAAAATAATTTTTCTTCGAAATCATTCTATCGATGATTTCCACCTTCAGGCATGTTTTATGTGTTAAATTGAGTAACGAAATTGAACAGGTTGCTTTCGGAAAACACTATTTGGTTTTGTGGAAAAAACGTTTTTTTGAAAAAATTATAGAAAATCGTTAATCGGATACATTCATTAAATGTTGCCTTTATTACAGACTATTATGCAGTACTATCCTGCATGTTCTATGTATAGGGTAATACGGTCGTCGATACGGACCACCCGTCCACCCCTTTTATTTCGGTTATTAATTACCAAGAAGAATTAACTATGAAATCCGAACAAGAATATTCTAAACTATGTCTTGGTGGCAAAATCAATTTTTGGGGCCCCAAAAATGGAAGGTTTGGGACGTCATATCGTCGTTGTTCTTGCAAAAGACCGTATCTCGAGAAAATCAGATTTTCTGTTTTGTTGGAAAGATGTTGTGAATATGCACATTTTCCAGAAGGTCCTATGTAAGGAAAATATCCTGCAGTGACTGAACTCTATTTGAAATAGGACGAATGTGGATACATCGATAATAGAAATTAGTGGAGGGGTGCCTCGAACACTGACGATATTCGGTATCTCAGAATTTTCAATTGATTTTGATTGATTATGTACATATATCTCATATGACATGTTGCAAATACAAATTCAGCCTATTTATAACCTCTTATTTACTAATTGTATGCACTAATTTTGAACCAACGGCATTATGGTACACAATTATTAAATGAAAAATAATTCCCCAACGAATAAGGCAGTGATTTTAATTTTTCACAACCACAATAAAAAAACAATAATTTTCTTCTTTACTATGCCATAAATGAATCATCTTTCATTTCTTAAGTCGATAGTGGCTTGGTTTATCCTCACTAAAGCCTTCGGCTTATGGTGAACGGGTTCGCCTCCCTTTTGTAACCTGAATTTTCACATTGTGCCCCTCTAGTTATACCTTCCCTTAATTCAGGTGACTGCTGGCTGTGGTAGCCCCTGGACTAATCCCTGCCCCCCCCCCCCCTATAGTCCGGGTCTCATTCTACCCCGTAGCGTAGCCATTCATCAACTATCCCACAAACTTTCCAACACCTGTCAGACCAGCAAGTGTCTGCACATTCTGATAGGTTGTTTGGCAGTCGCAGGGGCTGCACCCCCCCTCAAAATTTGGTAAAAATTTGGTATATATCTATTGGAATTTAATTTATTACGCTCTGATTTACTTGATTTGGATTACTACATATGTTGTTTTTCCTATTTTGGCCGCCCGCGACTACCCCCCCCCCCCCCTCCTAAATGGGCTGAAAACGAAAACTGCCTTAATCTATTTTTATGCAATGCCATTTTTTTTTAATTCCCTGTCTTAATTCATAGCCGATTTGACACTAATAATAATATACAGCCGTTTGAAATGAAAGAAAAAAATGTTTTTGACTAAATAGCCCTTAATTGCTTTATTTCGATTTCAGAGAAACTGAGTTGCAGTACGTCGACTCCCTTAATACGACAGCAGAGAATAATGGTTGGCTCGTCTTTAATATGACTGGGCCCCTCACTACTTGGGTCGCTATACCTTCACTCAATCTGGGATTGTATATCTCCGTTGCTCCGCATGGAAACCTAGGTGAGAAAACCGAAATTAGAGAATCAAAAACTCGGCGGTATTCGAATCGATGATCTATGCCTTGCTGGGGCATTGTGTTAGGCGCCCATTCCATTGACCGGCTAGGGCTATTTCCAAAACGGTGACGTGGTAGCAGACATTCAAGACTTAGGTAGCGTCTCCATCGACCTCGCATTGCAGATTGCAAGTGACATTGACGGAAATGTTTGTTTTTCTTTTTATAGAAATCTATTAAAATGTTTGTAATTAACATATCCCATGAAGCCATTTTTTAATTTTAGTTTGTTTGTTTGTGATTTTATTGTATGATCATTGATCAATTTTAACTATGGCATAGAGGAAAATAAACAATTCCGTCAATTCTGCAATGCGAGGTCGGTGGAAACGCCACCTAAGTCTTGAGTGTCTGCTACCACGTGACCGTTTTGGAAATAGCCCTAGCCGGTCAATGGAATGGGCACCTAACAGGCCCGCCACGAACTGAGCTCACATGATCCTCTATAGTCTATATGCTGTTCCCGCCAAGACCAGATTTTTAGAAAACTCCCAATTGAACTGAGAGCGGCGAGAAATACTACTAACTTCCCTAAATTGCTTAGAGACCATCTCTTAGAGAAAGCCTTCTACACTGTCACTGAGGCAATAGCACAATGACCAAGACAGAACTACCTGATTTTGACGATTTTACTTTCTTACTTACTTACTTTCTTGTCAATTACTTGTTCATTACTTGATTGTATAATTTAACAGAAATATATATTTATTTATTTTTTTCTTGATTCTCTAAATTCGATGCCTCTTCCAACCTAAGCCAATTTAATAAATTGATAACAGGGAAGATTACGTAAGTGTCCTCATTAGTTATTATTATAAGTTTTTATTAGTGCTGCAGCGGGCAGACTTTCGTTACCTAAACCACACACCCCGCCAAGCTTAATTGGGGACAAGCATGGGCCAGTCACGGCAACCTTAAGCTTTCTTATCAAGACCGGTGTCATGCCTCACCTGTAGACAAATACAAGAGAACCATTCTAAACCAAAACTACCAACAGTAACCAAATAAGTCAACACCTCCGCGCACACACACACCGACCGGCGCAAATACTCGAAACAGTCCCGCGCCTAAAAATTAAAAAATATATTAGTGCTGGGGGTGTCGGCTGAGAAAATAAGGATTGATGGGCTTTTCATAGACGCAGGCCTACTTGTTGTTACTTTTGGGGCTTGTCCTGCCAACGACCTCATCGGTTCTCGGATATTATTGGTATTGTTCCCAAGTGAGTTTCTAGCCATTGGTAAACTGATTCACTCCTATTAATTCAGTTCTAGAGTTTATAAAAAATTATTGCTCGGTGGGCAAAGAAAGTTATGTGCCCATTGTGATCATCTTTTTTTCTATTTAAGTTGAATTTCTTAAAGGATAGTTTTCATTTGGGTTAAGTTTTTTTTTTCAATTTGAAGGCGGCCCAGCACGGGAACCAGTCCTTTGGGATCTCCCCTTTACAAATATAAAATTGTCTCAAATTATGTATTGTTTGAGTAATTTTACGATTTATTTATTTATTAGAATAGGTGGCAGTTTGGATTCAGTTATTTTAGTGATTCGTACTCTACTTGACCTCAAGAACTATTTTGGTCGTTGCCCACATGTCTCATGTGACTTACTCTAGACTAATAGTTATTAATTTTTCCTCAGGTCGTGAAATCCGAATGAACGAAATTGGTATAGTTCCCGCTCGTGGCGACGGGGGACATCAGCCTTTCATGGTAGCTTTCTTTAAATCGACAGGCGCTCGGGAAGCCAGATTGCGACAAGCGCGTGAAGCTAAACGCCGAAAGAAAAAGTCACAAAACAATCCCGAAGATTTCTCATACTCAAGAAATCCACTTTCTCAATCTCCAGCTCATTGGACATCGCGCCCATGTCAAATTCAAAATCTCTACGTGAGCTTCAAAGAATTAAACTGGCAAGACTGGATTATTGCACCAGAGGGTTATTATGCCTTCTTCTGCAGCGGCGAATGTAATTTTCCTTTAAACGCACATATGAACGCTACTAATCACGCAATTGTTCAAACACTAGTGCATCTCATGAACCCGTTAAATATTCCGAAACCATGCTGTGCGCCTACCAAACTATCGGCAATTTCGGTTTTATATTTCTTGGAGGACTCAAATGTCATTCTTAAAAAGTACAAAAATATGGTGGTGAAGAGTTGTGGATGTCACTGAAAGCCTACATCGTCTCTTTCTCCACTAATAATGAAGTGGGATTGATTTGTAAATTATCAGTACTATTGGCCGTGTTGGGGTGTTAAAAAATGTCACTGTCAATTGTCTAAGGAAATGACTGGGTTCTCATCTGATAATTAGGTAGGTACCTTAATATTGGAGTCCAATTTAATAAACTGTTGTCAATAAGAGAATTTTGGAATGAATAATTGCTTATCGTAAACATCAGCAAAGTTACGTATCCTGTGTGTTAATGTAAAATTAAAACAAATGTATTACTTTATAAAGTGGTATTATTTTCTAAAATCGAAATTCATAGCTTAAATTTATGTTGCATCGGGATTATCTTAGTGAGATGAATAGCCATCAATCATGTTCAAAGGGGCTGTGCGATAGTCTCAGTCACGAAAAAATTAAATTACACCACGGAAAAAATTACTTTTGCGAAGTAACTTTTGGTCCTCTTACACACACAGAGCAGTAGCTTAATGAATTGACCATTTATATCATGCTTGATTTTTGTTAAAGTTGAGTTAGTTCATCCCAATCATATCGCAGATTTTACTCAAGCAAAATTGGAATTCGCTTTATGATATTCTCATTGCAACTAAACCCCATAAGATATAAGTTACCTGTCGACCTACACCTTCCAGTACATTGATGCTTTGGTAGAGTGCAGGGCAATTGAAAAAATTAATGAATTAACATTGAATAGACCTGCATAGGAATGGTATGGGGAAAACATTTGTCTTAGAAATTTGTGAAAAAATTCCGTGGCCTACCTAGCCTACTTTATTTGAAAACACCATATTAGAAATTATTACACTAGTGGGCCTACTGTGGCGATTATTTTTAATCTTAACCTAGTATTAAAAATGTAAACAAGATAATTTTACAATGGAAAGTGCTATTCAAAATTTATTTGCTTACATTTTTAATCCCTGGAGTATGTTAATACCAATCGCCATGTAAGTTATACTGATCGGCATAATCGTCGGCCCAATGGTGATAACACTGACTAAAAAAAAAAATATAGTTTGATAGATTTTCTCTCCTTGGCCTACATTGATGCAAATGGTGGTGCAGCTGTCTAGCTCTATTTTCATATATCATTATACATTCGGATTCAAGCTAAAAATTCCATGTAAAAGTAGAAAAGCTAGATATTGCAAGTTGAGTCGCTGGCCTACTATGCCGTTTAGTATTAAATGGTTCTTGGGGATAAAAAAGTAAACAAAACAATTTTAAATTGGACTTTCCATTCAAAAATTACCTTGTTTACATTTTTAATCCTATATTAGATAAAAAATTATCGCCCGGCTAAAATAGCATATTATCAATTATGTTGTTCTGTGCCGTGGGCCATAGTCCATATAGCAGATAGCTGGCACTCGGCCCGCAGGTTCATATAACCCGCCCAACTACTAGTGAAGGCCCTGAAAAATTCATTAGTCATACAGGCAGTCGATCGAAATTTCAAAATGGCGGTTTAACGAGTGCAATGTTTGTTATTTTCAATTTATTTTAACAGCTATTTGCAATTTAAAATGTAGTGTTGCCCAAAGCCTTGTGTATTTATGAAGAATACCTTATTTTAGTTCAATGAATTATCAGTTATAGTCCTCATGCTTCATATTGTAACATAGTTCAGTGACATGTTTGCGTAGGCTCATCAAGACTATGTGACCAAAGGCACAGTACCAGAAATTTATTAAGTTTATTAATGTTGTAAAAACCTTTGTAATGTAAAAATTAGTGAATTACATATTTTTAATTGATTCCTACTTGTCCAAGCTGAACATGGATCGCGATGACATGCGTAAAAACTTTGCAAGAGATTTGGAATCGCAGGATACTTATGACACTCGACAGGTAGGTTCCTCGCCTTTACTATGTCCTTGTGCGTGTATTTACGGATTAACAATTGATTATCTGATATACTACCCTCATTTGGCAAAATGTATTTTAACTCTCCTAAATGATGGCACTAAATTGGTAGGATTGTTTGGATTTGGTGGCCCTTTTCTGTTCCATTTGTGAAGAATCAACTTTGCCCAGTAAAATGGCAGTAAGTGAGGTAACACTGCAAATATAATGCTATAATTGTGCTGTTATACTTCTTATTTTGGACAAGCCAGTGGCTTGTAAGTAATCGCTGGCGATGATCTCACAGTTATTGCCATTGTCAGTTTACAACGGGCTGCGTTAGTACGCAGTAGATCGGCGCTCTGAGCCGAATAACATGGTCCGTTCCATCTTATAAAACTGCGCGCAGTTAATTCAGTAGTGGACAATGGTTCAAATAAATTTGCATTGGTCGGAGGATGGATCAACTCAATATTTTCAAAGTGACAGTGAAGCTTATGGCAAAACTTGTGTATTAAACAAATGGGTGAGAGTGTATTTTTCGCTAACAAATTACCCTGTTTGATTCTAGTAAGGGGATTTTTCTTCTGGAATATTGCCAGATGTGTAAACCGTGTACCTTGCTATTATATTTATTTTAGTCTTCCTATTATTAGGATAAATTATTTTAAGGGGGGGGGGGGCAGAAACTGACCATTTAATTATTGTACTTTTGTCAAATCTAAGTATATACTGTAAGTATATTTTGTATCTTGCGTCAAGTTGCTAACTGGCTCGGTCAGCTCGGTGGCGAGAAGTGGTGTCTTCTGATCTTCTCTAAGGGCCCGTTTATATCAGGTGGATGCGGGAGGAGGTCTGGCTTAAAATAAAAATAGGATAAGCTTGTCATACCGTGTTTATATTGGGCAAAGTCTTCTTATAACCCATTTGAAACTTATCTTAAAAAGAGACTACCTTCTTCTTGAGTTACAATCTATGGATTGGTTTGCAGCGAATGCTGTGGTCTTTTTCTCCACTCTTGTCTGTTTTGTACGGTCCTTTTCAGTCCTCTATAGGTGTCGCACTCTAGGTCCTTCATGACATCCTCTAGGTACTCCTTCCTCTATCGTCCTCTTGAATTGGTGCCTTCAACCATATCCTCAATGATGTTCTTGAGGAGCCCTTCGTGTCTCAGAATACTACCATGTAAATAAACAATCTTTTCTTTTGTTCATTTTATCCTGACCCGCTCCCACAACCCCCTGCTACAGACGGGCCCTAAGCTCTCTCATGCTCATCTCAGTTGAAAGTTTTGTGTGTTCATGTTATGGCCGATTTGCCCAGTATCCTACGTGATCTAATCGATTTCGATGATAGCTCTTCAGTGGCAGGTTCTTATCATACAAAATTTTCTAATTATAATCTTCTGCCTTCATTCATTCGAGTTTAAAACTGACATAACCAAAACTTATTATTCAGACAGTCAGAGGACTTCCCTGGCCTATGACAAGACGGTTGTGGCTTCATGCCACATGTGCTTTTGCAAGGACTTTCTAGTGTTCTTTTTCAATATAAAAAGTTCCCTATGTAATAAAACTCCCTATGTAATACATATACTATTGTCTATTACGATTTGCTACCTTACTTTTATACTTGTACATGTATGAGTCTGCTACAACGGCAGATTTTTTAAGGAAGCTTTGCTGCCATTTCATATTTTTCTCAGTATGGAATGATGGGTAGTCAGTGAAGCTTTGCACCCTTTCGTGACGAACGCCACTTTCATAGCACTAACAGTCCACCATGCTAATTGGTTTCCCGTTATCATTTTTAGGGTTGTTGCTTTGCCTTTCGCATTTTCTACATGCTATTTAATATGCGGATTACTATACTAAAATGCTATGGTCATAATATACAATAAACATATTATTATATTTCAAGTGCATGATTGATTGTTAGTTGCTCTCTGATGAAATCAACCTTTTAAAAAAAATGTTCTACTTGATGAATTTGAAATCCAACTCCCCCTCGAATTAGTTGAATAGTTTTTGTTGTGATATGCGCCTGTTTCGAGTGTGTCCAGTGACTTGCATATGAATGAATGACGTTATGGCTTTTGGCTGGCGACCAGTTCGAGGCCTGTGGGACTAAGGCCGTGGGTGGCAGGTGTGTCTGGCTGTAATGGAGGAGCAACCCTGGTCCAAATGGATGCCATGGATGACCCAAAAGGCTGATACTAGCCTACTTCTTAACTCCAATTAATTTTTTTAAAGATTAGCGTTCTACTTGGGGAACACCCAAAATTGCTTGAAAAGTCTCGCTAAGGAATACTGGGGGACACCGCCATGTTATAATGCATAGAGGGGCCGTGCAGTATTCCTTAACGAGATATTTCATGCGATCTTGGACTAACCCTTACAGGAACTGAATATATTTTTCCCATGCGCCCTTAGGCTTGGGGATGCCCTGATTATGGAAAATTATGCACACAAAAAATCATAAAAATAAAGAATTTATTATTATTAAATGTGTATGTGAAACAACTAAGGCTATTTTTGATGTTCTCTACTGTGGACATAATAGTCTCCTTAGTAACTTTGTAAAACTTGCTGTCACTCATTGTTAAAATTTACTTCGTATAGTCTTACAATAAAATTAAATTAAAAACACAACCGGTTTCGGCTCACGCCATCGTCAAGTGACGATGTTTTTAATTTAATTTTATTGTAAGACTATACGAAGTAAATTTTAACAATGAGTTCTCTACTATGACTTAGTGGAACTTAGACATAATTTTGTAAATTTAAGCTTTTGCAAGAATTAGAATATACGAAGTGTGTCGTGTATTCCTGGTCTATGTGTACTTGGTATGATTGAAACACTGTTCTATTTTCCAAGACTTTCATAAATATATAAAATTGCAAATTTGCAACAGAGACATTGACTACCAGTTCACTTAATGGATTCTATCAAATTCTTAAAAGCACAACGCTCAGATATTATTTTGGGAGTCCATTACGTGAGGACAGGTAGTCAGTCCGTTGTCAAAGCCCCCTTACATTTGTCGTTACTAAGTTTAAAAAAATTTTGACCAAATTACTGGAACTGACAATGCTATTCACAAATTGGGCAGTAAATGGAGAAGGTAGCCTACAAGGCTTTAATGCAAACTTAAAGATGATTTGAGCCATGGTCCGCATAGGCTACATACATTTGTTGTAGGGACCTTGCAGATTAAAATTACATTTTACCTCCACGCACGTATATTTTCATGAAATCAATCAATGTCAGTAATTTTCAAAATACTGACGAAGTAGATAAAATGGGGCGATTTCTCTGTCATAAGCCGCATGTGCCAAGTTGAAGCATAAGGTTTAATATCATCTTTTTTCGTGAGGTACTATGAGGATGCTTGGTTGGATATAGCCAGTACTTGATATTATCTTCTTGTCGCTCTAACCATTTTATTCAAGGTAAAGAAATGTTATTTCAATGTCAACTTTCAACTTTGTTATTATCCCTCTCCGATATTCTTCTGTATCTATTCTGTTGAGCTTCCTGGCCCAGGTCAAGGCCTTGGCAAGAAAACAAGAAGTGGCGGTATTGGTAACTATTGGGGATTATTATAATAATAATGATTGGGCTGGTCTATCATTCGCTGATCAGGTATGCAGCAGAGAAAGTACTCACACGGTTCACCAGTAGAAGCCTCTGGGCTGGGGACCGTGTGTACCAAGTGAAAGCCTTGTGTTTGGTAACACGTTCCTCCTCTTTGACCATTTATACATTCCGTTCTTGATTCTTGCGCGTAATTGGTTCTTCAATACTTCAACACCTTATTCTTTTTCTTCATTCCTATAGTGCTGATTTCAGCGTGCTCGCCTGTGACACACTTCTTAAACAACACACATTCGGCTACCAGTGTGACTTCTCTTCTCGTCTACTTATTTTTCTACTCCAGAGTTGTTCAGAGTCTGGCAAACGGTCTTCTCCCCGTTCATTTACAAAAATATAAAATTTTCGTGTTGTCATTGCTAGGCTCATTTCAGGTCCAGGTGCAATGTCGGGTTCGTAAAGTAGATTTATACATACGCATTTCTCAGATTTGTATACTGTAAATGTATCTCCAACCATTTTCGAGAAAAAACTTCATATTCTGTGCTGTTTTCGAGCCAACGTTAATATCTTAAAACCTTTGCATTGCATTGGCTATCTTTGAAAACATTAGCATTGTCATTTGCATAGTAAATATTTATTCTATGTTTGCCACTCACTGGCTTTTAATAGTTTTGATATAAACAGGATTCCCAACTTTACTGTTAAAAATGATTACCCTATGATTGGTGCTTGCAAAAGCCGATATATAAATTTGGAAGCTCATATTTTATTGTGCTAACTGTAGGTAAACCTATATTTTTGCACATCAATTGACATGTGTGTTGATATTGACGCCAGATATCTGCTTACGCCTACTTTCTGCCTATTTCAGGAAAATCGTTCCATCCAGGTAGTTCTCATGGGCAGTAGTTGTCCTCTAACTCTGTAATATTGTATGACGCGACTTGCGTTTGAATTTCCGTGTTACATCAATCAGTGTGTAAGTGTCATGTATAAATGCTCCTGAATAGGAGTGCTATTATAGCTGCTAACTCAATTTAAAAAATTAAGTTTTTATTATTCAAACAAGAAATAAATAGGAAAGCAATAATGACTTGGCTTAGTCCGTGCCCCGTTAGCTCTGTCTGGTCCCCTTCCACTGTTGATCGAATTTAATGTGCATCTTTTTCAATTTTTGCACCTGAAAATGGCCTAGTACCGAAAGCGGTCTTCCATTTTATATTTGCTTTTATTTTGTGGACTAAACCAAGTAATTATTTTTTATTTTAATTACTTCTAAGTTCCACCAAGTCACTGTAGAAAACTTAGACCATATAATACTATATCTTATAGTATTATATGGTATTATATAATACTATATGATATAGTATTATATGGTCTAAGGTAAAAACATCAAACATATTCGGTTTTTAACCCTTTTTTTGCCAATATTTCAAATTCGGAATTTATTGCTTTCCGATTTATACGTAGTATAAGGAAAGCTTTGTGACGGTCGAAATTTTCGATTCCGAGATTTCAATGGGTTTACACCTTTTAAGGTCCCAGGAACCAAAAAAGTGGTTTTTACGAAATGTCTGTCTGTCTGTCTGTTCGTTCATTTCCGGGCAAACTACTCGGTCGATTTTGATGAAATTCGGCATGTAGGTTCACAAAAATCATACCTCGGGACCATTTTTTTTTTTATTTGGGGCTAACTCAATTTGGGGGGTTTTATTCTAAAAAAAACTCCTAAAAACGTCTAAAACAATTATTTCCCGAAAACGGCTCCAACGATTTCTTTTAAATTCTCATATATTTTAGTTGTTATTAATGTTGACAAATTGCGGGGGGTCACTTGCCCCTTGATAGTTTGCTTAATGAAAAATGTCTAAAAAATAATTTTTCTGCGAAACCGTTCTATCGATGATTTCTACCTTCAGGTATGTTTTATGTGTTAAATTGAGTAACGAAACCGGATAGGTTGCTTTCCCAAAAATATTTTTGGGTTTGCACAAAAAATAATTTTTTGAAAAAATGTTAGAAAATTCGCGCTCAAATGCATTGTGTGCCCTGCAATTATTGCTTGCTGTGTGGTAATTAATGTGTTGGTCTGACCTTTCTAGAATTTATCTCACTTCCAGTGACGTCAGGTGGACAACCCCCCCCCCCCCCCTCGAAATAACGGAAAGTTAACCGCTGGAAAATTATTTACCATGAAATTACTCATATTCTCTATCTACCAACGTGCGTCAAATGGCCTACCAGCCAAGGACGGGCGTTGGCTGAAGAAGAAGAAGAAGATTTACTAATGTTTATAAATTGGAAAGCATGTTCGAGTAAACTCGGACCGGTTCTTGTAATATTACCACGGCGACATAAGGGCGGCTTTGCCTATAAGATTTTGATCCAACATAATTGATAATTTAAGAAGCCTGGTTCATCATATTAATCAGATAATGTTTTCGATAAATAGACTCTACATTTTGACTAAGCCTTGAAGTTTCATAAATTAAATTCATACGTTGAATCAGAAGGACGCGATCGTGTATTCAATGCGCGCAGTCATGGTGATTATAAACATACGAGTATTATCGCATGGCTTTGGAATTCGCAAATGAGGGTACCGTCATGTCACCTGCTTAAGAGCAAATTAAATCACTACCGGTGTTTTTGGACAAAGTCAAATTTGTCATGAAATATCGATCATTGAGCTATAAATGAGGGTAGAAGAAATGTTTCTCAACATTTTGATACACAGTACTGCAGTAGCTGGCACTAACACAGTTCAGCCACAGTTTTTGAAGGCGTGAATAAATGTAAAGGTTAGATTACGCTCACGCCTTCAACAACTGCTACCCAACGGTGTTCTCGCCGGTTATTTATCAAAATACAGAGGTACATTTCTTCTGCGCTGATAAATATTTCATAGAAATACTGTGGCTAAACGGTTGTTAACGCCGGCTGTGTAATAAAATCTAGAGGAAAATTTCTTCCACTACTGCCCTCATTTAGGGCTCTATGATCGATATTTCTCAGAAATTTGTACAAAAAAAAAAACGCAAAGTGGTGGGAGTCTCCTAATTATTATGGCTAATCCAGGGACCAAATGTTCAAAGTGTTAAACTCTTAAAGATGTAGGAATGATAATCAAAACCTTTACTCTATAGTTGAGTGTAAAAAAGGGCCCGAGGGCCCTAACTCCGCTAGGGGAGCCTAGTGCAATAAAAAAACAATTATTACTTTTATTAAAATCCACGTGTGTGGAGGTCAGGTAGGGTTGCCAACTTTTTTTTCTCGAAATAAAGTACATCTTACTTTTGAGAAGGAAAATAAGGAGTACAGTATTTAAAAAAAGAGTACTTAGTATATTTACTGTTAAATGAGTCAAAGTCACGCTGAAAATACACTTTAACATTGTATTGTAAATCGGGGGGGGGGGGGGGGGGTTGAATTACGAGCTGTTACTATTTAAAACCATATTTTTTTTTTTTGGTTTTCGCAGAATTCTTATTTTTTTTTAAAGCTACTAAAAGCCTCT
Source organism: Psococerastis gibbosa (assembly GCA_963971405.1). Lineage (NCBI taxonomy): Eukaryota > Metazoa > Arthropoda > Insecta > Psocodea > Psocidae > Psococerastis > Psococerastis gibbosa. Next base: position 20,277,763 of record OZ020486.1, read on the forward strand.
TTACACTGCAAATCTAAATTTATGTAAATAAATGGCTCATTTCTAATTAAATTTATAAAAATAAATATTTTGCTTCTTACATGTTTCAGAAAAAGAGTATTTTTGCGTACTCTAAATGACCATCTGTTTATAGAGTAGGCCTACATATGCATGAAAAAGAGTATTATACTCTGAAATAGAGTAAGTTGGCAACCCTACAGTGGTCAGGTTAAACAGTTTAATATTATATTTTTTATAAAATGGGTCGGTTCTGAGCACAATTCTTACTTAAATCTGTTATTGAAGGGCAGCTAGTTCACTCAGTAGCTTTAAGAAAATAATTAAACACTATATATTAGATAACGCTTAAGACTCTCTCCGGTCCTGTAATGGTGATGACAATGCCCCCCCCCCCCCCCCCCGTATACCTTTTATCCTTCTTTTCTTCTCCATTTAATTTTAATTCATCTATAATAGCCTACAATGTTTTTAGTTTTTAAGGTTAGCATGAAAACAAGACTTTATAGTCTTATTGTTCGCCTTTTGTTCGCAATTAAGTCGTTTTTTCATTTCATTTCATTGAAGATATTGGTAAAAATCACCAGGGACGTTCAAAGAATCGGTGGGCAATTCGGACCCTTCCTCCTCCACACAATGTGTCTTTAATTGTCTAATGGCCGTAAAGATGAATCCTGGATTGCCAGCTCGGAGTACAGTGCACTCCTATAATACACGATCGGCAATAGGGTTTGATATGCCTAGGTGTCGCCTAAACAAGTCGAGGGATTCTTATCCGATACTTGCACACCGGCTTTACAATAAGCTACCATTTTTAGGAAGTCAGTTGGATCCAGCTTGTTTCAGAACATACATTAAGAGCAGACTTATTGACGTCTCACTATATAATTTGGATGAGTACGACCCCAGGAGCTGGACTATTTAAGTACCTCCTCCTTCTTTTGTACAAAACCCTCTCGGGTGGGTATTTTTGTTTGACACGGTCGATCCGGCTCTGGCTGGTCAGGGACTCTAATTGCTTTCCAATTTATACGTAGTATAAGGAAAGCTTTGTGACGGTCGAAATTTTCGATTCCGAGATTTCAACGGATTTACACGTTTTGAGGTCCTAGGAACCCAAAAAAGTGGTTTTTACGAAATGTCTGTCTGTCGCTCTGTCTGTCTGTTCATTGATTTCCGGGCAAACTACTCAATGGATTTCGATGAAATTTGGCATGTAGGTTTATAAAAATCATGCCTCGGGACTATTTATTTTTATTTTGGGCTAACTCAATTTGGGGGGGGGGGGGGGTTTATTCTCAAAAAACTCCCAAAAAACGTCTAAAAAAATATTTCTCAAAAACGGCTCCAACGATTTCTTTTAAATTCACATATATTGTAGTCGTTATTAATGTTTATAAAATGCGGGGGGTCGCTTGCCCCTTGATAGTTTGCTTCGGGGGGTTAAAAATAAAAATAACTAAATTTTAATGCAAAATGTCTAAAAAATAATTTTTCTGCGAAACCTTTCCATTGATGATTTCTAACTTTAGACATGTTTTAGGTGTTAAAATGAGTAACGAAACCGGACAGTTTTCTTATCCAAAAAACTGTTGGGTTTTGTGCAAAAAAATTTTTTTGATAAAATGAAAGCAAATTCACGCTCAAATGCATTGCGTGCCCTGCCATTATTGCTGTGAGGGAATGTGTTGGTCTGACCTATGTAGAATTTACGTCACCTTCAGTGACGTCAGGTGGACGACTCCCCCCCCCCCCCCCCCCGTGATATCCGAAATTTAACCATAAGAAAGTTATTTACCATGAAATTAATCATTTTCTCTCTCTACTAATCGATAAATTGGAAAGCATGTTCGAGTAAACTCGGACCGGTTCTTATTGTATTGTATTGTATTGTAATAGGATTTTAAAAATTTTGAGACCTGACCGCATGCAGAGCAAGTTCACACCCCTTATTACTACGCTTAGTGGGCTCCCGCCTCATGGCCCCCCTACTGGGTGGCCCTGAAAATCACCTTTGATATCTGATTTTTCAGCTTTAAAACATTTTGGTGATAGGTACGCAGTATTGACATAGATGATAGCCCTCACAGCTCATGTCAGCTATGTTGCTCACGTGAATTATATCGTGCTGTAGACCTTAGCTTGCTGGAATGTTGCCTCCTTGTGTACTCCAGTCCATTATTCCCCAGACAGGAGCAGCTGCTCATGACCTTCCATTGACTGTCACCTTCTCACTGCAATTTCGTGGGTCACCGCTCGCAGGCCAGCCCAAAGAGTACATCTGTTGCTACACGTACTGTACGTTACCGAGCCAATTTATAACTGCGAGCAATTATCGTCTTGGACCCAGGGCCTAATTTAGGAATTTGCCGCCCCTGGCTACTCAGAAGAAAACATTTTTTCTTCATGATTTTTCATGATATTCAAATTTAATTATTAATAGAGTTATAATTCTGGTACTCCAGCGAGAATTTGCCTTCCCAAAATTTGCCCAGTGAGTAAATCAGGCCCTGCTTGGACCTACAGAGCCTTAAAAATTTAATTGCGTATGATGGATTTCGTATGCTTTAAATGCCCTTCGGCCACAGTAATCAGTTGTGATGAATTTTCATTTCGTCAACAAGTCCTTGGACCATTAATTGTGGAGCCTTTGTACTAACAATCATCACATTTTTTTATCATAATTATTTCTAAATTAACTTATATGTAGCCTGTAGCACTGTAGAAAGTCCGCTTATTTAGTAATTTTATGATTTTGAGGCGGTGACATTTAAAAGTTTGCAATAGGCTACTTGACAGGTTGTAACAATGAAATATAGAATATGCTTAATAAGGTAGCTTACAGGCTAAAAATAATAATATATGTTTATTTGCATGGAAAAATTATAAATATTAAAAAATACATAACTAGATGTTTGTGTTTGTAACTGTGTGCTACTATAGCCAAAACGCCATTAGACATTGGGACAAGAAAATGACGTCGCTATCACTACAACTGCTAGTAGTTCCCCAACTGGTGGCGTCACAAACTCACAAATGACGTAGTCCCACTTTTAACCATCAAACTTACATTGATGGCCAAAACTATTAAAATCGGTTTTCAAACAGTGTTCCTTTTTTTCGAAATTATCTATGCTATGATAAGGAAGTCAATAAAGTGAAAAATTGAAACGTATCAAAGGTATGCACTCTATAAGTGGACCATTAAAATGGAACTGTAATTTAGCTTTATGGGGTCACTCATGACTTGACCAGACCAAGGCGTTTTAAGTAGTTGGGTCTATGAAGAATGAACCGTTATATAGGCCGGTGTCTATTTAACAGGGCCAGAACATTTTAGTATGGAGAGGAAACCTGCAATTAGCGGTTGGTCCCATCATCTAGCTCTTAGGCATCGCAGCCCAGCAGCAACAATAACCTTTGAGTTTGGAAAAATTAGCAATTTTGTACTTAGGTATGCACTGAATGACCAGTCAAAATTCCATGTTGGGAAAACGTTTTATGCAGGTTTCAAATGCCTCGTGTGCATGGCCGTGCCCAGGAGGGTGGTCCATGGGGTCCGGACTCCTCCTCCCAAATAAATTGTTGTATGTAAACCTGTATGATTTGAAGAATTTATCTATTAATTCATTAATAAATTACGTTAGAAATTTTTTTGGACCCCTCCCCCCGAAATCAAAACCTGGGCACGGCCTTGCTCGTGTGCATCCCTACAATATTTACCTCCAGCCACTTTGCAACTTTTCAGAGGGGCATACGACGGGTATACAATTGCTGTAGTACAAAACAACAGTGTACATGGTACCCTGCAATGTAACGCTCAAACAATTGAGGAAACGAACGAAATAAAATACTTGGGTGTCACCATACGAGTAGATAATAAGTTGTCGTGGAAACCACATATTACTAAGTTACAAAAAAGCCTTCGGTCCATTAGTTACATTCTATTCAATTTACGGCAGTTTCTTCCACAACCTGTGATAATCACGCTGTATAAAGCCTGGTACCAAGCCAAGATAAGTTACTGCATAGGGTTATGGGGGGGAACAGTTGCAACCCATTTACAATCTTTACGTACTGCTCAGAATTACACAGTGAAAACCGTTACTAGAAACCAGAGGTTGGCGCACTCAAACTCAGTATATAAAACACACGAACTGCTGTCCATACATCTCCTTTACTGTCAAAACTTGTTAAAGTTTATCACAAAAAATTTTGCAGGCACAACCACGTGCATCCCTAGATCAAGAGCTGAAACACGATCAGCAGCCTGTCATACTATACCGCTTCCTCGCTGGAACATGACCAACTCAAGACGTTCCCTACGATACAAGGCAACGACTCTTTACAACGCACTCACCAAGGACATACACGTGAACAAATACAAGTATCCCCCCTTAGAAAAACACTGACAGTAACTGAAGAACAGCAACATACAGGACAATTATAAGACTATGGACCAGGGACGAACTCCATAAATTACATTAATGAATTATGTAGGCTATATTTAGGTATTGAGTGCTACCCTCGCACGCCGCTGGCATGAGGGGCACTTCAACTGTATTTGTATTTGGATAAGAATTGTTTAGGAAAAATACACGGTTATTTATTTATTTTATTTATTATATTACTAAGCCAACCTAGCGGAGTTAGGGCTATAAAGCCCTCTCTTACACTCAACTAGGAAAGCCCGGGACCGCCTGCTTTATATGCCCTCCGAAGCATGGCCAGGGAATGTAGCAAGTGTGGGACTCGAACCAACAACCTTTCGGGTGAAAGTCAGAGTCCACTACTCTACATGTCCTGACTAATTACCAAGTTGTACAAAACCTGCGATCAATAAACTATGTAACTTGCGCCAATTCTTTACGCAAGCAGCCCTAGTTAAACTGTATAAAGCCTGGTATCAATCAAAATTATATTATTCTGTGGGGATTTGGGGTGGGGCAGCAGTTGCCCATCTGCAGCGCCTACAGACCACTCAAAATTTTACCGTTACGCTAATAACCATAACTCCGATACTAACTCATTCAAACACAGTCTATAAAGTCAATAAAATACTGCCCTTACAACTACTGTACAAAAAACACATATTACTCTTTTAATAACACAATACTAATTAATTATCTATAACGGTACTTATACTAGTTAATAATTAGGAAAGCATGTAATGGGTTCTCTCGTACGAGTTCTTTTATCTTATTGCCTCCATTGCGTGTTATGTTATACAAATTATTTAAAAAAATTGACGGAGCCGCCAATAACCTGGTTAGGTGCGCCAACTGTGATTTTTGTCGCGGTCGGTAGAACGTGACGGCACCTGTATACGAAGAATCGTTATCATAGTCAAAGTTATGGAACAACGCGTAATCGCAAGCCAAGTTTAGCTAGTAGTGGCATAATATTGGTTACTATTCAAGCAAATAGAAAACATCTACACGCACTGTATCCAACTGCATAGAAAATTTGAATTGAATTAAATATGAATATGGCAACGAAATGGAAGTCGTAATAGTAAGAACTTAAAAATTATGGCCTTTTCTTATAGGTAAATGAAATGAAATGGTTTCGATCAAATAAACCCCACGATGTCCCGTGCCCACCCATCTATTTTCGCTGTATTTTTTCTTTTACTCGTATCTGTACTGCATCATTAGTTTCGTGTTGTTATCACATTAGCATATTGTGCTGGGTGGGTCGTTTTCAGCCCCATGAAACAGAGCGACTGCGTGGTTTCCTCCTATTCACTCCATAACTTCCTCAATTCCTCAGTCATTACACTGGTTCAATAGGCCTAGTTGTGGGTTAATCACTATTCACGTCCGCCAGTCATTTTAATATCGTAGTGGCCAGCCATCTCTTAATTTCCATTTCGGAAAATAAGACGAGCTTCTGGATTGTTTCGATGAAATCCAGGCCAGAAGCCGGGTCATATTCCATGAGGCCTGCCCAACATTTCTATTTCGAGTGTATGCCTCCATTTAATTTTGGAGGGAAGTAATAAGTAATGAATGAGCAAATATTACAATTTACAATAATTACAACTTTGGAATTTTTTACCCTCAACGTCCTCAAAGATTTGCCCCCATTCGGGAACATCTCAAGTAAGTTATGGACCGCATAAGATATTTATAATAATAATAAGAAGAAAAATAGAATATAACAATGCAATTTATTGTTTGTAAGCTCTTGAGTCCCATGTTCCCGGGGTGGGAGTTATCTGTTAGGAGAGGATAGCTAATGAGATCCGGTTAATAAAGTGAATCGTAAAATTGATGATATTGGTGTTGATGGGTGGGGCTTAAACAAAAACTCCAAGTTGAGATTTCCAAAAAGATATACTAAAAAGCGTTTTATTTTCTTCGTTCAAGGCCTCAGTCGAGACGCTTTTCCCCTCGTTTTGTACTATACAAATTACAAGCTTCATCTTTCTATTTATTCTATTTATTTTGAAATGAATGCCAGTGCATTAGGAATTACTAAATGTGATTTAACCATAGAATAAACATTTACTGGATTTAACTGATGTATCTCTTCAAAAGAAAAGTGAAAAACTGGATTGTCTCAGAAATAATACATAACAATAGCATAGTATAATATTATAATTAGCATTTAGTTTATAGTAGATAAGTATTTAGCTTATAGCATATAAGTATTTAGTTTATAGTATAATTAAAATAGTATTTGAATATATAGATAGGTAACCAACGTTAAGCCGCACACGGGCTAACGCCCTGCGGTATATAAATTGTCACAAACTGTAATTGTCTTATTGTTGGAATTAAAGATAAAGATTAAAGATTGTAGTAATACTGTTGTTGTTATTACAATTGTTTGGAAATCAGTTGTAATATAAGAGAATCGAATATTTCTCATAGCCTAGGGCCAGTGTCATAAATAAGGAAAATCGCACGCAGTGCAACCAAATTTCCATCGTAATAATTTATTTATTACTATTATTTATTTATGTATTTACTGTAATCATTAACAATTTAAATCAAATATTTTTTAGGTAAGCACCTTCTCCAATTTGTTCAGGCTCTTTTACATAATTTTGTAACTAGCAGAAGCAATAAAACTCGACTAGTACGACTGGGGACCTATAGGCCCAAATTGTGGCGTGTGTCCCGACTCCAAAATCATACTACATACATATACCTACACCGCGACGCTGGTGTCAAAAGGGTCACGTGACCGTTTCTGGACAGCCATATACATAGCTGACGCCTTTGTGCTTACTAATCTACCAGCGACCAGTTCCAATGAACTGGAATGGCAGGAGCCATAATATATCTTACGGGGCACCCGTTAACCACAAGCCAGCTATCGGCGACAAGTACCAACGTACAAAATATTGAAGTATTGCAGCAAAACTCTGTTACTTAGCTTGGGTAGGCCCCTCACCCAGCGAAATTGCGTACTTATCTTGTGAAGCCGTCATATTGATAACGATCTACAGCTCCGCGATGTTTTTAATCTTAACCTGATATTAAAAATGTAAAGAAGATAATTTTAGAATGGAAAGTGGTATTGAAAATTGTTTTGTTCACATTTTTAATTTTTTAACCTCAAGAATAAGTTAATACTAAACAGCATAGTGTAGGCCTTCAGTAGGCTAACGGCAGCCTATATTTGGGCCGGCCATTGCAATAACCTTTCTTAGAGTTTCTCATCAATCAACCACATAATATTGTAGTATACAGTACTTCTTTTAAATAAAACATTTTTTCTCTCAAATTTCTAACTTTCTGCACGTATTTCCGTCTTCTGCGAGTGGGAGGGACATGACATAATAAACAATTGAACCCAATGGCACAGTATATAACACATTTGCTTTATTTAAGTCATTTAAGACTTGCATAAATATACAGTACCTGTGCATATATTTTATTTTCAAATGGGTCTACTCGTGGCATAGCATGTTAGCAAGTGTGACGGTCTAATAACGGTAGCACAGGATTCCACGGCCGATGGACCGGAAAATTGCGACACACACCGGCAAAGTAATGGACTTTTGAGTTTTGAATAAACATTTTTCAGTGTGGTCTAGTTTATTTGGAAATTTACACTCCCCTATTTGAGTGTGGCAAAATGACCCTACGTACATATGCACAGTGGGCCGATTATTGCGATTAGTATTAACTTACTCCTGGGGTTAAAACTGTAAAAACAAGCAAATTTTGAATATCACTTTCCATTGTAAAATTATCTTGTCTTCATTTTTAATACCAGGGTATTATATTAATCCCGTTATTAAAATCGCCATGATTGTCTTTTCGTTATGATAGCTGAGAAAAATATATGTTGCTCCCTTACTTAGAAATTTGGGATTTAAAAAAAAAGCCAAGGTTCATCCGCGAAGGTTTTTCGTTTTCGACGTGCCTTGTCAAAACTATTGACACGCATGAAATCATTCCACCGTGTTATAATTGAATACGTTTTGAGGTAGATCTTTAAATTATGCCTCACGTACCGTGGTACTGTTGTAAACGCTACCCGTTTTTTTAAAAACAAAATTGGATGTTATTGAGACAGAAGCGTGGGAGGGTGGATGGATGCACGATATGTTGCCCCGGAAGTGGTTATTTTTGACGGTGTCTTTATATTACGCGTTGAAAGCTGCACGGAATAGCAGTATGTACGACACGACTGATAGATTAGTTAGGGTCTATTTATTACATGTACTTACACTTATCGTATCTAGTTAATACTTTTTGTGTTTACTTAGTAAAATGGAACGATAATATTTTTTCGGAATGATATTGGGATGACATCCCACCATGCAAACTCTAAAAGTTATAATCAACACATCAAAAATAGTGTAGGGAACCTCAGGCATTCACCTTTTATATGAAGGTTGTATCGGTTTTTTATGCTGTTGTCACAGACAAATTACTATATTGAATTAAATGTCTCTCTCTGTGATATTGTAATTGTGTGACATCGTGTCTATTCATTGGTCTTTGTGAGTTGCCCTTTTACCAAGAATAGGCATCGCCTACATATAATTATTTTAATCAGCCATTTTTGTTCTAAATCATGTAAGTCCTTACGATTCGTATGGATTCTGGGAAGCTCGGCGACGAATGGTTGAACTACCACGTTCGGGCGTTGGATAAAGTAAAGTACGATTCGTATATCTCAATGAATAACGTTAAGTAACGTTGACCGCTGCAACCACTTTACTCCACCCCCAGTTGCCTCTTCACCCAGCCTTCCTGACCCTGTTGGGACACGCTTTTGTATATATTCCCATTCATTTTTCGCAATCAAAAATATAACGCTTAGACAAATCATACTTTCTGCGGGACTATATGTAATATGCCGTTTAGAATTAATTTAATATGGGAGTTAAAAATATAAACCAATTCATTTTTAAATAATAAATAAATAAGGACTTTTTTTGTTCTATTACTAAGCCAACCTAGTGGAGTTAGGGCTATAAAGCCCTCTCATACACTCAACCAGGACCACCATCTTTACATGCCCTCCGAAGCATGGCCAGAAAATATAGGAAGTGTAGGACTCGAACGAACAACCTTTTTATTTGGACTTTCCATTCTAAAATTATCTTGTTTACATTTTTAATCCCAAGTTAATACTAAACAGCATAGTAGGTCCGCTGATGCTTGATTATCATACTTCCTTCCCTTTGTTGGCAGGTGTTTTTGCGTTGAGTGTGCTCTTTTACTTTCTTATCATCTGATGAAAGGGCCTTAACCACTCTTACTGTAAAAGTACTCTTTTAAGAGAATATGCAGCGTAGAAATCCGATACTTAATATTTTTTTTTAAATTTACTAAGCAACTTTTTTTAAAATTTGGTCCTATTCAAGTTTTGGGGGACTATTTCATACAATCATATTATGTATTTTTAATTGTTAAGTGTTCTTCCATGAACTGGGGGCAATTTTAGCCCACAGTAACTTTCATGGAAGAACGGCTGTGCCTAAAATTTAAAATACCTTAAAATATGATGTCTTCTACTACTTCACGAGACTGAATCAGTAATAACTTCCTTAGTAAATATAAATAAAAACATCATGAGATTTTTTGTGCCAATTATCTAGGTTCCATATGCTCTACAGAGGTTACTTTATCGAAGAGGACCGTTTAAATGCATTGTTTTTCCAATTTGGCTGGCAAATTGAAGCTGTCTTTGGGATAGGGTAGTAAGACGTGGTAGCAGTAGCAGACAAATTATCCACTGGATTTATTTTATTCATCAGGCGACTGCGGCTGGTCGGAGTGGAGCTATTAAAGATATTGGAATTTTAAGCTGGCATAATCTGCCAAATCATGATAAGATGACAACTCTGACAAGGCGTATGCAAACACACAATTTGTGAGGCTTACGCCTATGCATTGCTATATTGTGTGATATCCTAGAAATTGAAAGATGCGCCAATGTAGGTCGACTTTGCAATTGTTGATTTTAATGTATGTTATGTTTTTTTTTTTGTTCAGGCCAAACAACGAGCTTCCATTAAGTGGCTTCTTTCCAAAGCTTACAACAATCGAGTTCCCGACAACCTTAAGGAACCGTTCTACAAGGACCATGAGGTAGGTTCCACTTTACTGTACGTTACTTATAATGGAGTAAAAGATATTCTGTATATTAACAGAAATTACCAGCTTGGTAACTGGACTATGCTTACAATATTATGTTACCATAATGCATTTCTGCAAGTTGTTGTTTCAATTTTACCGTTTTTGGAAGCGGCAGTTTTTGTAATGTTGGGGTGCATTGTAAATTAATAGTATAAGGGTTTAAATTAGATTAGATTAAAAATTAATTATGACAGTCGTAAAATATAAAAAGGAGTGAGAACTTGTCATACCTTACGGATCAGAAGTGTTATCTTGAATTGCGGTCAGACTCGCCGGGTTACCGATTTTGCAGCCCGCATCATCACTGGAAATTTCTGCCGCAGTTGTCGATTAGTAAAGTTCTCAATGACGCTCGCCGATTAGCCCAAATCTGCTGTAAATACAATAGGTGTCTGATATCGCATTTTTCTCATTCTCGCTGATCGAAAAGGAAAGTGCAGTCTGGCTGGTACGTACTGCAGTTCAAAATGTATGTACTGTAGCTACTGCTGCAGAGAGTTCAAAAATGTAAAAAAAATAAAGAACTTTGGTGGTCAATGCCAGCTGGCACCAGAGACGTTTCATTGGTATGATATGGGCATACGTTTGCTCAGAGAGAAGCTGATTTTTGTTGTTACTATTTTAATCAAATGTCGCTAATATTTTTGATCTCCCTGCTGTAGGCATACCATTATCATTGCATGGACTCATTCTGTCACCTGCAAAAATGACAGTTCTGAGAAATATTTCATAGTAGGTGCAATACAATAGAGTTGTAGCTTGAGGGCCATATAAAGGGTAGAAATTCAGAGCCTAAAAGCTAAGGAAGGGGGCTAATTGAAGGTATCAGAACTGTGTCTTCATGAAATTATGATTATTGTAGTCGTCGAGGTTGCTACAAAGTCGTGCACTATACAGTTGGTCCATTATGAAATTACTGGTCCATCAAATGACTGTGTTTTTCTTATTCCGCCGTTAATTTAAAAATTCAGACTTTCAAATATTTGTGGCTTCAAATCATTTCAGTCTTCTTCTTCTTCTTCAAATGCCTCGTTTACCGAAGATTAGCGTTCATCCTGGCAATAGCATTTGTCATTAAACGAGTTAACACGGAGATACAGTATTTCGGGCTCCCCAAGAAGAAGTCAAGTATGTGGAGTATCGAATGCATTTAGTCATGATGACTGTACTAAGGAATTGTAATGCAGTTGTTTCCCGTTGTCTTCTTCATCCTTATGCCGTTGACTCTTCATTGAGTTCCTCCGCCCGTTTCCCAACTCCGGGACAATAGAAAAGACAGTGTTTTTCGCTTATCCCGGCTCAAACTCGGTCCCCTGTCTGATCAGTCGCCATTATGCGCTTCCATCTTCACCACGAGGGGGTACAGATGAGGGATTTTCGCGTGTACGCCTCTGAGACCTTAAGGCATTACTCAGAAGCTTAGCTACTTTGAAGACCATCATATCAAAATGTGGTTTGTTCTGACCATGCGCCTGAATTCATGAAAACCGGTGAATATAGTCTGGTTGTCTGTCAAATAATTCTCTGGGTTGGAGATAATTTAATTGTTTCCCCCTTTTTGAAAATTTTAAGCTTTAGTGGAACTAGAGGAATGGATGTAATTTGCTCTGCACAGCTTCGTAGACAACTTAAGGAAGTTTACTCTGTGGGCGGCTGGAGCCTTGAGAGTGCTGTTTACTTCTCGTTTTATGGCTGCTAAAGTTTACTGAGCTCAAGTTTTAACACCATTACAATTCTATTGTTTATGTAACATTAGATTTTTTATTTTTTAAATCGAAATCATAGTACAACTGTTAAAACAAAGGAAAATATTACAGTACTTATTTTGTGAGAACAATTTTGCGAAGTTATTTCGGCCAACATTAACTTCATTGCAAGCTTTATTAGAACCATTAGCCTTAAATTCATAGGGATACAATGATGTACCATTCCGCGCCACTTTAATAGATTGCCCGATGAACTACAAGGTTTTTGTTCAATAGGGTTTTGAAGAAACTTCTAAGGCTTTATTTCTCCAGCTTACAGAGCTAACATACTAAAAATCATGTCGTTTCTTTCAATAGTTAATGCAATTAGTTATATCTTAGTTATATTTTAAAATATTTTAGTTAAGTAATATTAATTAATGGTACGGACTCTGACTTTCACCCGAAAAGTTGTTGGTTCGAGTCCTACACTTCCTATATTTTCTGGCCATGCTTCGGAGGGCATGTAAAGCAGGCGGTCCCGGGCTTTCCTAGTTGAGTGTAAGAGAGGGCTTTATAGCCCTATCTCCGCTAGGTTGGCGTAGTAATAGAACCAAAAAAAGTCCTTATTTATTCATTTATTAAATATTAATTTTTCATGAGGGATGAACATGTGTTCAGACAAACCTTCCGGTTTTGAACTTTTCTATTTGTATTTTTAATATTATTTTAATATTATATTATTAAATTTAAAAAAAAAAAAAAAAAAAAAAAACACTTCTCTTTCCCTGAGTGCACCTACATGTTATACTATTGTAAATTGTTGTTACAAGGAAAGTAATTCGTTGTTGTTTGATTTGTTGCAGGATCAGGAGCATGTAAAGCCACAAATTGTTCACAACCTTGCCAATGCTGAGCTCTACTGCCTTGCGCTTGCCAATATTTATTCAGACCCCAACTTCCACAGCCTTAACCATGGCGGTATTCTGCAGACATTGTCTCGGAAGGGTGTGGCCATCCCTGATTCATCCTCGGACGGTCCCCTAACCGAAACGGTGCTTATTAAGACCGCACCCATCAAATTGGTAAGCATAAGTGAAAAGTCATGAGGTGAACCAGCTATAAAATATTGTGAATAATCCGCATATAAAGTTATTTCATTTAAATTTGGACCACTAGAAATCTCGTGCTACCTTGGTTATGTAATATGCCTCAAGTGCACCGATGGTATCTATTGTGACATTGCCCATGTCTGTTTTCAATCCTCGAATAAGTTTGGAAAGGCCTTGAGTCAAGGAAAATCCGTGTTTTACCGAGTTTGCTGTCTAACATCCCGCAAATTTAAAGTTGATGAATTTTATGGAAAAAATTATTTGTCTAGGCTGCACATATCGCTGTAATTGAAGCAATGATGGAGCTGTACACGAAGGAAGTAGTAACCCCCGATCGAGTGGTGGCCGCTGTCCAGAGGTTCACGCATGGCTCTGTGTCGCCCAAGCTGCCCGTCGACACTGAGGAGGGTCTCCTTCTGTGGGTCAACCAGGCGCAGACCGCACTCCTCAGCCGTATACAGATGGATGGTATTGAAGACCCGCCAAAGTTTTCGGCCGTCCGAGATGTCAAGGGGCTTAGTGATGGCGCGGGGCTGGCCGCCTTGATTTCCTTCTACTGTCCCGATGAATTACCATGGCGAGAGATCAAGGTAATTATACATTGCTGTAAACGACAGCTGACATATGGACTATCTATTTTGAAGTCTGCTGGTTCCTACTGATTATTAACACGTGACCAATCCGTGTATCGTGATGTTTGCTTCGGCGGCTATTCCACCGACGTCGTTTTTCATTGTGCATGTGCATGACGTGGTAGCAGACATCATTAATAAGTCTCTGCCATATTTTAAGGAGACTATAATGTAGATGCTTAACTTATCTATTATAAATTAAGTTATAATATGGTAGAAACTTATTAATGATTTCTGCTGCCACGTCATGCACATGCACATTGAAAAACGACGTCGGTGGAATAGCAGCCTTCGCGCGCATTCAACAATTGCATGAACATCGTATTAACCATAAAATTAGACTAACTCCTGATTGTCCATATTCTTCCTTTTTTACCGTCTTTCTCTGTTTTAATGGATTAATATTGGCCCTCTAAGTTTGGGGGTTTTCAGGGTTTCAACCATTTTCTTGATGCTGCCTATTTAGCCGACATACAAGTACTCACACTCTAATTTTCAGGTCCCACACCTGTCCACAGTATTTGACTCGGTGCACAACCTGTTCTGGTCCACGAGTTCAGCCACCACAGTCCCCCTGCCAGTGTTTGCCATATGATGGGCCATTTTCTTTATGATGCCTATTTAGCCGTTATGCTAGTACACTCACGTTCATTTTCAGATCCCACACCTGCCTACGGTATCAGATTCGGTGCACAACTTGTGTCTGGTCCACGAGTTCAGCCACCACAGTCTGCCTGCCAGTGTTTGCCACATGATGCCCGAGGACGTCACCTACCTCCATGGAAACATGAGGATGAATCTCCTCGTCCTTCTCGCCGATCTATTTAATGTTCTCGAAATCCATCCTGTAAAGTGTGTCCGCTTTCCTGGCCGTGAACGTAAGTAAACCACAAAATCACGATTAGTTCCCAGCCTAAAAAATAGTCATAAGTCAGTATAATATAGTTAATAATTACCATCTGTCAGGAGGAAGAATGTGGGGGGGGGGGGGTTGTGCGTAGGAGGGAAAGCTTTTGGAGCATGTCTTGTCGGAAAATACGTGTACGTTATTTTCTGCAGTTTAAAAGCAAAGTATATAAAAATTATCGATCGGCCGAAATTTTGAAATGTACTGAATTCTCATGGGAGCTTCTAGGAAAAATGTGAGAGACAGAGTGACGTGTTCCAAAAGCGTACTTCTCAGTGCACTGAGGACATTTGTTTCATTTCGCCATGTGGCTTTTGTTTGCAAGAAGAATTAGAAGTGTCATTTGATATTATGGGGGCATGAGTTACTCCTATACCTTATTACCCCGAAATGACGCCGCTAAGCAGCGTTTATGTATTGTTTGGTAGATGCACGATCGCGTGTGTTACACAAGTATGCTTATATAATAATGACTAAATAGATGCACTAATATCAAAGCGTAAACGTTTGCTTTCATGGCATGCCCATACCTAACTACTAATAATTTTGTGAGACTTTCACTGCTAACCATGAAGTTATTGATCGTTTCTAAGCATTATTTTGGGTTCCTGCAATATTAATTGTGGGATTGACCGCGTGCGCCTTTGTACGAAACAGAGAGGTGTAGTCTGCATTCCTTCAATTGGTAATGCACATTTTGAGAAATTATTGGTGCAGGCATCGGCCACTGTAGTAAATGTTGAAGGGAGTTCTGTTCCTTAATGAGAGACCACGCATCAATCATAAGTACCTACGTGAATTTTTTTTTAAATTTTTCTTTGCCGCAATTTTCATAATCCTAAAGCATTGCAATGTACATGAAATATTGCCAACACTGAGATTTTTTTTGCTAAATCATTTTAGTATATTTCTCGCAATCGTGCATCTACCATTTTCTTGGCTCATCATTCGTGTAAGGAGTTCAAAAAATAAGATTTGTACTTAGCTTCCCATGTGTTGAATGCATTTGCTCCATTCATTCTGTGTAAGCCTTCGGCTTTCACCTCTTAGGGGTTACATTACTTTCATTCAGACTTATTTCTCTTGTCTGCACACTTTTTAAAGAATTGGACGCAATTTAAGTTAACTACTACTTAAGTTCTATTCCTATGTAAAGAGTTCGCTGAAGTGGGTGCTACTACAAGTATGTGAAGAAACGCAAAATTTGAAAACGAGAGAACCGAAAACTATTGGCTAGTACTCTCATTTAAATTATAATAAGAAAGTGTCGTCGGATTTGTAATACTGTCTCAAATTCTTTCACAATATAAAAGCTACCTCTTCATAACGTTCAAAATTCTCGCCGCGATTGACGCTTAAAAAATCCGCTATTGTCAGCACTTCTTACTTTTCGTGGTGCTCTCTAGCGTCAGCGGAGCGCAACAGTCAGGGGGTTGCGCACAAGAGGAGTCTGCCCCAGCCTGTGACAGGGATACCTGACCTGCGCAGCCACCTCAGTTCTCACACGAGTTTCACAGGTAGATTCCCGCCTGCAACTGATGAGTACTTGCTTTGCCTTCAGTGTTTTATGTTACTGTCATTTAGTTTCGAAGTCCCTTGGATTGATGATGTTTGGATGCATGCTTTCGGAAAACTGAATGCATGCCTCAAGGCTTTCCGAAATGTGGGCAGTTCTCATTGAAATTTGTTCGGCAATATACGTTTGTTATCCCGGTGGGTAGTTAAAAAATGAGCTCAATTTTACACACGTTAAAGGGCAATATAAGTGCAACAATGGAATTATCGCATCTGCGACAATTTTCGGAACATTATTGAGGGAAATAGTGTTTAACCTGGCCCAATGGAATATTATCCTCATCTGATATTCTGGTATACATCAAAGGCGCACGGCTCGATAAAACAAATAACTGGGAAACTATTGGCTTAGCCTATTGCATTTGCAAACCACAATAACAAAATATTGATGCTGAAATTGTCCAGTTTTGCCGCTATATGTATATGTACTTTTATATATAGTAATATACGGTAGACAATAAAAATTATTATTTTTAATTTTAAATATTTATTTAATTAGTAATAAAGTTATTATTAATAATAAAATTTTAATTACCTTTCATTTTTTCTTTATATTTCTTGATTGTTTTTATGATATCTTAATATTTCTGGTTTTCTACGCGTCAAATTATTCATGTCTACACTTATTATAGCTCTAGGTTAATTTATAAACTGGGCAAACGAGCAAATTAATGTATTGTCAAATAACTCGTTAATTCGCATATCATAGTCCACACTCCATAGCCTACAGTATTCATTTGGGCTCTAAATATATAGCTTACTGAATGTATTTAGAGCCCTAGGATTTACAAGTTGCCATTAATTTATTTTATTGACTTTCTGTAAAAGCCCGTGTTGTGCTACTTTATGAGTTTTATGTTTGTATGTGTTTGTAGCATGTGCAAGTTGCAAGAACGAATTTCGTTACCGATTTTGTTTTTTGTATTTTGTTTGCATGTCATTTTGTAATGCTGTTGTTTTGTGTGCTTTTTCTTGTCATGTATTTTGTTGGGACGTTCTGGGAAGAGTTGTAGGCCTGTTCTATAAGCTATCGTATCGGAATAGTTTGTTATGTGCAGTAAAGGCTACATAGAACTAGTATTTGTACATTCTGAACGTAGAAAATTGGCAATTCACGTAGACTTGACACACAAAGAAATGTCATAATTACATATACTTGAAATTGTCATTCTCTGGCTATCACAGAGTACTTGGAGCATACCTTGTTGTAAGGTAAACAAGGAGCAAGCCCTGCTTTAGGAATTGTCTTGTGATGGTTTGAAATTTACTGTAAAGTAAATAACAAGAAGAACCGTATTGCTTATTTATAACTTAATTTAGATCCGTATTTTATAAAATAGTACGATACTTTTATAAGATTGTTTTGGAATCTAAAGCTCTTGCTTGTTTTATATTTTTCTTAATAATAATTTGCTGATAAATACCGGGTTGACTAATAAAAGTGAGTTTGCTTTCAGTGTCAAAAACAGGTGGAAGTGCAGGTCTGCGTAAGTCATACTCGACCTCCTACTCCGAGTCAAATTTTGTGGGATCGCCTGATTCGTTGGATACCAGATATTTGGAAGACAGGTATTGTTCATTTGATAGTTGGGCTAAAAAGAGAACGAATGAAGTATAATAGTGCCATTAAACATGTTTAGCTTATAAAATCTAAGTATGTGTTATGTATTTGCAATCGTATTTTATGGATGTTTCTACCATTTATTCGGATTAGTCGCGATATAAATTAACTCACCGAAAGTGGTCATTGTTTACTTTTCTATCCATTGCAATCATGGCTGATTGCACTTGTCAGAACTTGTATGATGCGTGACATCTTCTGCTATTTACAATAATATGTACATGACATCCCTCCCCTCTTAGGCGAGGCGATGGTATGGTCGACGCTCCCGCCTTGGTCGCCGGATGGCGAGTGGAACATCGTCATCCTCAGGCGTACGAGGTGGTCTTTGAGGCGTCGACGGCGTCGCTACTTCTCGCTGTGGAGATACCTGGGTTGTCTCGAGTTCCCTACGAGGCGTTGGTTCCCTGTGAGGAGTTGACTCGTCAGGTGGCAGCGATTGCCGGTCTAATTGTATAGGTGGTGTCTGCGTCAGAGGAATAGGTACTTGCTGACGTAGTTGCGGTGTGGGTAACGCCCTGATAGGTGCTAGGCGTTCCGGTAGTGGACGTATTCCTTCCGATGAGACCTCAAATCCTAAATAGGGTACGGTTTTACTATAAAATATGCTTTTGTCTGCATTAATTTTTAACCCGTACGACTGAAGTCTTTCTAGTAGAAGGCGTAACCGTTCTGTCATGGTTTTGTTATCTGGAGCGGCAATCAACAAATCGTCAAAATATACTGCCAAATTAGAAAGTCCGTGCGTAACTTTCTCTATAAATTTAGTCCACAATACTGGAGCGGCTGCTAGGCCAAACATGAGACGCTTAGGCCTGAATAATCCTTTATGTGTATTTATTGTAAGTATAGCCGATGTACTTTCATCGACTGGTAGACAGAGGTAAGCTTTGCGGATGTCAATTTTGCTAAATATTTTCCCGTTTTTTACTGTAGAGAGTAAATCTTCCACACGGGGAATAGGGTACGTTGGAATCACTGTATTTGGATTTACCGTTTTTGAATAATCAGCACAAATGCGAATCGCGCCCTTTTTCTGTATAGGCACTATGGGTGTTGCCCAGGTACTCGATTCTACCGGTTCTAGTATACCGTCTTGCACTAGCTTATTTAATTCTGCTTCAATTCTATCTTTCAATGCGTAAGGTACTGGACGATGTTTACAAAACACTGGTGTCACATCTTGTTTCATAGTAATCGATACAGTTTCTTCAGTCTTCCCTATCCCGTCACTAAAGACGTCCGGGAATTCTGTGCTTAATGTATAGTATTCATTAATATGGTTTACGTTAGGACAATTATAAATTCCCAATTGTTTTAGCCATCCTCGGCCCATGAGTGGTTCATTGTTACCTTTTACCACAAACGCAGGCAGTAACTGTGTTTGCCTGTTGTAAGTTACTGACACTTTAACCAAGCCCAACGGATGAATAACCTTGGCGTTTTCTGTATCAGAGTATGGTTTGAAGACTTCTGTACACGGTTCCAAACCTGGAGGTTTTGGTAATGCTTTGTATACATTTTCGGACAAGAAAGTAACGGGCGTTCCTGTGTCCAATTCAAATGAAATTGGTTTTCCTTGTAGGAATACTGTAGTACACCAGGGTGCATCTTTATCAGATATTTTATGCACATTGCTAGATGTTTTCTTCTTTTGGAAGCAAACCTTTTCTACGTGCCCCTGGCGTCTGCAAAAACTACACGTTAGCTTTTCTTTGCTGCGACAATCTGAATATACGTGATTTCCTTTGCCGCAGGCCAGACAAATAGGCTTTTTCCCTGTCTGTTGCTGCTTAGGGTTGTAACTAGGGTTGTTTTCCTGTTTACCCCTTTTTGGTTTATCTGTATACCTGTTTAGCTTCTGTATTGGTGGCATTGGGGCCAATAATTTTGCTGCCGATTCTTCTGCACGTTCAATAGAAATAGCCACTTTGTATAATTCATCTAGTGTAGAAGTATCCGGTTCAACAAATAAGCGATCTAAAATTGAACGACTACGTATGCCGGCTACGAAAATATCTTTCAGGATTTCGTCCAAAACTGTGTTGGAATAACCGCATGGGATCGCTAGAGCCCTTAAAGATGCCATAAAATCTGGGATGGACTCTCCTTCATGTTGTTTTCGTGAACACAATGCATGCCTACTGGGTATGCGTAATGGTGTCGGCTTTAAATGTCCCAGCAATTTATCCTTAATCTGCTTAAAGGTAGCCTTGTCTAAGTCAGTAGGAAAAAGTAGGTTTTGAGCCAACTGATACATGTTAGGCGGTAGTTGTGCTAAAAATGCAGCTTTAGTTTTATCTGCACTGTAATTGTAAGCCGTAGTAAGCCCTTCAAATTGTGCACAATAATTTCCGAAGTTATCACCTTCATTAAATTTAGGTAAACTTGGTGTACTTCCCTGATTTGGTTTGACGTGTGTTTGCTGTGTAGCCAGCGCGGTGATAGCGTCTGCCATGGGTTGCTGTTTTCCCGCAAGTGCTGCAATAGCATCAGACATTTTCTTCAATGCCTGTGTTACCAAGGGATCCATCTCGTGTGTGTTGATGAATATTGAATACGAACAAACTAACGCGCACTCACGGTAAAAACTGCGTAAATTCGAAAAACTGCGCCAAATGTTATGTATTTGCAATCGTATTTTATGGATGTTTCTACCATTTATTCGGATTAGTCGCGATATAAATTAACTCACCGAAAGTGGTCATTGTTTACTTTTCTATCCATTGCAATCATGGCTGATTGCACTTGTCAGAACTTGTATGATGCGTGACATCTTCTGCTATTTACAATAATATGTACATGACAGTATGTTGAGTAAATTAACTCATGAAGACGACCTGGGTGCCACGGGGTTGAAAGATGGACAATTGGTGTCATGATGAAGCATTCCGATCAATAAGATCCGCCCGTGTGCGAGACGGTGCCGAAAATAATTGAGTGTCCCGTTGCTCATGTCTCGACCGATGGTATTGGATTGGAGCAAAGGGGTTGTAGGGAGCAGGTTACAAAAACTCACTGTCTTCCCTCACTTATTACCTTTTTTCTGACATAACTTTGTGTGAGCAAGATGTACAAAAGTGAGTTGAGTTGGGGTGAATAACTATGCATTAATCATTCGTCATTCTTTAAAACACTACATTGAATTTTTTCATTAATTTTTGCCTCAACTTTAGATTTTTGCTATTTTCAATTTATTTTCTAAGGGTGTGCATGTAAACCAGAAAATTATGGAACCTCTATTGAAAAAATTCAATTTTTTATGTGCCATTAATTATATGAGCTTGAAAGCTTGTCGTTGGGTGGATATTTTACGATTGGAGCAGACAGCACTGTCATAATTTCAGGCGAGGAGGAGAAGACTTCGTAGTGCACCGAAATCGAACAGTTCCAACCCTGAGCTCTATGCTAGCCGAGGACCCGTTAATACCTGCACGGTTGCGGCCGAATAAAGAGCGGGGCAATCAAGACAGTAAGGGTGAAGAGCGAGGGGAGAGTGGCAGGGCCGCTGGGAAACCAACCAACTTTGATGAGACGAAGAGAAATTCCTTTGCTGGGCGTCGCTCACGGAGAAATTCACTGTCGGAGGACTCGCAATTGACTCTTGAAAATTTTGGTGGGTCCCAGGAGAACCTCCATTTTTTGGGGCGGAACCCTGATAAAGATCCGGCTGTGCTGTTGTCTTCGTCGGCTGCTACAGCTACCAGAACATCGGCCCAGGAAGCTAGAAGCACTGGCATTGAGCTTATTTTTTCCTGTGAAGACCAGCCACCTAGCCCGGTAAGTGAATTTCCTTACTGCAATAGGCATTGATTATCAGTGCTCAGTTCTACATCTGCACTACCTATATTCATATTATACAATCAGAAGGGTCTCTAACTCTTAAAATATTTGTAGAGAGTAGCATTTACTGTATGTCGAATCTGTGATAAAGAAGAAAACCCTTGTTTACAAATAAAAATTTGTTGAAGAAACCCGCAGAAAAACACCCTTCTTTATTTTGAATTAAATTTGGATGAATCTCTTCTTTTAACTTGGTAATTTTATGTGTCATTTCAATTGCAGGTGCAGCGTAGAGAGTCCCGAAAGAGCCCGTCGCCAGTTCCACCGATAGTTTCCCCTTCTCCCTCAGTCCCAATCCGTTCTAGTCAACAAGATGCTCGGAGCAATGCTATCGCGCGAATTTTCGCAGACAATGGTTATGGGTTGGAAAAGGCAGACGAAGCAGAGAAGCCGCCAAAGGAACAAACTGCTCCTCAACTCAGCAACCCAAACGTTGTTACTCTCAATAGCGTACTACAACATTCCAAACAAGTAAGTCTACCCTATGGATTTAGTAGCCTGCCAATGGTAACAGGAACTCAAATGCATTTTTTTGGTATTAGGGTGATTCATCAACCTATTGAGACTGCGAACAATGAAATTTCCCCATAACTTTTCATTTCATGACCCCCAGAGCCTAAAACTACCCTCCGTTCAAAATGTTAGCGTAGCATCGAGGAAAAGCATGGTCGGTGCT
This sequence comes from Psococerastis gibbosa, assembly GCA_963971405.1. Classification (NCBI taxonomy): domain Eukaryota; kingdom Metazoa; phylum Arthropoda; class Insecta; order Psocodea; family Psocidae; genus Psococerastis; species Psococerastis gibbosa. Next base: position 20,300,421 of record OZ020486.1, read on the forward strand.
AGTGCGAAAAGTGTTCTGTAATATTATATCATTTACATCGTAAGGAGCGGGGTCAGCGCTTGCATGAAATCTCCCTATACCTGATCGGCCAGAGACGAAAGGTATTTTTATTTTATTTCACCTTCGAAAGCAAATCCTAGAACAGCCACTTTTGCGCTAAGGATTCTCACAAATAATATAGTTACGTATCAGACCGCTAAAAATCCGTTTTTGAAAAAATAATTCAATTTTTCCTAACCCTTTCTTTAACCGCTCAGCTCAGGCCGTTCCTGGTGCTCGGGACTCAGGTGCATGGCCTGGTTTGTTGACTTGATGATTGCCCTGACAGCGTGAGAACCCAGGATTGGCGGTTTCAGGGACGTAACTATATGTCTTATATTGTAACACATCAAGACAGATAACTGAGAACCTTATCATTGAATTAAATTTTTATTAGAATTTTTATTAGAACATTTTTTTTAGACCTTTAATAAACACTCTTCAATTTATTTACTGGTGGAATAGTTACATATATATGAGCGTTATCCATTAGTTAGGATTGTCTTGTGAATTATCTTAATTGACTGTTAGTTCTGTATACTCAGATGGCGCGATATACCTCCTGTTTTAGCATTTCACTGTTATTATTTATTATTTCAATATCGTAATAAGTTACAACTAATTATTGCTGCCTTTTTGGCGTAGTTTGATTATACGGACGGTGATATCAGTGGAGTTTCGCCACTCAGACTAGACCAACTGAACTCGACTTACAGTAGATCGAATGGGAATGACGAGAAGAAGTCTTACCAGCCAGCCAGTCCAAACACAACCACTTGGCAGCAGCAGCAGAGAACTATGCCTACGTCGGCAGCGGAGTTGCAGCAAGTTCCTTCTTCACCTGGTGCGTCCATCATTAATTAATAATTAAACTTAATATTTCCCTTTTTCTGAACAGTTGTAATATGTGGAGTAACGTTTAAGTAAGTCCGTAAATTCGCAGTCGACTAAATTTCTGAAGTACGTGTTTTTAAAAACAAGAACTAATTACGTAGGAAAATCAGTAAATTCAGTAGCCTACTTGTGAGCTAGGCAATTAGTTATATATATAGCCTCGGATAAGAATAATTACGTCACAATGAAGTATCTTAGGGATCTTCTTCTTCTATTAATGCCTCTTCTATCGAAGATCATCGTGGCAATTTGGACCTTGGAGACTGCTGCCCTGAAAAGGGAAGTCGTGCTCTTGCCAAACCACTGCCTCAAGTTTTTCAACCAGTTTGTTCTTCTTCTGTCTGGAGCCCTCTGTCCTTCCCTTGGATTATTACATGTGGAAGGCGATACTTCTCGTTCCTCATAACAAGGCCAAAGTACGTTAGTTTCCGTTTCTTAACCGTCAGCAGGAACTCGGCTTCTGTATCTATTCGCCTCAAGACCTCAGCATTTGAGACACGATCTCTACAGGATGTGCGCAGGATTCGTCTGTATACCCACATTTCAAATGCATGATTCTGTTCTCCATATCTTGTTTTAAGAAGAAATAATCATAGATTATAATCTAAGTTAAGTACTGGCACTACAGTGGCCTGGCTTTACTAATATTAAATGTTATTATGGCATATCGGGTGAAATATGCAATTATAATTACTATTTTAAAAGTAGACATGTTTCTTTGTCTTCTTCACGTCATACGATAGTAATAGCCATTGTAGTGCACGTTTTAATCAAATAAAAGACAATGTTTGAAAGCCTCATTCAAGTCATTCAATGTCTGCATCGAATATTAATCAATATCAGTTATTGTAGCAATGTTTGTCCTATTGCTTTCCTATTTATACTGTATGTAGTGTGTGTAAGGAAAGCTTTGTGATAGTCAAAGTTTTCGATGGATTTACACGTTTCGAGGTCCCAGGAACCCAAATAAGTGTTTTTGTCTGTCTGCTCGTCGATTTGTGAGCTAACTACTCGGTGGATTTGATGATATTTGGCATTTATGTTCTCAAAATCATACCTCGGAAATATTGTTTTATTTGGAGCTAGCTTAATTTTGGGGTGTTTACTCTTAAAAAACTAAAAAAAGTTTTAGGTGCTAAATAGAGTTTCAAAACCGAACAGCAAAGTTTGAATTTTGAACCAATTATGGATACTTCATGCTCCAATGCATTGCATTCCCTGCCATTATTGCTGTGTTGTAATACATTGGTCTGACTGTTCTAGACTATGCAATCGACCCATTGATCAATTCATTGCTTTGGAACAGGGAAAGTCGAGGCAACCGAAATTTAACCGTAGGACAATTATTTACCATGGATCTACTCATATTATCTATCTCGGCACATATACTAATTGATGAATAGGAAAGCAGATACGGGTTCACTCTTTATTTTAATTTAGCATTTAAGAATGGTGAGTAATAATAAATGTTGAATAATATTTTCAGATGAAAATAATTCTTCAAGCTTACAACTCCATAATATACGATTGAAGTTGGAAGAAAAAAGAAGGGTAATAGAGAATGATAAAAAGAGGATGGAGTTAATTGTAAACAAACAACGACAGAAACTTGGCAAAGCTGCATTCTTGCAAGCAGTGACTAAGGTACGCTTCCATCGTAACACTTAATACAACATAATGGCTGGAGAATATTGTGTGCTCCACTTTGAAACCGTGGCATACCATACGAAGAGAAATTGCATGTCCTGAAACTGATGTGTAAAACTGTACCTTATCCGAACAGTGCCCTAAGTAACTAAATTAATAATTCGTGCCTATTTTATATGCATTTTTTTCAATGTACTCCCTCCATAGGAAAATGCTTTTAGTCCACCAATCAGATGACAGATCATCTGGCCAACCAATGAAATATGGGATTTTGACGCCATTACTCTGGTAAATTTTCTATGCGAAAGAGAACCATTGCTACAACACGTTGCCAGTACCACGAGTTCTCTTTAAACTGTCATAATATTGATGTTGTGTTGGGACTCGGTTTTTCAGAAGAAAATTAAGCCCGAAGCTACAAAGGACAACAAAATTGATAACAGTGAAGAGATTGGTGGGAGGGGGAATGAGTTAAATCTGGCGACGGAGGGTTCGCAGGTAACAGTGAATGCCTGCCATTGGTGTGTTCCTTCCTGCTAACTCGTCAATTAAGCTTATGCGGCAAAGTTCATGGGAGGCTGACACCTATAGCGTGGCAATTAATTAATAGTATCGAAAAGTGCCTAGTTAGAAAGTATTGTAGTGTAATAAAAGTGCGGCTACTAATCTCACTGAGTGTGTTTTAACTTTTCGATTGACGACGGCATCATTCGTTTTAACTAAATTTTATTGCTAGTTGATGATGAGGTTGTGTAATTTATTTTTATTAACCACTGATTGCCGTTTTATAGCGAAATGTGACTGTTATGCACTTACGAGGTAATTTTAAATACTATCAGGCATGTTTCAGGCCAAAATTTTTGCAATTTACAATCGAAAGAAGTAGTTTTTCATGCAATACAATAATGTATTAGAAAAATATTCATAGGAAAACATCATAAAGGAATTAATAATAAGCATTGTCACTTGCTAAAGAACTGTCTACTCACTTATCACTAAGTATTAATGTTAACGTCAAGTTCATCTGCAAAGTACATTAATTTCTAAACATTAACCATGTTGAGGTGTCTTCGTACTACCCATAATTCAATAAAAATTTATGGTATTCGTTTCGTGCTGTCACTATAATTCAAATTTTTAGCTTTTGTAATATTCAACGGAAACAGGTACCCTAAAGTTTTGGAAATTCCAATATACTTTTGTAACAGTTGCGTGATAGCCTCAAGGAAGTCTGCTAATCTCATCGCCTTGAACTTTGCCGAATTATTTTGTGTGTCATTCGCATGACTAAATTTCTACGCTTGTGCCGTGGATGCGCCTTTGTAGAATGCTGATTTTAAACATGCAAATGAATAATTTATTTATGGTTGTGATTTTCAGGATATGAGGGAGGATCAACCTGTTGAGCGCAAGTGGATTGATAATGTACCTTATGTAGAGGAGAGAAGAACACCAGATGTTGATCATGTGGACCTAGAACATTACCAAAAATCAATTATTCAGATGGATAATAGTCTTAGTGAGATAGATTCCGATATGCAGAAACTGCGGATTCAAGAGAAACAACATGTAACCGATGATAGACTGAGCCATAATTATAAAGACTACAGTGGCCTGCAACAGAATAAATTAGCGAATTATGTTAGTCCAAAGCAGAAGTTGCAAAGTTTTTCACAGCCAAATCCGAATCACCAAACATTTATTAGTGGGAGACAAAATGAATATGCAAATCAGCCTTATTTGAGTGGAAGGCCGAGTGAGCAGTCGAATTTGTACACGACGTTTGTAAGTTCTAGTCCCCCCGCGAAGCCTCTGAGTCTGTCTCAGCTCCATCATCAAAACACGCAGCAACAGTCGCCAAGTCAGCAGTTCTTCCTTCACGAACAGCCTCGACGGACAACATGGCGGGAACAATCGGACCAGTCCCAGAGCGGGTTCAATCTTCACGAGCCACGGCTGCCCAATGGTGCGCCAACGCCAAGTCCTCGGTCCGTGACAGCATCACCTCTACATAAACCGGCTGTGCCTCCTAGGCAAACTCAGACTAGACAGGCTCCTTCCTATCCCTCGCCACTTCCACCGCCATCTATTGACGACATGGCACCTCAGAGCATCTGCTTCCTTGGAGATTCAGAGGAGGAGGACAACGGAGGACGGACTCACATCAACATCTCTTCTGGATCGAGAACGTACCGCATTCCGTCTCCTACAAGGCCTCATGCCAAAAATCCCTTCCTGCACAAACCGCCTTCCGAACCTGAACCAGAGGCTGAAAAAGGCTTTTATATATCTTTTGATGATGAGGCTCCTCCAAAAAGACCTAAGCCACCTCTTCGGGGGAAACGCAATTCCCCGAAAAAGGTATTTTACCACCAGATTTTCAAACTACTCCTTCACGTAGGCTAGTAATGCATGGTTTGATACAATAATGCGTTAAGGAAAAGAAATGTTTAGTTTTTGAAAACTAAGTGCTCCTTGCCTTAAAGCACTATGTACGGAACTACCTTTAATTCCGTCTCCCGTTAAGGAGCATTAAATTAAGGTCACTTGTTATTTTTTTATTTCAAATTTCTCAAATTTTAGGATCGGTTTGCCACCCAAGTAATTGAGCCGGCATGCGAATTTAAGAGAGGAAATATTAGCGATGAAACTCAAATGTCAAAAGCCACAGCCAGTGAGTGTGAAGCCATACTAAACCCAGTTTATTCTCCGAATACAAATCAGAGGTCACCAGTAGCCAGAGTGAACGAGTTAACTTATGCTCCCGAGGGAGCGCATAGACTTCAAAGGTCCGCTGAACCTTTAAGCCCTGGAGTTGGGTTGGTAATTGGCACGGAAGCTGATCCTGTAAGTAAATCATAGTTGTTATTTGATTTTTTTTTTATATTTCATCTATTCTTTTGTATTGTAGGTGGTATTAGATTAACTTCACTATTACTATTAGAATGGTGGAATAAAGATGGTACAACTATATTAATGTAATTGTTCTACCAGAGACGGCCTAAAGATGGAAATACACGACCCTACTTGGTTGGCCGCAGACCAGATCGAATCGTGCGTGCGTTGTACAACGCGGTTGGTTTTTCTTTCCCTGTAAAAAATCTGGAGCAGCAGATTTGGTCTGCCGCAGACTTGGAGTGCAGATATTCAGGATCAACCTCCAGCCCTTTATTGCCACGACTCTGACTTGTGCTACGAATTTTTGTGTTTTGTTTACATTTTATGCCACTCCTTAACCCGCTTTGATCGATTTTTCATCTAGTTCCAAATTTTATGGACAACAATGCCTTCTGCCTTCCATCCATTGTTAAATGAATAATTCTAATAACATAGCAGAAGATGTAGCGAAAATAGAACAATATCAGTTGGCCAATTCGGTCTGATCGTTTGTGTTAGTGCATCCGACTGAAATCCGGCAGACCAAGTCGTCCAACAAAGTTTTACAGCCAAGTTGGAGCTTTACGAATAAAATCGGATAGACGATAAAGCACTTTTCCCCGTGTTAGGATATCACATTGCCACAGATCGGTCAGTCAAGCTCAAAACTGTTTACCTCAGACTCAGTGCTTTGTTAAGGCTTGCTGCTGCTTCGGTTGCCGACGACAGAAGCAGACAAGCGGATTTACTATCTAGACCAGTGGTTCCCAAACTGTGCACCGCGGTGCCCAACTTGCTAGGAGCGCCGCGGCACCATGGGACAAATTTAATTCCATTTAGAATTTAGACTAGGTAAAACATAAATATCCGATATTTAAAAATATAAAAGTATTTTTTTTCTCTTAATCTTCGCCTCTAAAATCAAAGTGTTACTGCACTCAAAATGCGTAAAACCCCACTATTTCAGCCCTATTTTTCAAAAAATTTCACACGGGGGACCCCCGGGCCCCCCTCGTTCGCAGTTGTATTACTTACCTGTAATATAATACTATTGTTGCTATCAAAACGCATAAAATCAGACTATTCCAGATCTGTTTTCTCTCAATTTCTCCACCGTGGGAGACTCCCGGGCCCCCTTCATATCTCCCGAACCCTTTGGCTCCTGCGCAAAGGACACTAAGAACATTATTTGAAAAGCTGCGTACGTCCACGAGGCTCATAAATCCCATTAATATTTATTAAAATGAAATGGTTTTGTCATTTAAGCCTAAGTTCATGATATCAAGGTATTACAAGTATTTACGACAGGTCCAAAAAGGTAGGGTCGGTAGGATTTCTTCGTATGTGGACCTACATGTACAATAATGAATATGCATTCGGGCCATGCTGGGCACCACTTACTAAATCCCTCTAAAAAGGGGCACAGCCTCCAAAAGTTTGAGAACCACTGATCTAGGCATTCTATTCCTATTCCTATATGATCAAATAAAAGCTTGTCTATTTTCTTGTTAGCTCATCCGGAGAAGTGTGATGTAAAGACAATTTCGTATGAAGCGTCTTTTTTGTTTTCTATTATTTCTTGTTATATTATTATTATTACTTGAAAGCAAACCTCCAATTTTCCAGAATACAATTGATGAAATGGAGAAGAAAAAGGAAAAGATCCTATTGTTGTCTCTGCAGCGGAGGCAGCAGCAGGAAGAGATGAAAGCGAAAAAGGAAAGCGAAGCCCAGCAGAGGCGGGACATCGAACAGCTTAAAGAAGAAGATCGTGCAAGGAAAAAGGAGGAAGAAAGATTGCGTCGTGCAGCAATTTTCGAACAATACAAGCTCAAAAAAGCCATAGAAGAGGCTGAAAGGGAGGTAAGGGTCTTCATAAGGTAGTAACTGGCCAGTCAAAATCTATAGTTACTCGTGTGAATTTCGTCAGCAATCCGGCAAGTTTCACCGCGTGACCGATTTCTGTGAAAACAACTAACCTATTATTCTTCTTAATTTAAGTAGCAGACACCAAACGTTATAAAGACATAAAAGTAAATACTATTTCCTCACGTGTACCCCTATAATAGCCGGACATGTATCAGTTTCAGTCTGATACGACAAGTGATTTGAATTTCGTTTCTTTAGGGCAAGGTGGTAGATAAGGCTGATTTGTTGAAACTCGCTGCTCCGAAAATAAGAAGTAAAACAACGACAACTCCAAGACCCAGACCAAAAACAATTCATGTGGAGCGTGGAGGAGATTTTGAGAGCGGAATGCTGGCTCCTAGTCGTGGGAATAGGGGCTCGTCCAACAATCTTGCCGGTAGGTTCTAAGTTGTGCGTGTGAGATTTAAGCAATTTCCCATTAAGCTTAATTAAATACTGAGCATGTGTTCTTACCCCACTTCTAATAATTATGTTAATTAATACATTATGAGTCATGGGCTGTTAGTGGTACTAACTGCGTTTAGTTACTCGAAGTTATTCAGGACCCACCTTGCTCATTATATTAAAAGATAAGAAGTACGTGTAGACTATTACAAAAATGTAGAAATGTGTGTCTTGAAGTTCAATACAGATAGAGACATGAACGCACTTAGTATCAAAATATTGAAGAGTTCAATCCAATAATAATTGAGAATTGTATTCCCCATAGTTTATGCATTTGACTTCCATCTCTAAATCAGTACCTAGGATTATCAAGTAAAACTGAGAAGGTAGAAGTTAAATGCCAAATGCCCTGCATGGTGTGTCTTGAAATCCCTTCCACTGTATGTGTGGGCTTTTTGTAAATTAATCACGCTTAAAACTGTCTATACTTTTTTTTACTCTTCGTTTTGGTTTATTTTCACCAGGTTTCGTTTTTTTTATGTTTTACTGTAGAACGGTCGCATGACAGCTCGGTGTTTAGCAGGCCTCTGAGGAGAGATCAATATAGAGGCTCGCAGGACAGTCTCGCCAGTAGCCGCGGCCGTTTGAGAGGTAAGACTCAATCTCCCTCTTAATTTCATCGGCATTGCGTCCGGGCTATTTGTATTAAGAGGAGCATTTGCGGCGCCGTCATTAATCGGAATGGAGTATGGAGCACTCTTCGTATTCATAGGCAATAGTATGTATGTGTATGTACTCTATGTGTGTTTATTTTTATGACGACATCCTATAATGTAATTGTTTTTATGGATAGTATAATTTGATTTGAATTTGATTTGGAAGATTAAAAAATATACGAGAAGGAAAGAAATTTGCCTTTATTTTCTATATGAGCGAATTTTATGAGATTACTGTTGTTAGTTTTCACAATTTCTTTAAGAGGATATGGACTATAGAAAATAGGTACTCCAAAATACAACTTGAATAGACTATATTTTTATTAAATTACGCATTAAATATCGTAATTTAATTTTTTTAAACTGTTTTTGGTGTGATCCAGGGTGCCAATATCTATGTTCCATAACTTCTTAATACGACAGCTCCAATAGATACAACTGATTTTAAGTCTAAGTATGTCGGTCATATATAGGGGTCGAATTCTATTCCTATTGAATTGCTATTTTTAGAGTCACCAAGCGACGACGGACGAGGAACTTCTCCTTTGAGAGGTGCTGGTTCCAACCTAGGTCGTCGTGGATCATACAAGACATCACGAGGTAAGCCATTTTAGTTATTTGGTCTTCGACAAGCTCCAGATCGAACTATGTGAATAAACGTTGTATTTTAAATTTCCTTATAACATACCGCAGCGATGTAAAAGTGAAAGCTAACATAACTAACGTTTGCTCGGGAATCACTTATCTATCCCTATATTTTTTCAGCCTTATTTTTATCTTTTTTTTAAACTACAGAGCTTAAAGTTTCTTTTTGTGCTACTTACAACAAAAAGCCAAGTATAGATTCTTAATGATTGTGACGTGCCAAGATGCTATACTCATACCACGGATCATAAGGCATGTGCCAATTATTTTTGAAACCCGTGAACGACACGTTATTTCAGATACCTCGGAACCACCACAAAATAGATCGAGGTCCAAATACTCCACCTACCAGCCCATCTTCCGAAACCGGAAATCGAACTCCCTCGTCAACTTGAGTGGTAAGATGGAGAGTCTCACTCTGCCTGGTTGACTCCCATTTATTTAATATGGATGGCGGATGATGGGGGTGGGATTAATAACGGCTTTATTTGTCCACTCCCAAAAAATGTGCTCACTGCAATATAGAAATAATAAGACTCACATGGTGAAAGTGGCAGCGATGCACATTACTTGTTTCCTTTCTGAAATTAACAAAGTGGTTTACAGATTTTTCTTGCGGTGTGTGTGAGGATTCGATATGATATTTGAAATTGGGCTATGGATACTCAAATCTTGCAAGTGCTGCCAAATTGTGCAATTGTTAAGTTTCATTAAAAATTACCATCCGTCCCCGAAGTTTTTGGAGTGTAACTTCTTACGGTGGGCTCTTGAAAGCTGCATTGTTGACTTTTTCATGTGGTGGAAGAGCAGAGAAACATAATATTATCAGGTTAGGAGGTATAAAATCAAAATTGCGTTAGCCTGCTGCTGCAGAAAAGACAAACATTGCTCCTACCAATTAGGAGTTCATAAATCGCATTTGAGGAGTGTTACAGCTAGATGTCTCGGCTGCGCCACTAATCTTAATTGCCGAAAATTTAGTTGGATTCTTTAACTATACCTTCTTATGATTTATAGTATGCTAATACAGTTGTTCTGTTGTGTGAGCAAACTACTGAATCCTGAATCCATGCTTGGATTCCCATGAAATTCGGCGTTTAGGTTCATTCTGGGGATCTTTTTCTGTTTTGGGCTAACTCAATTTTGGGGGGTTTTAATTGATTGATGAAGTTCCACTTCTATCGTGTGGTCCTTTTTTTTCTTTTTTTTTCTTCACAAATTAGGCACTATTGCAGTCTTTGAGAGATTTGAGTAATACTATGAGAATAGGGCATTAGCGATTCGTTATGGGCATTCTAAAAATGTACGTGATGTGGTTTTGAACAGCTTTGAACCTGTCATCCGTCGGTTAGCCGTCATGTTCTCGCTTGGTGATGGTCCCTGCATTTCCCAATGTTAACCTTTTTTGGGCTGCCCCATGTTATTTTAGTTCTACTTTATTATTACATTTTGTTATATTTCTGTGCAGGCTTACTCCGGTTTATAAACACTTTAGGTAATTTAAATAATCTTACATATTCATCATTAGTTATTTTAATAGTTCGTTATCCTATCTGACTGCAGTCTCACTAATTTCGATATCAAAATTTTCGCCTTTGATGGTACTAAAACACCAAAGGAGTTTCATTAATGTTTAATAATAAGTTGTGTACCTAGAATACTTGCGATAAATTACGTCCATAATTTAAAAAGATCGTTTTCATTATTGTATGGCTGCGCTGCGCTGTAGCGGTCGAAAATACAATGCAGGCACAGGAAAATACCGCCTCAGAAATTTCCGCCTCTGTTCATCGACCCATTGTATGTATGTTTCTCGGCGGGACCGCCGCGAGGAATGTCCACCTTTATGCACCTGGCCTCTTGATCTCTAACTTAAAATAATTTCCCAGGGCAATGCGGGTTCAACCGTTTATTTTTCTGTATAGTAGTAAACCTTAAGAGGAAGTGGGCATTTGACATTGGCCACCCCTGGATCACCCCAAAATAGGTTGGTTCATATTGTATACACAGCGTATGCATATATACATTATATATTTTTTTTCTTAAAGAAAGGTTAATCGCATAATTTCAGTTTAATGAATGTATTACGATTGACCTCTTTAGTCGCCTCTTTAGGTTAATACCCGTGTTGAGTTATGACACGTCTCCAATCGAATGGTGTGTAGAAACTCGCACAAGTACAAGCACACTTGCCACCGAAACCGATTTTATTTAATACTTAAGTTATAAGGATTTGGTCTTGGTCTTACTCAGTTAGTAGTGGACTATTTCTTATATACTACTCCCAAAAATATTGCTTTCCAATTTATACGTAGTATAATGAAAGCTTTGTGATGGTCGAAATTTTCGGTTCCGAGATTTCAACGGAATTACACGTTTTGAGGTCCCAGGAACCCAAAAAAGTGGTTTTTATGAAATGTCTGTCTGTCTGTCTGTTCATCTATTTCCGGGCAAACTACTCGGCCGATTTTGATGAAATTTTGCATGCAGGTTCACAAAAACCATACCTCGAGACCATTATTTTTTTTTATATATTTGGGGGGGTTTTATTATCAAAAAACTTCAAAAAAAATTATTTCCAGCGATTTCTTTTAAATTCACATATATTGTAGTCGTTATTAATTTTAACAAAATGCGGGGGGTCGCTTGCCCCTTGATAGTTTGCTTCTGGGGGTAAAAAAAATAAAAATAACTAAATTTTCATGAAAAATGACTAAAAAACAATTTTTCTGCGGAACCTTTCCATCGATGATTTCTACCTTCAGGTATGTTTTAGGTGTTCAATAGGATAACAAAAACGGACAGGTTGCATTCCCAAAAAATTATTTTTTAGAGAAATTATGGAAAATTTACTGTCCAATACATTGCGTGCCATGTGCCATTGTTACTACTGTTACAAAGTATTGGTCTGTTCGTTCCAGAATATGCAATTGAGTTTTAAGGGGTTTTTAATATATTGCGGTGGACCCCCCCCCCCCCCCCCCTCGAGGGATCTGAAATTTAACCATAGGGAAATTATTTCCTATGAAATTACACATGTCTATATATACTAATTTATAAATTGGAAAGCATGTTCAAGTAAACTCGGACCGGTTCTTTTAGTATTGCAGAGGGTTTTTCCGTGAAACTGATAGGCGACAGAAATATACGGAATTTTAATTATCAAATGCATGGAAAAATTATAGCAATGAATAGCCAAAAACACATTATAAGAACCGGTCCGAGTTTACTCGAACATGCTTTCCAATTTATCAACATTAGTAGGTCTTCTTCTTCTTCTTCAGTCAACGCCCTTCCTTGGCTGGTAGGCCATTTGAGGCACATTAGTAGATAGAGAATATGAGTAATTTCATGGTAAATAATTTTCCAGTGGTTAAATTTCCGTTATTTCGGGGGGGGGGGGGGGTTGTCCACCTGACGTCACTGGAAGTGAGATAAATTCTAGAAAGGTCAGACCAACACATTAATTACCACACAGCAATAATTGCAGGGCACACAATGCATTTGAGCGCGAATTTTCTAACATTTTTTCAAAACATAATTTTTTGTGCAAAGTCAAATATTTTTTGGGAAAGCAACCTATCCTGTTTCGTTACTCAATTTATCACCTAAAACATACCTGAAGGTAGAAATCATCGATAGAAAGGTTTCACAGAAAAATTATTTTTTAGTAATTTTTCATTAAAATGTACATATTTTAATTTTTTTACCCCCCGAAGCAAACTATCAAGGGGGAAGCGACCCCCTAATTTTTTTAGACGTTTTTTGGAGTTTTTTGAGAATAAAACCCCCCCCAAATTGACTTAGCCCCAAATAAAAAAAATGGTCCCGAGGTATGATTTTTGTGAACCTACATGCCGTATTTCATCAAAATCGACAGAGTAGTTTGCCCGCAAATCAACGAACAGACAGACAGACAGACAGACATTTCGTAAAAACCACTTTTTTGAGTTCCTGGGACCTTAAAACGTGTAAATCCATTGAATTCTTGGAATCGAAAATTTCGACCGTCACAAAGCTTTCCTTATACTACGTATAAATTGGAAAGCAATAAGGTGTATAAAATAGTCCTCTGCCAATTGAATGGTCCAAATCTTTATAACTTTAGTATTAACTGAAATTATAAATAAAAACCAGTTTATTTTGGGGTGATCCAGGGGCGGCCAATGTCAACGGTAAGCTTCCTCTTAAAGAATAGAGTTCTTGCGTAGTGACGTCACAGTAAGAGGGCGGAGCTAACAGCGCATGTGTGATTGCGAAAATAATGTAAACAAAATCAGCTGTTCGGCCATTGGATATAATGTGCATTGAGCGCTATTGATTTTTAAAGTTTTTAGTTGTTATTATTCATATTTCTAGCGTCATATATTAAGAATTGCTGCTATGGCGTGTGTAATAGTGATAGCCGATACCAGGACAGACCACATACGAGAGAGGTCCGAATTATATCGTTCCCCAAGCCACTGGAACAACTTGAGAAATGCAAGTGGTGGTTGCATCTTTGTTGCAGAACGAAGTCCACAATATTTAAAGTTACAAAATACACATATATATGCATGGCCGTGTCCAGGGGGTGGTCCATGGGGTCCGCTCCCCCCCCCCCCATCCCCCGAAATAAATTTCTGCAGGTAAACCTGTATGGTTTGAAGAATTTATTCATTAATAAATTACGTAAAAAAAATGTTTGGACCCCCCCACCCGAAATCATAACCTAGGAACAGCCTTGTATATATGTTCAAAACATTTAGTGGATCCTAGTGGGCCAACAAAAGATTTTCCAGATCCAATCGGACAGTCGATTGAGATCATGGCCGTAGCCAAGGGGGAGTTCAACCTCCTTCCCCCACCCCCCTCCACCGTGATGAAACGGCTTGATACTATATACAATCGGATTTTGAGAAGAAAAATATAAACTACTATGCAATATCCAATTAAGTTTCTGAACCCCCCCCCCCCCCCCCGAAAAATCCTGGCTACGGCCTTGACTGGGATCAATAATGTATATTAATATATATCGTCGTTACTTTCCAGTGGCCATGGCCGTGCCCAGGTGGGTGGTCCATGGGGTCCGGACCCCCCCCCCCCCCGAAATAATTTTTTTATGTAAACCTGTATTGCTTGATGACCATTAATTCAAATTAACGGCTTTGGTGCTCAGATACTAAATTGAATTCTAGTGATAGAGACAATAACCTTTTTTACGCTACTAATATTTACAAACAACATGGTAGGCTAGCGTGTCGGCAGCCCAGCCGACTAGGCTATATTTGATGGTAGTTATGCAGTAAAGTTGTATGGTTATGGTAATAAATCATTACTAATACATTAATTGTAATATGTATAAGAAAGCATAGGCTCACATACCCATTTAAAAATCTGTTCTGCCCTCGCGGAAGTATCACAACCAATGAAATAAAATTAGATACACAAGTAAATAATATTTTTCGACAATTATTTGCAGCTACTTTGCCGTAATTTTTTGTCAGTACCCGCGCAAGTATTGAAGGAACATATAAATAGCACTAATTTGCCGTTTAAAAGCTAAAATTTCTTAAAATAAAATAAATTTCATTGGAAAGCCTATACACTCCATGTTTGGCATGTTAAAATAAGGGGGTGATGTCCGAGAATCAGGGGTACCCCCTCCCTTTCCGACAGCTCGCCATCTTTGTTTTACCTGCGCAAGAACTCTATTTTATTTCTTGCAAACTTCGAATGATCCGTTTTATGTTCACAAAATGTAGTTCTATTATTATAGTACATAAAATAGTCAACATTCTATTTTCACACAGAAAGAGGTCCTGGGAATTGTGTTTCAAAATGTACTGATATATATGAGCAGTCATATGAAAATGCATACCAACCTACTTATTTGCCCATTATGTTTCAAACGAAACTTGTTAATTCGGAGTATTTCTGCATACACAATAGTTAGTCACGTCAGTTGATGATCTAGTTTTATCATAATTCATATTCATTTCATGGCCTGATTTCTCATAGTATTTTCATTAGAAATAAAATTGTTTTTGCACTTTTGCCTTGCTCTTAAGCTCAAATACATTATTTACTAATGTTGTAGGCTAATTTAAAAAACCTTTTTACTGCAATTTGTTATTTTGTTATTTATTTGATACTATTACTTATAATCCCGCTATAATGTAAGAAGAACTGCCATTTTGAGGAAAGTTATGCTAGAGTCGCCATTTTTTCGGGTTTGTATGTTTTTGGAGGTGCTGGATTGAATTCCGGCATTTCCCACTAAAATTTCAAGATGAAACAATGTAAAAAGCAAGAAAAATCTCTTTCTCACTTCCGCTCAAAATAGTGACTTTTACAGAAAGGCCGCCCGTGTCTCCGCGGGTGGGTCAGTGCTGCGTCTTTCCATGTGCCGAGCACTGTTCAATAGGCGCCCATTCCATTGACCGGCTAGGGCTATTTCCAAAAACGGTGACGTGGTAGCAGACATTCAAGACTTAGGTAGCGTTTCCACCGACCTCGCATTGCAGATTGCAAATGACATTGACGGAAATGTTTGTTTTTCTTTTTATAGAAATCTATTTAAAATGTTTGTAATTAACATATCCCATGAAGCCATTTTTTAATTTTAGTTTGTTTGTGATTTTACTGTATGATCATTGATCAATTTTAACTATGGCATAGAGGAAAATAAACATTTCCGTCAATTCTGCAATGCGAGGTCGGTGGAAACGCCACCTAAGTCTTGAATGTCTGCTACCACGTCACCATTTTTGGAAATAGCCCTAGCCGGTCAATGGAATGGGCACCTTAGACGCTAGAGTCAAAACCGTTGGTTGAAGAAAGAAACATATCCATAGTGAATTGTAGATAATTTCATGGACCTTAATTTTAAATAGTAGTCTTCTTTTAGTGGCAGCCAGAAAAATGCGGAGTCGAGATTTCACGTTTTTTTTTTTTTAATTTGGCAGTGTTCCGTCTCGATATTTTGTTGGAAAATGCCTCAATCGGATTCTGCACCTCCGAACACACAAAAAATCTCGACTCCAATATAGCTTTTCACGTAAAATTATAAATTTACCGTATTACTAATATTCTTTTGCTTTTAACAAGGGCTGGTTTTATCCATTAACAGTGGTTGCTGAGTCGTCGGAAGGAGAACGTTTTTAACTGTTTAAACTTTAAGAACGTTGTTGGTGGTTTTCGGTGTCACGTAGATTAGAGTGCAAGCGTGTTGCAGGTTCGAGCACAGACCAAGACAGCGCGGCGTACCGTTACGGGGACACGGACTCTGGTCTGGGGAGGGCTACACCCCCGCGTAGGGCCCCGTCACCGGGCTTTGGTAGACACCTTACTTCCCCTTCAGGTATAAATAAATAAATAATGACTTTTATGTTCTATTACTAAGTCAACCTAGCGGAGTTAGGGGCCATCTCTTACTTTCAACTTGGAAGGTCGGGGACCGCCTGTTACTTGCGGGGAAAACAGAGAAGTTAGAGCTGATCAACCCCGAACCTTAAACCTTTTGTCGCGCAGGTCTTGGGTGTCTAATTGAGGTTGTTTTATTACGTAATATTATGAGCCTATTAAGGCGGGGTTTCCACCGACCCCTCATTGCAGAATGCAAAGATATTGACGTGGTAGCAGACATTCTAGACTTAGGCGGGTATTCCACCGACCTCTAATTGCAGAATGCAAATGACATTGACGGAAATTTGAATTTTTCTTTTTATAGAAATCGATTAAAATGTTTGTACATATTCCATGACGCCATTTTTTTAATTTTAGTTTGTTTGCTTGTGATTTTACTCTATGATCATTGATCAATTTTATCTATGGCATAGAGTAAAACAAAAATTTCCGTCAATGTCATTTGCATTCTGCAATGAGAGGTCGGTGGAAACCCCGCCTAAAGAAAAAAACAATATTTATTAGAGGTTGCTACAGATTGATTCAGTCGACAAAAAACTATGCCACAACAGCAGCTGGCAGGGTATCTTACGATCCCGCAGACACTTAAGTTATTTAATCATTATTATTCAAATTATTGTATTAGTCAATAGAATAGTAATAAATGTCGGCACTAGCTTTTGCACAGTAGTTTAGTACTGCAATGTCACTGCTAGCTTGTTACTATAGGTACTGTACGTAGATAACATTCACTGTAAATATAATTTGCTCACGGACTGACATCACATTTTATGAATTTGAAATCGGCTTCTAATGTACCGTTTACTAAGGAAATTAATTCCGGTTCAGGGTAGCTCAAAACAAGCAATGGGCTTTCCATAAAAAAAAAAAAAAAAAAAAAAATTGTATTACATTGACTTTATTTATATTGTAGTGAGGCGCGGTTTCCACCGACCGGCTAGGGCTAAATACAAATACGGTGACGTGGTAACAGACATTCAAGACTTAGGCGGTGTTTCCACCGACCACGCATCGCAGAATGCAAATGACATTGACGGAAATGTTTGTTTTTCTTTTTATAGAAATCCATTAAAATGTTTGTACTTAACATATCCCATGACGCCATTTTTTAATTTTAGTTTGTTTGTTTGTGATTTTACTCTATGATCATTGATCAATTTTAACTATGGCATAGAGTAAAACAAACATTTCCGTCAATGCCACTTGCATTCTGCAATGCGAGGTCGGTGGAAACCCCGCCTAAGTCTTGAATGTCTGCTACCACGTCACCGTTTTTGTATTTAGCCCTAGCCGGTCGGTTGAAACCCCGCCTAAATTAAACTTGCAAGATATGCGTGCAATTTCTTGAGTAGTTTTAAATTTATATCATGGAATCGTAATATTTTCAGGTCCTGGTTCGCTCCCTCCGGGTCTGATAAGCAAGCGGCGAGTGTTCGACGATGGAGCCAGTGATGTGAGCTCCAACGCGAGCTCTATGATGGACTACAATGGACCTCGGTTGTACAAGCAGCCGGCCACCAAAAGCAACCGTGGTATTATGCTTAATGCCGTAGAATACTGCGTATTTCCCGGTGTTGTCAACAAGGAAGCCAAACGCCGAGTGTTAGAGGAGATCTCTCGCTCCGATGCAAAGCATTTTCTCATCCTATTCAGGGATGCAGGTTGCCAGTTCCGTGCTCTCTATTCCTACTGTCCTGACACAGAAGAAGTCATCAAACTTTATGGAACTGGTCCTAGACAAGTCAATGACCGAATGTTTGATAAGTTCTTCAAGTAAGTACTCTCAAACATCATACCGTAGTCGGAGCATATTGATCTTTGAACTTACATGAGATGGTCATAGTTTGTTATTACTGAGACTCACAGTTAGTATCGTACGTATGGTAACTGCGACCATCCGGGGTAAATCACTGTCCATAAACTATATTTTCTGCTGCAATTTTCTTTGTACCCAAGCAATGCTCAATGGAAACGTTACGTTGTCTGATTAAGTTTACCATAGATGCCAGTAGGTGTAATTACATAGGGGCAGTTGAAATAATATCCATTAATGACTGTTAAGCAGTTGTTAGGGATTTATAGCATGGAAATCATGAGAATTTCATTTACGTTGCATTTACATTATACAATTATGTGATGATGAATTCGGTTTTGTTTCAGGTATAATTCTGGAGGGAAATGCTTTTCACAAGTGCATACGAAGCATTTAACTGTTACTATCGACGCTTTTACTATTCATAATTCCCTTTGGCAAGGGAAAAAAGTTAACCTTCCTAGCAAAAAAGATATGGCGTTAGTCATTTAGTCAAATTTCTAACCAATTTTAATATTATTTTATAACAGTTGTTGATAGAATGTACCTAGCCTACTTATTCAACATTGCTTTGGTCACTCGTTTTTTATGACCCACATTGTCATTGCCATTGATCTGAGTGAAACTTACCATGTTTTTGTTCAGTTCATACTCTACAGGGACTGCTTTTCACTTACATGCATACATATATTCTTGTTGTAATGTTATTTTTTCTCATATTCATGATGAAGAAAATATTGTACCTTTATGAACACATGCGTATAAATCTTTTGGCTCATTGTATTTTACGTAATTTCAATCATCGGTAAGCTTCAGCACTATACGTGAAACTACGGTACATGCATGAATGCCGAGAAATTTCAGTTAATTGAGAAAATAAAACAGAAGTAAAGCAACTAAACCTCATAGTTGTAATTGTATGAAGCTAGAGTAAAATAATGCTCGCTTAATTTTACTCTGGAAGTTAAATTTTATTTATAATTTTCTTGTTGAATAACACTGCTACCATTTAACTCGTAACTTAGAGTTGAAATATGAACTGTCTTAATCCTTTTTTGAAAACCTATGGACAGTGCTCGAGGCTGGCATATCCTTAGATTACCTTCGAGTACTATTGCAGTCGAGGTAATTTACATTACCTTTTTGTGCCATGGACTTGGTTCACACTTTAGGGGCTTTCTTTCTGATAGAAAATTGGAGGAGAAAGAAGCTTATTCCTTTTCGGGCATTGAAAGGTTTAACACTTGTAATACGAATCTAACGAAATTAATATGAGGGGGTCAGCTTCTTTCTGCATCCATTCTTAATTAATTTCAAAGAGAAGCTGGTAAAATGATTCTTATAGAATTTCGCCCTGCGATGAAGGTTTATTTTTAAAGAAAACATGTTTGGATTTTAAAAGGCACTTGCTAGGTGATATTAACTTTTGCTAAATTTTTTATTTTATTATTTTAACTGCCATACAATAATATAAAACAGTTTAATGTTAGGGACTAATAATTTTCTATTAACTTATTGACCTAACGCTTAAAGTTATAATGTATGGTTATGCAGAATTTTCTGTTACAAGCTCGCAATGGTTATTTTGCCAATCTCGATGTTTGTATATGTCTTGCGAGCTTTTGGTTAACATCTTTTCCGGATGGAATTGTAGCTTTGCGAATGTGCGTCCACCTCGCTACAACATGCAGATTATACCTCCTGGAAGAGGCATTCTAAAGCACGGCTCGTTATTCTGTTTAGAATTGAAGCGTTGGTGCTAGTTGTTCGTTTATTTGATAAAAAATGGTCATCCGGATTATTGAACTTTTTATGCCAAGTTCTTGGATCAGTGTTAAATTATAATTTAATATTTAATAAGCATTATATTTTTCTCTTTACCGCAACCTGGGGTTGATTCGCATTGCTCCAGTTCAGATTAGCCAGAACATAATAGACAGACTTACGGGAAATTAAGCCATGTACCGACCACGATAGCATGGCACTTTGAACACTTGGTTTATTCGAAAACTTTCATAAGCGGAACACCGAGTTTATTCGATTTTTATAAATGTTCCAAGTGCCATCATATCGTGGTCGGTAGTAGGAGTTCTAAGGCGCCCATTCCACCGACCGGCTAGGGCTATTTCCAAAAACGGTGACGTGGTAGCAGACATTCAAGACTTAGGTGGCGTTTCCACCGACCTCGCATTGCAGAATTGGCGGAAATGTTTATTTTCCTCTATGCCATAGTTAAAATTGATCAATGATCATACAGTACAATCACAAACAAACAAACTAAAATTAAAAAATGGCGTCATGGGATATGTTAAGTACAAACATTTTAATAGATTTCTATAAAAAGAAAAATTCAAATTTCCGTCAATGTTTATGTTGTACCTTATCTCCAAAATAAATTATGAGCGGCAGAGCCTAAATTTAGGCTGAAACCGTCACCCAGTGTTATAAAACGAAAAATATTGACTTTGAACAGTAATTGTTGTTTAATTCTTTTTTCGTTTGGCATCAGTGATACCTTGGCTTTCCTGATAATCTCTGATTAATTTCTCTTGAAGGTCTGGAAGAGTTGGACTGTATCGGCAGTATTCCATACTGTACTCTCCTTTTCCTTGAGTTGTAGATCTAAGATCAGAAGCATAGCCAAACATTTCGTTTAAGGGTACCTGAAACAAGGTGCAAACACCATAAGCATCAAGATACTTTCCCTGGGAGCTATAGGCAGATAGATAGACATACAATTCGTATATTGTATTGTATTCTATCTAAAATACAATACAATGTAAATAAATGTCAAACATTTGATATTGTAATTCCCATAAATGGAATTAAATGTAGGCACTTCTCGGAGAAAAATTTAAATTGCATCTCAACTCATCATGATGACCAAAATGCCTAATTATTTTGTTCTGTGATACTTGTCTGCAATAAGAGTTACCCTTGACATCACCCAATTAAGTTGAAAATATTGTCTCGCTTTTCAATGAATAACCTTAGCTCGACTGTAAATTATGCTGGGATATTTGTTATTATACAATAGTTGTATAGTTAGTGAACATGGCATAGCCAATTTGCCAAGTACAAAACAAAGTTGTAGGGTTAACATGCAAGCCAATGTGTTTAGGTGCCCATTCCATTGACCGGCTAGGGCTATTTCCAAAAACGGTGACGTGGTAGCAGACATTCAAGACTTAGGTGGCGTTTCCACCGATCTCGCGTTGCAGAATTGACGGAAATGTTTATTTTCCTCTATGCCATAGTTAAAATTGATCAATGATCATACAGTAAAATCACAAACAAACAAACTAAAATTAAAAAATGGCGTCATGGAATATGTTAAGTACAAACATTTTAATAGATTTCTATAAAAAGAAAAATTCTAATTTCTGTCAATGTCATTTGCATTCTGCAATGCGAGATCGGTGGAAACGTAACCTAAGTCTTGAATGTCTGCTACCACGCCACTGTTGTTGGAAATAGCCCTAGCCGGTCAATGGAATGGGCGCCTTACCTCGGCATACAAAATAAACCATCCTTCTGAGCCTTCAGTGCCGGTGACAATACCGTGTCTCTTCGTGATTTGACTCATAACAACTCCTTGGAACTCCAATGGTGCATTCACTTCTACTGCCATGATAGGTTCAATAATCTGCCATGATCCTCGTTGGAAAACTGTAACAGAATTGAATATTTATCATGATAATTAATTTAACGTAATGTACGGTAATTCTTTGAGGCAGTGAGACGAATCCACAAATCATACCTTTTCATCGAAGCTATTATTGCAGCATCTTATAGGGACGGGTGCCTTGCGAGAAGAGGATTATCAAAAAAGTAAAATAAGAAACTTAAGTTCATAACTGCCCTGCTGACTACATTTTTTGTACATAGTCGATTTTCACAGAAAATATCGATCGTAGAGTCGTCAAAAATAGCTATTGAATTAGCAGAAATTATCCTCTGCATTTTGATAAAATATGGTATGTGGCCTTCACTAACTCAAATTGGTCACAGTTCATGAACTCTCCTCGGGACTACTACACCAATAGTTTTTTGTACAAATTAAACTTACTAATAGTGGCCAATCTGTGGTATAAAGAGGTTATGAAAAAGCTCAGAAAATTGTTTTCTCTTTGTCCTGATATTTTTGACAACTCAACGATTGATATTCCATGAGATATTTGATTTTTACACATATAAGGCATTTTCCCTCCGATTGTCTCTTAAACCATACTGTACTGTTTAAAATATCTGGCTACAATGGTACCAAAGGATGACTATAGTAAGGCGGCTATTCCACCGACGTGGATTTTCAATGTGAATGACGTGGTAGCAGACATCATTAATAAGTCTCTGCCATATTTTAAGGAGACTCTTATGTAGATACTTAACTTATCTATTATAAATTAAGTTATAATTATGGCAGAGACTATTATGTAGATACTTAACTTATCTATTGTAAATTAAGTTATAATATGGTAGAGACTTATTTAATGATGTCTGCTACCACGTCATGACACATGCACATTGAAAAACGACGTCAGTGGAATAGTCGCCTTAAGACAACCTATCGTTCTTGTCCCAATGACAATTTCATTTGTTTTTCCTATGCCGCTACTTAATTTTTTTATGTTGGAACCCTGTAACGTGGAAACGCTTCCCTTGCTATTTATCATAAGCATATGGCATAACCAGTCTATATACTTTAACTCATTGGTTCCAATCCTATCTGATTAGAAACAAATAATCAGCTATGAATAGCCTGGACAGTGCCATGTATGTGAACCGGTAGGAGTGAACCCATACATGCTTTCCTATTTATCAATTAGTATAGCTATACCGAGATAGATAATATGAGTAGTTCCATGGTAAATAATTGTCCTAGGGGTAAATTTAGGTTCCTCGACTTTCCCTATTCCAAAGCACTAAATTGATCGACGGGACGATTGCCTGAAAATCGATGGACACACAGATATTTCGTACAAACCACTTTATTAGGTTCCTGGGAACTCAAAACGTGTAAATCCACTGAAATCTCGGAATCGAAAATTTCGACAAGGCTTTCCTTATAGGCTACCTACTACGTATAAATAGGAAAGTAAAAAATAATACTCCAGTAATTTGCCTACATAAGCTATTTTTATGAGCCGTACCTTCCTTGATAGCTCCTTCAGCGGCCAGCATAAATGCCAATTCGCTGGAATCAACAATGTGGTGGGCTCCATCTACCAGGCGGAAACGCAGGCCGGATAATTTATGTCCCGAGAGCATACCTGTCGATAAGTACAATTAATTTAAGTTCAGTTCTGATCATGTCGAAAGAGACTTCGTTGTTGGCCCCAGCCAAAATTTAAGTAGTTGAAAAATCAATACAACTGCACTAGTACTTGTGATTTCTCTTAACTTTTGTTCGCTAATAACACGTCCCTAATACTAGGAGCCTTGTAGGATATCGCTTTTAACCCCGAAGTCGGATCTGCAATAATACAGAGGCCCCAAAACCCTGATCAGTCGTTGTCGGTTGTCTGAAAATATTGTAATGTAAAGTAAAAATAAATTTATTTCCTTCAAAACAAAACAGTTTTACAATAATTTAAGAGGTATATCTGTAGGAGGGGTCCCTTTAGGACGAGCCTGTGCTGGGCCCCCTTTGCTATAGCTAATAGCTGAAACTAAAAACTAAAATATATTATATATTGTACCTAGGTATAGTCAAACTTCCTCTCCCTAGAAATGTTTTTATGTATAGTACCTTGTGTCTATATAATAACTTGGGAAAGAAGGAAAAAAATATGCCTTTATTTTCCATATGGGTGAATTTCGGCCCAAACTTGGAGTGTTTTTTGATGGCCAAATATGTTCTGACCTTTTAAGAGTGCATTTGACAGTAAATTCGAGGAACCACTAAACTTGCTTGTGCTTGGATAGAGTAGTAGGATTTCGTAGAGTAAAACAATTATTGTCCTTACAATTTCCTACACAAGATTATTGTTTGAGGTTCACTGGCTCCTATGGGGGGAAAACCTTCCTAAGAATTCACTGGGCCATAGGATAACTACGACCATCATTGTTAAATAATCGACCATATCATTAGAATTTATCACCTTTAAGGTTGTAGTAGGCTGAGACATTGTTGGATAGAAAGTGCACAACAACTCATGTTAAAAAATTCCAACCCTAGCTTAATGAATGTTGACACTTGACGCTTACCTTTCTCTGCCATTTTGTGGAAGCCTTTTTGAATACCAGGCATATACTGCTTAGGAACATTGGTACCAACAGTTTCGTCCACAAATTCCAATTCAAGATTTCTATCAGCAGGGAGGGGCTCCAGAAACCCAGTTACTCGAGCATATTGTCCTTGACCGCCGTGTTGCTTCTTATGCAGATAATCAAATTCACTTGGAGCCATCAGGATCTCTCGAAAGGAAACTTTCGGCTTCCCTAAGGATACCGGGCAGTTGTACTCCCGTTGCATGCGCTGAAATTGCAATACATAGTTAGGCTAATCAGAATGAAGCTTAAAGCAGTTAGTAGCATTCAAAAATCGTCTGCTAGTTCAAATATTTTGGTTGCTATAGTACTATATTTCCATCGTTAACTTGTTTTAGTACATCAAAACCACTCAAAATTAGGAGTTGACTGTAATGCATCAGGTAAAATATATTTGACATATGTACATCTCATGGCCAGTTAATATCAGGCACGTATTAAGATGCAAAAAGTTGTAAGATTAAACTTTGAGGTTCTAGCCATAAACCAAATACATTCAAAATAAAAGAAGCGTTTCCGTTGTAGGGTTCAACATAAAAATAAAATGGCGGCAAATTAAAAACAAATGAAAAATTCTACAGGCAGGGCTGGCAACAGAACCCCGGCGTAGTAAGTTCTGCGCACTTGACTCGCAATCTAAATAGTTTGATATTGACATGTGGGGCTTATGGAGAGAACCGCCTGCTTACACTAGGAAACTACTTTTTGCCGCTTCATTGCATGCTCATTCAGCTAGCCTGAACCCTACAAACTCGGTCAAATTTCCTTTGTCGTTTCCTACGTTTCACCGCTATCGGCCCTTTCTTAGCTTATGATTAGGCGCCATCCATTCTATTTTATTATCTTTGGTTAATAGGCTAAATGATTCTCATCGCTTTATTTGTATTTTTCCTACCTAGCATTAACCAACCTGGGCATAAATTTCTAATTGAAGTTCTCCCATCCCAGAGACAATGGTTTCTTTATTGTCTGTATCGTATTGGAACCGGAATGTTGGATCTTCCTTAGTAAACCTTGCAACAGCCTGAAAATTAAAGGGTGTATTATGGAAAAATCGGTTATCCTTCCGAACGTCATTCGAAATTTTGCACTTCGCATGGCATACAACTATGTAGTAAGTGAAAATAACTTTATGCCAGCGGAACATGCCCTAGATTCGTTTGTCAGTTAGAGCTAAAGACATCATACCTTACTGAAATTATCACGGTCTTTGTTGTTCACCGGGACAATGCTCATTGATATGACTGGGTCGGGAACAAATATGGACTCCATGGAGATTTCGAGTTTGGGATCGGTGACGAAGCTATCACCACTTGCACAGTCAACGCCAAATAGTGCAAAAATGTCGCCTGAAAAAACTTCGTTTACGTCTTCCATTTCACTTGAATGTAGCCGTACGAGGCGTGCCACTCGTACCTAAATTTGTAACATAAACGGAAGTAATACAATTAGGCTACATACTTTATAGGAGAGGGGCTATCTTTAACACGGGTAACGTGGTCTTTAAAAAAATGCCGGGGTTAATATCTTTTACATCTTTTCTTGGTTCCTTTACCCCATACGGTTAACCAAACTGTTGCTTTGGGCAGCAACAGCACCGGTGAAGGCAAGATCCTCATTAATGTTGTGAGGACACACCTGGTTTTGTTCACAGTATAGTTCTCCTATAGTGGGGTTTTATTTTTTATTGTTAAGTCTAATGGTCGGGGTTTTGGAGGCCATTACTGCAGCCTTTGGCTTATTGCAACCCACTTCGCTTCCTATTATAACCCAAGGTTTCCCATTGTGTCCTGGTTCCACCTTTTCTTAACTCAGGTAGCTGTGTCAGTCCCTGAGCTAAATCCTTGTTTTGCTTCACTATTAGTCCGGGTATCTTTCGTCCCCGTAGCGTAGCCACTCAACAAACAGTTCACAAACTAACCAACTCCCATCAGACATTCAAGTGTTCTGCACATCCTGGTCTGTTTTTGGGTAGGATTTATCATGTACACAGTCATTAAGATCGTCAAAATGGCAGGAGCAGCAGGATGTACAGTGTGCAGATTGTTCATACTGACAAGTTGCTGCAAGTTAGCTTTCAACATGAGGCGCTGTGTTTCCACAAGCGATGCTCATGGCAGCTGGCCTACAAGATTTAGTGTACCTAAGCTGTTTTTTTTCGCTTTTATTGCGCTGAGGGCCAAGGGCCGTAAGTGTCGCATTCAGGACCACCACTGGTCCCGACTACCACGCCACCCATAATATGCACCGCAATTGGGTCTTCCAATCAGAAGTGTGCCCTACCTACCTAACTGTCCAGCCCTGATGCTCGACCCACCGACGGAGAACGACTTTGTGGAGACACCTCGCTTATACTGGTCACCGCGTCACTAAATGGCTATCTGCCAAGGGTGGGCGTTGCTTAGTAAGTAAGTATTGCGGTGACACTGGACAGTTCATATACTGCACTACCACGAATAGTTTGTCCAGCGAAAT
The DNA here is from genome assembly GCA_963971405.1 of Psococerastis gibbosa. Taxonomy (NCBI): domain Eukaryota; kingdom Metazoa; phylum Arthropoda; class Insecta; order Psocodea; family Psocidae; genus Psococerastis; species Psococerastis gibbosa. The sequence continues at coordinate 20,327,517 of OZ020486.1, forward strand.
TACATAGCGCTCAATGAGGCTTGGTAGATCTGCCCACTAAAGTTAAAATGTAATAAAAATCTCAGGTAGTTCGAAAGTTATGAAATTATTGAGCCGACTCCCTGCTAACTTTTGTTCTGATTTGCATAAATTATGTCGTACCTTTTTCTTTGTCCTCACGTTGGTGATACTATCACCTTTTTTAAGTGCTCCTTGATAGCATCTAAGGTAAGTGAGTTGACCAAATTTCCCGGCTTCAAGTTTAAAGGCTAAGGCTAGGAATGGATTAGAAGCATCCCTGGCAGGACTAAGCAACACTTTTTCAATCTCACCTCTGAAAAAAAATGTTGGGACCTTAAATTCAGAGCGGCAGGTATATATTGCATAAAGAATTAAGCTATAGTAGACGTTAGATGAGCATCCATGTGCATCTTAATTTATTCTTCAAATCAATAAGTTTCAAAAAGCAGTGGCTTTGAACCAACTTATAAGAAGACTTTAGAAGTCGTAATACTTGGTGCGAAGTGGCATTATTAATATTATTAGGTTTCAGTAAAAAAAAATATTACAATGAAGTTGAAACATTTTCTCATGGAAACCATTCCTGGAAACGTGGATTTCAGTCAGCATATTATTATTGGTCTAAATTATATTAGAAATACAGCGATTGTACTCATACCCAGATTCTTTCATTCCATAATTATCCACTTCTCCAGGGTTCGGAAGGTAATCAAGCACTCCATTCAGTAAGGGTTGTACACCCTTGTTTTTCAACGCTGTTCCAACAAAAACAGGCGTAAAGGTGCGTTTGATACATGAACGTCTCACAGCAGCGTGAATTTCTTCAATTGTAGGCTCCTTTTCCTCCAAAAACATCTCCCCAAGTTTTTCATCCGCATTAGACACGTGCTCAATAAGCTCATGTCTTGTATCTTCTACTTCGGCTCGCATATTAGCTGGTACTTCGTCTTCGACTATAATGTCTCTACGATAAAAAAGAACTGAATCAAATATACAGTACATATCGTATACGTTATATGCGCAGTATATACAGTACAAGGCCGTGCCCAGGAATTTCGAGAGGGGGGTGTCAGTTGACGGTACAGTACAATACTCTTATGAAATGTAGAAAATAAAATTATAGCGTATGTATTCAACATCCAAACATAACTTATACACATGCTAAATACCCTGAAAAATTATTTAACAAAATAGGCGCAACATAGTGTGGGTCCTCGCATTTTCATAGGAGTAACATTTACATTTTACCGACGAAGATTCAAATAACTTTTCAATTAACTTATAACAATTACATTAATTTTAAAATATAAGTACTAAATTGTGGGGTTTTACGCATTTTGGCCAAAATATATTTTTTGAGGGGTGAATGCAAGAATGCAACGACTACTACTGATAGTAGGGGAGCCCAAGCGGGGATTTCGGGATTTACCCGAGCGCGTCAGATTAAGGTATGGTAAGTTCATTACATGCTAAGTAGTGTATATTTCACTAATCTGACAATTTGAGTGTGACCTAGAGAAACGGGAGGACTTTGAAGATGCGCAGCTGCGTGATGCCTATATTTCTCACTGCGTCCCCACTTTGAGTTCTGTTGCCATGACGCCATGATATTATTTACAGCGTATTTCCAACGTTTTGGCTAATTTAGTTATTTTTTAATTTATTTTTAATAAAAGTTATGAGAATTAAAGTTTATAAATATTTAATATTATTAATAAGAATATAATTTAATATTATAATTAATAATTCCTGAGCTTTTCAAATAATTAAGTTAAATGATTTTAAAAAAATCGAAGAAAATTTTGTTTTCTTTTAATTGTCAGATTAGGCAGATCCCTCCAGATAATCGTCAGATTATTATACATCACGTCTAGTATATATAGATGAATCATATATATATCAATATCTGACGCGCTCGAGTATGTCCACGCAACAGTTTTTTTTTTTACATTTTTGAAAATCTATAGCAGCGTACTCCGCCGCTGAAGAGGCATACATTATTTTTAACATTTTTTTTCTTTTTATCATCTAAGCTTTGCAACCCAATAGGTCTCTATGACGCTCGAGTAAATCCCCATCTAGCATCACGGGCTCCCCTACTATGAGGTCTATGATGCAACCTTGTAATTTTTAGATACTTAGAAGGTACATAGTAAGTAATTTAGTTAGTAGGTAACCCGCACATCGATGGTTAGGTGAGCATACACTAACAAAATATGGTAAAATTTATAAATAAGAAAAAAATACACGAATTAATTACTATTGTTGTTACTTACCCGTAGTTCCCTTTAAAATATAGAGCCTTTCTGCCGATTACATCTACGATCCCCTCACAGCTAGCTTCCAGTCCAATTGGTAATTGAACGAAGGCAGCGTTATGATTGAGTTTGTTACGCATTTGTGAGATAACACGCTTATGATTGGCTCCTTGTCTGTCTAATTTATTGATAAAAGCTAAACAGGGTACGTTATAACGCTTCATTTGCCTATTTACGGTAAGAGTTTGGCTCTGAACTCCTCCTACAGCACAGAGTACAAGAACTGCTCCGTCCAAGACTCTTAATGCTCGCTCTACTTCCACGGTGAAATCGACATGGCCTGAAAGAAAAAAATATTTTTTAAGTAATGCACAAATGCTCTTCTAAAGAATGTATGTATACTAACGTCTCTTATACAAGTTCGCGCATTTGGACTCAAATAAGGTAAATTCTGAGGTCCACAGGCATGATATCACGGGCGCCCTGAATGTGAATATCATCAGATGTAAAACAGCGTCAACTATTGGCGCCAAAAGCTGTGAAAACGATGGGACAGCAACAAGGCTTACTACTCATAAAACTTACCGACCTAACCTTAATACACTGTAATTAGTGTAGCGAAAATAGTATACTAAATTATTAGGTAATGTAATGTAACAATCGGGGTACCCAGACAGCCCATGGAAGTATGGAGAACTGAGTCAAAATGTTATAATAGACATTAGTTACCAATACTAGACTAAACAGCATTAAACACGTGATAGCTGCTCTCTGCTTTTACCTAGGATGATTTCGCACTATACCATTTCAGGGAATATCCTAGTAAGCAGTAATCTAAAAGACTCTTAACTAGCTATGACAGTAAAATACTAGGTAATCACATTACAAAAAAAACACGCTAAGGTTGCCTTACCAGGAGTATCTATAATATTGATGTTATGATTTTTCCATAGAGTGTACGTTGCCGCAGACTGAATCGTTATACCACGCTGTCGCTCAAGCTCCATTGAATCCATGACAGCCCCGACATTGTCTTTTCCTCTAACCTGATTAGAGAAAAACCATTAATACAATCAACAAAAGAATGTGCCGGAAAGTCTAAGTTCTCCAACCTTTGCCGTGAATATGCAATGTCCCCCGGATCTGGGCCACTCTATGTACAACTATAACTAACTAATCAAAGATCGTAAAAATCGGTCAAGCCGTTTGAGTTGGACTTTTTTGATGTTATAGTTATTCTGCTATAAATAATAAAAAATTGAATCAATTGGAAAGTTACAAGTAATTGAGTATTGTGATCCGTGGTCGTCACCAGTTAGTTGTCTGTCCTCGAGACTGCATTAATCTTGAGGTTGAGTTGAGGCAGTAACTTACTTCATGCATTTGTTGAATTCGTCCAGTGTAGAAAAGTATCCTTTCAGTTAATGTAGTTTTTCCGGAGTCTATATGAGCAGATATACCAATATTGCGTATCAACTCCAGTTCCTTTTGTTCAGTAAACTTTGACGAAGTCGAGCTGAAGGCATGGGGCTGATAATATTTTTGCAAATTAATCTGAAAAAAATAAAAATACTCATTAATTTTAGAGAAGGGCCCATCACACCCGGTGCATTACAGCCGCCCAGCTGAGAATGGGTTGATGCACATTGGCGGCTAGGGATTTTCCTAGGCCATTTATTCTGTGGGGTAGTTGCACCAAGCCTAAAAAAGTTATAATAACATTATACAGTAAGTTGACCCCGCGAGTTGGGAGTCTGTAGAGCCAGAAAAAGTTATTGCCGGTAACCTGTTTACTTACATCGCATCTTCTCCCGGATGCCAATACAGAGCATCCAAGACAGTGGACAGTTGAATGGGCAGAAAATACATTCTTCGCGCACGTTCTCAACATTGCAATAATGCAGATTAATTTGTTATAAATGGTAAATAAATATTACAGCCTCATTTCTATTTTCTTTGCATGTTTTCAAATGGTTATCAAGATTTTTAGCAGACGATAAACTCTGAAACACGTTGACGTGGTATTAGAAAGTAACAACAATCTTAATTCCACGTCTATTCGGTCTATTGTCTGCTTTGTTGCCTTTGTTTACTATTTTCAATTTTATCCATTTATTCATTTATTGAAGGAATGAAAGATTGGAGATTATAAAATCGTTAAGCAGGGCATTGCACCTAACTATTTTAAAAACAAACACACTGAATTGAAGTCACTTTTAAGGGACACCAGTAGAATAGTGCCATATAACCTGCACAATGAATTTGGTGGCTGCTGTCAAGACATATGTCACTAAAATGACAGAAGACAGTGGGCCAGGCATGAAAGTGTTGTTAATGGACAAGTATACGGTAAGTACATTTGTGACAACTGCTATTCGATTCGTTTCTCATTATCTATGGTTTTTTGATTCCTTCTCCAACGCTACACATTCCTTCAACGTATTTTACCAAGGCCTCTACTGTGCGCGTTAAAAAAATTAAATATTAAATACCCTAACCTTACAAACTTACAGCTTAGTCCTCAGTTCTACGTAGTCCTAGGCCTTTCAGCCCAATCACAATAGTCTTGCATGGAGGAATCAAGTCCGTCCTCCCAATTATGCACGTTTTTGCTTCTCTTAATTTCTTGAATAATGCCGAAAAATACGAATCATAAATCATTATTAATGTAGACATCTTATGCAAAGAAAATGGTTCGAATAAACTAATTTTCATACGAACCTTCTTTGCTTGATGAGAATATCTATACTTCGTATCAATTTTGTTTCAGACAAGTATTATAAGCATGGTCTACAGTCAATCTGAAATGCTGCAAAAAGAAGTTTATTTGTTTGAAAGACTGGACATGGGCTCAAAGGAAAGCGTTAGGCATTTAAAATGCATCGTGTTTATAAGACCCACCCCAGATAATATTTCAGCTCTGTCAGCTGAGTTGAAATATCCACGATATAACTCATATTATATTTGTAAGTAAATGGAGCAATACTTACTTTTACTTTTACCGCGCCTTATCCTCATGGAGGGTCGGCGGCACGACAGCAGCGTTTCCACACAGTTCTGTCCTGTGCGTCCTCGGTGGAGAGCCCCATACTTCTCATATCCCCGGCTTTCTATCTGCCCAGTGTAACTCTCGGCCTTCCTGGTGGTCTTCTTCCTTGTATCTCCCGGTTTGTTACTCTTTACACTAGGTGGTTTTCGTCTCTACGTAGTAGGTGCCCCCACCTTCTTTTCTCTGAGTTTCTCCAGTACGTCCCGGGTTCTAGCAATATGCCTTTAAATTTTTTATGGCGCAATATAGTCACACAATTATATTATATTCCACACTCTTAACACTGTATTATCCTACGGTTCTTCTATGTAATTGAGTACCATCTCAAGATTCGGCAGTTATTGTCTTCGGATGGTTAGCAGTCTCCAAAAGATTTGAAACAAATTGAGGACATCTGGTATTCCCGATTAAAGTACAATGTAACATAGTGGGTGGTGCTACCTCCCTATTTATGGGACCCGAACCTTTTTGCGGTGTCGGGGAAACCCTCGCCCGCTGATTTGTTAAAGGCAAGGAGAACCTGAAAGCGGCTGAATACTGGACCTCATTGGCAAGCCTAAATGCTCCTGGGAAGCCACCAGCGCAAAAGAGCCCAATTATGCATTAATATGAACGGGAGACACCTGCGTGTGATCACAGGATTCCTCTCTGGGCATTGCAACTTGAATGGACATCTGACTGACATAGGTGTCAGAGAGTCTAGAGCATGCAGATTCTGCAATGAATGAGTGGAGGACCCCGAGCATATCCTCCTTCACTGAGATGCAATCGCACGAAGAAGAGCAGCATGCTTGGGAAGCTTGCAGTTAAATGTAAAAGACCTACCGCTTCTAAATCCCCACAAGGTCCTGGCTCTCCTGAGGCAGATAGGCCTTGAGGAAGTGATGTAGATACTGTGTTGTAGGAGGCACTATAGGCCCAATAGGCTTAAGGGCACACAGGTAACACCTGTACACCAATTTAAAAAAAAATAAAATCATTGCCTACTTTTACTTTTTCCTATCCTTATTCTCTCCCTTACTCCACAGTCTTCTATTGAAGGTGTCTTGAATCATGAGATGGTACGATTCGCTTACTCTGTTAAGTCTGAGTAGGATTTAATGGGATAGGAATCGGAACAGGCCCGGCTAGTGGAGTTGTATACGCTGGCGAGACATCGGATTCAGTCCTTGGGAATTAATCCCGCTACACGTCACTAGTCTTGATGCGAGTGTCTGAGTGCCCATGCAACAAAATTAGTTAATTAACATTAAATACTGAGTTCACTCTCAAGCGGCAACTTACATCTAAACTATTTTCTTTTAGATTTTTCCAATATTACACCAATGGCTGATATAAAAACTCTGGCAGAGGCTGATGAGCAAGAAGTAGTGCGAGAGGTTCAAGAATTTTATTCCGATTATTTAGGAGTCAGCCCCCATCTCTTCTCTTTTGGCTTGCAGTGTGTTTTGAATGGTAAAGTAATATACAGCTTCCCCTTTCTAGGGCAATTAATCTCAGTTGCAGCAGTGTGGAAACTTTTATAAGAGGTTCTCAACAATATTGTAGTTTTCTTTCTTTATGGCACCACATGGTGTACACGTTCTAAAACCTGCTGTATACTGTGATGTTTTCTGCAAGAATACCAGATTATTTTCTTTTCCACCAGTGTTTAGCTACCAAACAAATATTCAAAGCCATTGAATTACGTGAGCCGCCATTGTATTACCACAAAATAAAGTCATTAAAAAAAATATACAATAACCTGTGAACTAAAGTAGAATACTTCCGTGTCGCTATTGTTTAGCTTAAGCAGATTAGTAATTGATGATTCTCAAGGGTGCCAGGTTATAGATTGCTAGAGAACACTTGGATTAATTAGGTATTCGGTTGCAGGCTTAAGGATTGAGAGGCTGGCATTGCAGCGTATAGAACAAGGACTAGTGTCAGTCCTGCTATCGCTGAAGAAATCTCCCATCATCCGGTACCAAGCTAATTCCGAGCCAGCCCGCCAGGTCGCCGAAGAAGTGCGCAATATCTTGACCAGAGAAAGTGGACTCTGCAGTTTTGGCACTGCCGATGGCAACCAGCCCGTGCTTCTGGTTTTAGACCGCCGCTACGATCCTGTATCTCCTCTTTTAAATCAGGTAATTTTATGGTTTGCTCAAACTACAGAGGAATTCTTAATACTGACCCCCTGGATCCCCCTCTGACTACGCCCTTGGATATCCCCTATCCCAAAGCACTGAATTAATCGATGGGATTGCATATTCTAGAACGGGCAGGCCAATACATTATAACAGTGTAGTAATAATGGCACGCAATGTATTGGAGTGTGAATTTTTGGGAATGCAACCTGTTCGGTTTTGTTACTCCTAAAACATACCTGAAGGTAGAAATCATCGATAGAAAGGTTCCGCAGAAGAATTATTGTTTAGTGATTTTTCATGAAAATTGAGTTATTTTTATTATTTTTTACCCCCAGAAGCAAACTATCAAGGGGCAAGCGACCCACTGCGCTTTGTTAACATTAATTTAAGAACTACAATATGCAATTTGAATGAAATCGTTGGAGCCGTTTCGAGAAATAATTTTTTAGACGTTTTTTTTTAGTTTTTTGATAATAAAACCCCAAAATATACAGAAATGGTCCCGAGATATGGTTCTTGTGTTCCTACATGCCATATTTCATTCAAATCCACCGAGTGATTTGCCCACAAATCGATGAACAGACAGACAGAGTGACAAACAGACAGGCGTTTCGTTAAAACCACGTTTTTGGGATCCCTGGACCTCGAAACTTAATCCGTTGATACCTCGGAATCGAAAAGTTTGACCATCACAATGCTTTCCTTATACTTCTTATAAATTGGAAAAAAATAAATGCATTACTTATTTATTTTATTTTGTGTATACACCCCGAGTTTAGTATTGAAACGTCGCATCACTTTTTTAAGTAATCTACTGAACTATAATTTTCCTACGTGGATACTTAAATATTGCAGGAAGCAAGTGGCCGGTTCCATTTATTATGAGGGTCATTAGTCAGATTTCTTCTCCATATCTTTCCTTCATATACAATTGTTTTACATATGTTTAATTTGGTTACAATGTTTTAGTGGACGTACCAGGCAATGGTTCATGAACTTTTAGGCATTTCAAATAACCGAGTCACACTACCTGATAATCCAGATATGAAGGAAGTAGTGCTATCGGCTGAACAAGATGACTTTTATGCCAATGTAAGTTATTCAGCAGCAAGTCAGGCCTTAGACTATTGTATCTGCAGTATGCAGTATGTTTCAGCACCTAGCTACTTCACAAAATTTGTTATGCATGCAGATAAGTCACTTCATTAATCTACTGTACTGATTATTATTGATCCACACTCCCAAAAACTTCAGACTTTAGCCATTAGACAGCCACCCCCGATAGCAAAGGAAGCCGTGAGAAAAATGATGAAATTTTTCAGAATTTGTATTTAAATTTTGGAGAAATTGGAATGGTCATAAAAAATTTAATGGAGGATTTTCAAGCTAAGGCAAAAAGCCACCAAAAAGTGAAAACTATTCAAGATATGAAGAGCTTTGTGGAAACATATCCATTATTTAAAAAAATGTCCGGGACTGTGGCCAAACACGTAAATGTTGTCGGAGAGATGTCCGCCATGACTGAAAAATACTCTTTAATGGATGTCTCTGAACTTGAACAAGAGATTGTTTCGCAAGAAGATCATTCTCAACAACTTCAGGTAGGTGAGGAAAACCCTTTCAACTCACTTTTCGGTTTATTCTCTGTAGGTCTATCTACCTATTGAAGGGTCCATAAAAATTTTAATAATGATTTACGAACCCATAAAAATCTCGAAAAACCCATTCAAGTGAAGGAAATAAATCTGAATACCGTACATATTATAGCATTTTGTTCTGTAAAAGGAAGAAAATAGTTTTTTAATAATCACTTTCCTATATGGTTTGCTTGTAGTTAAATGGCAGGAATTTATATTTTATTACATGTACAGTGCAAGTCCACGTAACTAGCGGCCATCTCAATATTAAAGTAGAAGAAACAAGCCCCGCGTTCTTGCAGGGAATTGTAGGAATGGACAGTTGTCAAAATTCCGTTTCCTCAGCAATATAATAGGTATCCAATTCCTAGCTTGACAAGATTTAAAATAGCACACGTCTTTCCACACAACATTTGGAGGTTTTGACATTTGACATTTTGTACATATAGTCTGCTTTTTTTTTTCTTTTTTTTTTTTTTTTTTAGAAAGCATGTAGTTTTTACGCATTTGTCATAGAACCATTTCCTTATCTGTGATATGAAGACTTAGTTAGCCTTGTTCAATAAAAATGCCCAAGCCTGCTTTATTACCAAAATATTTGGAAACATTGATCTATATATATAAATGTAAATATATATATATAAATAAATGGAGATTGGAAATCTCTGCCATAATGTCAAAACACTGTGATTGCTACTTAAATTATACGTGAGAAAACATATAGAAAAATTTAAATAATCATTGGCTTAAAACACGGAAACAGTCATTTCCTCCATATTTTTTAGAGAATACGACGACTGCTTGATAGAAAAATTCGTCACATTGATGCTACACGACTTGTGCTTCTTTATTCCTTACGCTATGAGAGGCATGCAAACAAAGACATTCACGGGCTTATTGAAGCACTGAGAAGGCTAGGAGTACCCGATCGACACATTAAGGTTGGTATGGCTATAAGTAGCGTTGTACCTATACTTAGAAAAATTGAGATGTCTGTTTTATGCTTCTATCAAGGCATTACGGCACTGGCTAAAACTTCAGGTTGAAATTTACATATTCTGGCTGAATTTAAATTTTTTTTATCCATCCACATAAGCCTGTTTTCATGTTCGATGTGGCAGATTGTGTTTTGAGGCCAGAGCCTGAACTAAAAGCGTTACCCGTTTTAAGAGCTCCAAGTCATGCCGAAGTGAGTCTATGTCGTAAATCGTGTGTATTTCGTGTCATTTTGCCTGCAACCATGCAATTCATGGTTGCAGCTCGATGTCGTCATAAAATAAATTGCAAGTACATACGTAATAAATTAATAATTAACTGTTCACGTTGTCATCATTAGGGCATCAGATATAACTGCACATTTTGTGCCCTAATTGTCAAAAAATAAAATACAAATACCTAATAAAACAAACAAACAAACAACTTAATTCCTAACAGCCTGAAGAGTGGTTTAAGAAGTAAGACTACCTAGGTAGACCATGTACTTTAAAGGAATAGGGACAGAATGAGACTAAAAGAATTTTGAGCCTAGATTTTAATGTCTTATGAGGCAGGCTCACCATCTCCAAGGGGAGCTTGTTTAGTATTATAGCCAAGATGTACTGGTCCACGTGTTGTGACCACTATCCTCTTTCTTTCGACAACCAGTCTGCCCCTGTTCCTCGTATCGTGTTCATGAATGTCACAATGGCGACGGAACGGCAACTGGTGTGCGTGTACAGCTAGCCCCAGGAGCCCCAGGCTGGGAGTGTCAAAATTCCCAGTAATGGAAAAAGGGGATAGCATGACACCCTTTGGTCCCAGGTCCCATTCAACGCCCTGATGACCCTTTTCTGCATCTTAAAGATGCGGGTAGCGTCGGAAGAACCTCCCCAGCACTCGCAACCATATCATAGCCTGCTCTCAAACGAGGCATAATACCCTGTAATTATGTCAAGGAAACAATATTTACATATTGAACATCTGAGGGAGTCAGTGAAACAGATGTGAACAAATATTTAGTGCAAGTCTGAAGAAGGGTTTTTAGTCAGTTGCATGATAAAAACTGGCCTGATCAGCGGCGGTACACATGTGAGTATATGAGTAGGATCGCTGATATTCCTGATGCCCTTAATTCATGAACCAAGTGCTGATAATCATAACTTGTCCAGTATTTTGGCCTTCTCTCAATGCCTATGAATTTACATTTTTATTCTGTATGATGTTTTTTAGGTGGCGGAGAGTATTTTGGGTTATAACCAACAAAACGATCTTTTCGGCGACAGCAATATTAAAGAAAAAATAAAGAAAAGTTTCTTTATCGATCTCAAAGGAGTGGAAAATGTATTTACAAGACACACACCTCTCCTCAAAGACATTTTGGAAGATTTGGTTAAAGGGAAACTCAGGGATCAAGCATACCCTTCAATTAACAGTTCCACTAGTCAACAAAACAGGAGGTAAGCTTCTTTAATGTTAAATATGCAGTAGATACGAGTTAATTATTGTAAGAGTGAATTCGCTCATGTGGAAAATAAAGACAATTCTTCTTTCTTACAAATTTTTCATATTGACCATTTGTATGAATATTTTTGCGACTGTGGAACTCTGTGGCCTCTGTTCACAAAATGTTTCGAAATCTTTGCTTTAATGACGATGAAGTGTTGGGAAAATAAGGAAGACTTTACTTGTTCGCTCTTACAGCTAAGGCTACCAATATCGACATAGTCTATTGCATTGCTGCTTGTGAAATAATGATATATCGTACTATACGATACATACTGTACATACGATACAGTAATTAATACACCAGTTAAAAGCGTTTTTACCCCTTAATATGAATGTGGGATTGGTAATCGATACAAGGCTGAATTTCATAGCCCATATAGTAAACATAGGAAACTCTCTCTCTCACTCTCTCTCTCTGCCTTACGTTCCGTTTAAGAGGACTTTCTTAGGGGGTTTCTTCTCCAAAAGTGACCCAGCCCAACATATCTCTGTCCTATGGGTTAGAATAAGAGACCCCCGGATTGTCAAAGTTATGAAATTCAGATTGTACCTACTTATTGGCGTCGACAAACAAATGGGTTAAGTGTTAATACACTATTTTCCTGTAGGGTTGCAGATGTTATCGTGTTCATTATTGGGGGTGCCACTTACGAAGAAAGTGCTACTATCCACCAATTAAATCAAACCCACCCTGGGATTCGATTTATTCTTGGTAGCACATTCATTCACAATACGGCGACATTTTTGGAAGAAGTGGAAGCAGCTATGGAAGGCGTTCCAAGAAAACCTCAACAGCGGTTCAACCTATAACTTCGCAGCAACTTTTCTTCACAGTGAAAATGGTCATCATTTGATTGTAATGAAATCTTTTTTAATGTAATTAAAATCAGTCATGAACTTTTGTCGTAGAATGACCGAAAACTCCTTGCACCACACGGTAGTAAAAACAAATGGGGGGCAGTAGCAGATTAGAAGTGCTATAGCAAACGTAGTCATAAACCCAATGTGGATAGAACTTTACAGTGTGACTGTCGGTTGCTTGGCTAAATCCGCAAATTTTGATAATATATTTACCCTCTTAAGGGCGGTTTCAAGCTTCGATAATGCATGCCATGCATTGGAGGAGTTGCCATCCAGTATCCCTTACGGACGCTTTTCAGGCGATGGTGAGAACCTCGTTTTTTACAGCCAGTAGAATAAGCTTGATCTCTGCTGCATTTATTTTGGGATGACCTATTTGGGTTATTGAAAATAAACTTCTACTACAACCCAAAGACATCGGTGTTGGTACTTGATTTTGCTCACTACCTCCAGGTTCATCGACCTTTTTTATAGGAGATGCTCCCACATAATTGGTTTGAACCATATACATGCTATTTTTCTCCAAATTGGAGAATCGTCGAAAAAAACGAGTGTTGACTTCTGGTTCACGAATAAATAAGAAATTTTTCAGTGGCCTTCAAAGGCTTAGGACATATATTATGGTATTCTGTGGCTTAGGAGACTTAAAACCTCCATGACCGAAACCAATTTTCATTATTACAAGGCTTTTAGGTAACACGATAGAACTTTGAAGAGTGCACCAATTCCTAAATTTCTTGCATGGTCCACGAAAAAAATTATATTTCCTCTTCGCAAATCTGACTCTGAAGCCCGTCATTAAGCCAAGTTCCAACATGTAAATATAGGCTAGGCTAAATGGTCTAGAAGTCAGGGTAAGTTACGATATTAGTTAGGTGCCCATTCCATTGACCGGCTAGGGCTATTTCCAACAACGGTGATTTGGTAGCAGACATTCAAGACTTAGGTTGCGTTTCCACCGACCTCGCATTGCAGAATTGACGGAAATGTTTATTTTCCTCTATGCCATAGTAAAAATTGATCAATGATCATACAATAAAACCACAAACAAACAAACTAAAATTAAAAAATGGCTTCATGGGATGTGTTAATTACAAACATTTTAATAGATTTCTATAAAAAGAAAAACAAACATTTCCGTCAATGTCATTTGCAATCTGCAATGCGAGGTCGGTGGAAACGCTACCTAAGTCTTGAGTGTCTGCTACCACGTCACCGTTTTGGAAATAGCCCTAGCCGGTCAATGGAATGGGCGCCTTAGAATTATTACAATTTCCCAATAAACATGCAAAACAAAAAATAGTTTTTTTCGGACTGCAGCAACGCCAATGTCTATGGGTCGTACTTATAATAGAACTACACTGAGTTGACCCATACGTCACAGCGCAGCGATGCAAATATAATTTATAAGATGACGGTTGCAGAGTATGCCTCAGTCAAATGTGACGTATGGGTCAACTCACCGTAGTTTTCCTTTAGTTCATTTATTATATTTTCATCTGGGATTTTTTTAATAAATAATAATTAAGTTATATCTGTTAGTGTGTAAGTAACCTTACCATTCATAAGCTTAGCATTGAATACATCTTAACGCCTAATCTAATATCCACGCCGAAATGTTGACGACTATCGGCATCGAGGAACATGAGAAGATCAGATATCAGAACTGGTTGTCTAGTTCTATATCATGTCCTCCACGTACTAACATTTTTTTCTAGTAAATGTTGCTTTAGTTTTCTTCTGAACTCTCTTTTTTGTTATTACCATGCAGACTGTAGAACAACCAGGGATAGTTTGCACACCGACCGCTATGTTCTCCCCATACTGATTCGTTAGAAATAGGGCAGATTTTATCAAATAAATAACTTATATTAATTAAGGAACATACGGCACTGTAAATTATTTTAAATTAACTCAGCTCAACTGACAAGTGACTTTTTAGCTCCATTTATTTAATTGCTCATAAACTCATATTTCTTGGCAAGTCAATTTTTCATACTTTCGTAGTGCCTGCTTTTGTCTGACTGATCTATTTCAGATGTATTTGCATTTGCAATAACGTCCGCTCCGGAACTAATAGAATTTATTTCTATGAAGGAGCATTGGCCTATTCAATATCGCATTTAATTTTTTAGACGTGAGCCTTGTCCTATGCCAGCGACAAAGTGAGTTTTCGGTCATTATTGGGTTGGCCCAATATATTGGCAGTAACTGGCGCACATCGTCTATGTCATACTGCACCCGTTGCAGGGGGATATGGACGAAGCTTTCCTACATTATTACAGGAGTATACCAGACTTGACTAATTCTTCTGCGGGTCAACATCGCTCGTACCGGCGAACCACTTGGGCAGGACCAATGGCTGGCTTTTCAACCGTTTAAGTATTAACGGCACACATTTGTTCCATTTCACGCCATAGAAATGTAAACTAATACACAATCATAACTCACGGTTTTCTTGATTTTTACACCCTTCTGGTTTCTTGAGATTTCCTCACACTAACTTGTCCATACTTTTTCTCAAATTTGCACTGAACTTGTTACATCCGCATAGAAATTAAAAAGTGTCACTAATATACTGTACAAAATAGTAAAGAAAGTCACTATCTGATGGTTTGTGGCACTTTCACTGCATGTCAATTATTTTAAATTTCTTCCGATGGAGCAAGCTCCAGCCAAACCTTACACACGTAGAATTTCCAATGCTTTATTGTAGCATATAGCAATCCAGTCTGGCTGAGTTGCACCCCACTGAATCTGATTTATTTCGCCTTCAGCAGCTGTGTATGCAAGAATGGGATCTTCTATAGCTCGGGGCATTTGTTGAATGTCCCATATGAGCGCCTGATGGTCATCTCCTGCAGTACAAATGTGACACGATGAGTGTGGTGCCCAAGCAATGCCATTAACGCAGGCTCTATGATTGGCAAGCCGGGCAACTGGAGTGCATGGGACGCGAACGTCCAAAATAATTACTTCACATGCATCCATAGCCACCGTAGCCAAATAATTAGGGTCCTGCTTATTCCAGGCTAGACGGAGCAGCGGAGTGTGTTGAGGGTCTTCATAAATAATAGTGGAGTGCTCAAGGTGACGCAAATCGAACATTCTCACCGAGCCATCAGCTCCCACCGATGCAAACATATCTCGACCACCACCAGCACGACTGAACGCTATGTCGTAAACCTCCTTATCGTGTGCTATAAGTTGTGTTTTAACGTGGCCCGTTACTAAATTTACTCTCCCCAGTACTTGACCTGTCTCTAATCCCCAAATTGTGCATGTCGTGTCGATGCTCGAAGTGCCTATTAGGTTAGGGTCCACCTCATTCCAATCAAAAGATGTCAAAGGTGCACAGAAGTCCGAGTTCTTGTTGTTATTCAAAACACATTCAAGCCGAGTGTCGGAATCACCGGCCCTCCAAACGCGTAGGTAGTCACCACTTGTCGCAAGCAAGTCTGGGAATACACCTTTGCTATCTGGGATCCACATTATTTTCGTAGTCGGGTAAGGGTGTTCAAAGGTACTTTTCGCAGTAAATTCTGAGGTTTCCTCGTCTAATGAGACTATTTGCACTTTATTATTGTATTCTTCCACGAAGCTGCCCAGAGCCAGTCGGAACCTTTTATCTGGACGAACTGACCAGTTCATTGAATACAGTGGCCAAGGTGCCTCATACTTGTAAATTTCCTTTCTCTTTGGCGGTAAAACTGGAACAGCCATTTCGCTTACCGGATCTGAAAAAGGAAGTTAAACGTTAGATAACAAATGTCAGAAACAACCCTTCTGGGAGATAAATTAATCTAAATGACAGCTGATTTTGCGGTAGTATCAGACTAATAACATTTCGTCAATGCATGCAAATCCATGGGGTGCTTGTGGTGTACCTAGTCAGTCATACATAATTGAGCAATATTCAGATCTCGCTTTTGCCCACAGTAAACATTTTTAATGGTCTTTTATGGAAATGGAAGCAACGGCCCTTCAGTACACCAGGCAAATGAAACATGGTGGTTCACAAGCTGTAGCCGAAGGACATCATGCCCATCAAGCAACGTTCTCTCCCCCACTCATGAAAAGTTTTCCGAGGGGAGATTAAATCGCTCCTGGACAAAGGGATTATCAGATACAGTGACGCTCCTTAGTCTCCTCGTCTAGGATAGGATCTGCGTTGACTATCAATAGATGAACAAGTCTTGTCAGATGTCAGGCCAACGTCTGCCCAGGACCTAATCTACTTTTGGCAAACGGATATTTTATCTCCAAACTCTGCTAAGTGGATTCCATCAAATACCGTTAGATCCGTCCAGTTCGAGTTGTTTTCTAATGCGTTCAGCGTCCAGGGACTTGGTCATTTTGAGTGGGTTTCAGCTCCATTTGGGTTAAGCACCATCCCGGGAACTTCCAGGCAATCCAAGTAATCGTCCTATGTCCAGCTCAAAAGTTTGCATTCACGTACCTCGATGACATTTGTATCTACTCACGGACCTTCAAAGAATATGTCTCACACATGTTGACACTGCCCTTGGTCTCCTACGCGATGCGGCTCTTTGAACTCAAGCCGAGACACAATGCCTCGTTAAGCGTGTGCTCCTCGGAAGTTCCTAGTTGTTCCCAGTGGCCAGTACTATGCAGAACAATGCCCTGCGTGCACGAAGTCGCTGTAAGGGTACGCATGTGAAGGGTGATCCGCGTAAACACAAATGTGTGTAATACACAAGTCACTGTGCATGAGCATCCAAATTGATTGTTCTTCGTGTAGTAATATATACATACTGGCCAATGGTGAGATAATATATGCTTAAAAGTAACTAAATCGTACCTTTTTTTAAACTTTGGTTCAACAAATCTCAGAACGAAGATAATTTGAAGTGAACATTTAAAACGACACTGGGCCCCTATGCATTGGGGAAAAAATTGTTGAGCTAACTTTTTGCTTCATGAATAAGCTCCAGCGAATCTAATAAAGTATATTGTGAAAACATTAAACCACATTAAACAACAATGACATATTATACTGCAACAGGACTGCCCAGCAAAAATTATAAAATATCAAACCAGAAATCTGAAAAGACTGAAATGAAATATGAATATGAATAGTTGAATACTGTCCAGAAAGAAATCACAAATGGGATCTGGGGATGGCATATATCAAAACATTGTTGTGTTACTTGTGTTGGAACTCGGAATCACAACTATGTTTAGCTTACCTTTTGAGCATAGCAAAGCTCAAGGATAACTTTGCAATAATAGCAAAAATACCTTTTTCCCTTTTGTTTTTAAATGTGAAAGAATATGATTAAACTTATTTAAAACTAAATTATCATCTTGGAATTAACAAAAATTAAAATTCTTAAATTCTTATCACCGTATGAGACACAATAAGGATAAAAATAAGAATGAAAGACATCACTATTCCACCTTTACCTTAGCAAAACCTTGAATAGTTGAATGGCACATAGGCACAACTCACAAGGCAGACATAGATCTAAAAATTTTGTAAACAACTAAACAAAAAACTATTTAATTTTGAAATTCAGTTTCTGTTGAACGTAGTTGATTTTAGAATAAAGAATAAAGAAGAGATTCATGAGGTTCACATTCGGATCAGTCATCTTAAGCCATAGAGTTCTGTAAAATAGCTATGAGGTCGTCGCTCGTTGATATGTCCAAAGATGATTGTCGAAAGACGCTGCGGCAATTGGGTAAATTTTGAATTTCACTGACTCAAACACTTGTTAGTATTGAGAAAGCATCAAAGACACTCATTGCTACCTTGCAAACCTAACCCCAAATGTTTACAGTAGAGCTAAGCCGTCAAAAGCCTAGATAAAATTATTTTGTTTTTACTGGCGGTTATAACGCGCCAAAAATAATGTTACTATTCTGCCGTTCTTGACTATGCCGGTGCTAAATAAGTTAACCTTCGAGGGGCGTCCTTTTCAATCGCTCACTTTTTTTGCATTAGGCATTATTACCTTGTTCATTCTTTTTAAACAGTGTTTTCTGTAGCTTAATACTTCATGCTGGTACAGTTCAACTATGGAGCCGATGCCAACAGAAAAATTCCCAAAGAAAAAAATTGTCTATCAATGCAGTGCCTTTCTGGTTTGGCAGGACTATTAACAAAGATGTACCGTCGTGCCATGCACCTTTCTTTTTACAAATAGTATTCAGTCATCATGTACATAGGCATAACCAATCAATCAATCAATCATAGTGTATTTGCCCAAATTCCGCCAAACAAGAAATTTTCTGTGCACCACTGCGCTGGGCTTTTAAACCAACTATAGTATGAAATGCATTGGCCCTTTAGTGTAATAATCTGAATTAATCCATGTAACTCGTGAAATTAAACACCTCTTCCCTCTGAATCAAAGCCCGAAATTGCAATTAACCAACATGTTATGTGAATTTCATTTTTTAATCGAGATCCATGTCTATTTCTTGGTTCTTCTCTGAGCAAAACATTAAAGAATTTAATGATTCCCGTACATTTTTACAAATTACATTGCCACAATTCTCGGCGAAGACCTAAATTCCTAATGAACACCGATTCATTAATAGGTCCTCCATATTTACCTTTTATTCACACAAACGGTATAATTTTGGTTAATGGGTTAATTGTAAGAGTGGGCCGAAAGGCCCAAAATTCGCCCATGTGGAAAATAAAGACAATTTTTTTTCTTTCTTTCTTTCTATAATTTTGGAAATCCTCCCACTTCGAAACTTGAAGTGTTGTGGGAGTTGGATATGTCCATCAAAATAAGTCATAAGTCATGTATTGGCCATTTTAAAAATACAATGGTATTCTCGGCGTCGTTACAAATAATATTGTGTATCAGAATGACACAGATTGATATTTAAAATACTTTCTTCAATTATTTAGCTGCGATTTTATTTTAGCAGCTTAGTAGCTACTTAATGTGTGGTTTAACTCTTGAGCCAGCGACTTAGACCGTGTTTTTAAAAAATGTCAAATTATTGATTGTTAGGGCACCGCGCATTTTAACCGACCAGCAGCATTTTTTTATTATTTTGATTGTGAGCTAATATCAATGTCTATTAGGTATGCGACGATGATGAATTTTCTAAGGTTCTTGATGGGTTGCAATTGAAATTTATTACTTCGATTTTGGTAATTTTTTCGGGGTTACCATTTTAGAACAATATGCTTATAATTAGCTTTAACAACTTATAGTACATACATATTGTTTCTGGTTCCAACTTTTTCCACTAACGTCATTCGAAGAGTACTATATAAAATTCACGATTGTTGTTTTCTGAATTAAATATGATTTTTAATGGAAAGGCAGTAACTCCTTCGCAAGCAACTAGCGTTTATGATAAGACATCAGACTCAATGAGTCAATGTGATTAAATGTTTATTATTATTATTCCTTAGAGTTGGAGACATACGGCAGTATGGTGTCTGTTCTTCGGGCGCAGGGGCATTTCAGTTCAGACAAGAAAAAACTCTTATCAGACGTTGCTTCTGTGTTATGTATACCTATGGAACGGCACAAAGCTGAAATTCGAAAGGCAGTAAACGATGATGTTCTAAACTTTATTGCTAATCAGTAAGTATCATTCTGAAATTAAAAATAAAATTTTCTAAGGTATCGTCTATGACCTTTCTTTATTAAAAATTCACCATGTCTGATGCCTATAAGCTAGAAAAAGGCAATCTAGATTCAAAATTTCTTTGCATTCACATGCACTGTAATTCCGAAGTTTTTTCAAATAAATTATAACAGTATAACTGAATGAATCATAGTGCTTTATTCTTCTGGTCTTCTTGTTTAGGCTGGTTGGACCAAACAGTGGTACTGAGTGGGCAATTGAGGGGCGAAGACTCTTCCCACCACTTCCTAAGCCGCCGCAATGTACCGCCTTTATGTCAATTGCGGATGAAACTGCTGACTACATCTCCGGTGACCATGAGAGCTTTGCTTCCGCTTCAGAAGCTGCTCAAAAAGCGGCAGGTTGGCTAAATTTGTTGATGCCTTTTTTTTTGTCAAGATATACCTTCATTCGCGAAACATGTACAAGGTTGTTACTTAAAAAAATCAGTGAAAGAAGGTTGTGACGACATAACATGAAAAATGTCAACTTTTTTGTCGGAAGATTAGCCATTAGGGGACTTCTACTTCATTGGAGGTGATTTAGCCCCATTATGCTAACAGTCTCCTTTTGAGTCAGAAAAAAGGAAGAGAACACCCAACAATCAAATTGGTGACTCCTATCGAATCAAACCGATCATAAGCTCAGATGAACAGATCATACCAATGTCGTTCTTATCAATTATAACTATTTAATTAATATCTTTATTGCACAAACTACCTGGATAAACCTCCTAGGATCTGATTGGATGTATGAGCACATGCGTTTTTGCTTCTTTTCAGATTTTCCCTTTGTTGCTGAGCCTTCCTCACCAGAGCCCAGTAAGACGCAAACCCAATCTTCGGATTCAGGTCTGCTCATTCTTCCTTCTGGAGCAGCCATTCAAATGAAACGAGAATCCGAAGATGAAAATATGGAGAGGAAGAAAAGGCGACCTCCTACTACTGATGTATCACATCAAAGTATGAGTCCATCATCCCCTCCCTCAAAGATAATGGTGCGGTTTGATGCATTTATTTCATATCAATTTCATTTGAATGGCTATTAGGCTAATGTAGAAAAAGATTGTACAATTTTCCTCTTATGATTCCCTACGATAAATTGTAAACTGACATGAATTAATCACCAATCTTGAACTTAAAATCTTGCCCTGAGGCCACATAAAAAAATCTTGAAATTACTCGTGGGTGCTGTGTGCTGACTTGCTCCGACCTTGTCCCACGCCTTCTTATGTGCCATGGGGACGCTTCCAAAAAATCGGTTCAGGTTACTCTGATTTTTGTCTTTGTCTGGGTATTTCTTGGTTAAAATATTTGAGTGAAATGTCGCCTCCCGGTACTGAGGGCAGCACCATGAAATATTGTGCGAAATGTGTATTACTGATTATGTAGTCCTTTATGTGTTGTAATTGTGTCCAGGTTGGCAGTCAAGGACAGCAGATTGCAATGTCATCGCGAACCATGTCTTTGCCGTCAAGTTCGGGCCCAATGAAGATTGCCTTGCCTTGTACGGCGAGAACGCCGAATATTCCAATGCAGACTATGTCATCCAATGCCAAGGTAATTTTTATCTTGTGTTGGTCAGTCATTTGCCTGTCAGAAGGTTATAACTACTACAGATCCTCATATTTTAATGTCTCGCATTCAATTAATTGACGTATTTTTCTAACACATTGTAAAGGGACTTACTGAATAGTTTGAGTTTAATTTTTAAATGAAAATTGTCTTCAAGAAACACATTGTCACTTTAAAGACTTGCTATATTTTAAGCGCGGAAAAGTAGCCTATAGTTAAATTAGGATTCTTTCTATTTCACAGCAAGTGATTATTGTCTCCAATTCTGGACCACAAACTCAAAACCCACCTAGCATTCTTCAGAAGACGCTGAGTGTCCCCATGAAAGCAACTACATTGAAACCAAGTGTTCTGTACTCGCCCAACACGTCAACTAACGCATCTGAGGTGTTCAAACAGCGGGGAAAACAACCCATTACTTCAACTCCGATCGCAAAGGCACGCCCTGGTGCTATTGTGGTTGCCCAAAAACCTACCACGAAATCGGCCCCTTCGCCGGCGAAACATGGAATGCCCATGCACACAAAGATTGTTATGCAGCAAAAACCAGTGCAGCGCATTGTGCAAAAACCGCAACAAGTTGTTGTTCAGCAGAAGCCGTTAAAGCAAAATGTTGTACTCAAGACGCCACAGGGAATCACCGGTGTTCCAGTACAACTTCGGGCTGCAAATAAACCTCATACTGTGCAATTAAAACAAGACCCAGGTAGGACATGAATTTACTCTCTGTTTCCGTTTTATTTGCGGTTATTTTGATGAAGCAGTAGAATCCGGGATGATAGGCCATGGTAGATCTGAAAGCGTACTTCCAAATGTTTCGTATCTCTGATTCTACTGTTCCGGCAGTGAAATTTTTCTAAGAAAAAACTATAAAGCCAGGGCATAGTCCTGGTATGGACTTGACTTTCACCCGAAAGGTTGTTGGCTTGAGTCCCACACTTACTACATTTTCGGGCCATGCTTCAGAGGGCATGTAAAGCCATCCTAGTCGAGTGTAAGAGAGGCTTGGTTGGCTTAGTAATAGAACAAAAAGCAATTATTTATTTATATAATTGATTTTATTTTATAAATACCAGTAAGATAAATTGTCTGTGTCTCGAGGAGGTTTGTATTTTTTTATGAAGTCTTCAAAAGACTATTCTTAGATGTTTGTAGCCGTGAATCGATAAATTAATTAATTTCGCCAAAAAACCGACCTTTGTTTACAAAAAAATTGGAACGATTTACCCCATAGAATAATATTTACTATCGAATGCTAGTCGGTATAGGGCCATAGCCTGCCAATCGAAATAAGCAGACTGGCATCCCTATGCTTATACATAGGATGCAGTATTTCAGGGCTTTGTGATTTTTATCATGATCACAGGATCGAAGTTACAAAATATTTGCGTCCCACTTTCGGATTTTGGCCACTTGGTAGCGCTTGGGTGTTTCCCGCACAAATTTAAAAATTGAAATGTAGTAGTCAATAAAAATTTAATGTGTTGTTTCATATTAATAAATCCATAATGACCCAAATTTAATGAAACAAACTAGTTTTTTGCATCATTCGCACACCTAGGCCTATCTACAGTACAATGGTCAATGAATATTTTAAAAAAAAATGCTCGTGGTATCCTACGCAGTATGTATTAATGTATGGAAGTGTCACATACAATACTTCAAATTATGTTCCAACATGAGTTTAGAAAGAGTACTGTACTATACGTTACGGCAAGCATTCATTAGGGCCTTTTCGTACAGGTCACTGGGGGTTTAACATTTTAAACCAAAACCCTGCATGAGGAAAGTGGCAAAAAAACCTCTTTGCGTCGTGCTCATTAAGCATACTGTCACAGTAGATCATGTATTTGGACATTTTCACAACCCCTATTTATTCAGGCGGGTAGTTCGTCACTAACGCGATACGGTGACACCCTCCATGTTCCCTTCCTTTTGACTCTGTAAGCCATGGGTGACAAGTGAAAATTCAAGGTGAGTTCCATGAAAAAGGCTTTTAAAATACAGCATAATGCAATAACATTAATGTAATAACAAATATACAGTAATTTGCAGTGAAGAGGATGGAACACAATTAATAGTTTTGACTTTTTCCTTCTGGTAGGAATTGTCTTGCATTGACTTAAAGTTTCCACTCGAATTTCCTTGCTTCAACATTTTCTCTGGCGGGACGAGACGCCTCCTCTGCTCCTGTTCCTCGAAATCTGTTGCCCTAAAAATGTCAATAATATTAGTCTACCGATACATACCAATTAAAATGAGACAACCTATTTTGTTTTAGTTAATGTAGTGGGCCCATAGAGGGAAGTCATTGTCACAAATTATTACTTCGCAAGCCCCATGCATGCAAAGGCTTAAAAATGCTTCTCGTAGGCTGTACAGTAACTTGTTGCACTCAGGTGTGTTTGGGGTGTGTGTTATGTGACTTAATTTGGCTACAAGACGGCAACAATGCAACACACACAACATTTTAAGAATAGTTAAAGCTATTGTGGGTTTAATATAAATTACTCACTTACCTTTTAGAAGTATTATTGTAGGCCTACTGTACTTTACATAATGTAGTATAGTGTGAAGTTTTCAATTCAACATCTGACCTTATTTTATTAGTAAAGTAGGTATTGCTGTAGAGATAGAAACAATAAATAATTTTTATCATTTTTGTTTATCAAAAACCCACTCATTACTGCTGCGTTGTTTTTGTTTTGAATATGAATGTTGACTTCAAAACAGGCAGCCAATAGTAGGCCAAGTCTTATAGAACGTTCGAATACACTCACAATTGTTTCTTAATAAATTAATTTGATTGGTTAAAACTGGGACGCAAATATTTTGTGACTTGGCTCATGTGATTTCCCTAGTTGGAATCACAGACGGTCCTATACCGACTAGCATTCTATAGTAAATATTATTCTATGTATAGGGCCGTCTGTGATTCCAAATAGGTGCCCATTCCACATACGTACAACGTCAATGAAAATTATGAAATTGAAGGTGGTAGCAGACATTAAAGACATACTAAAAATTCTGCTACCACCTTCAATTTCATAATTTTCATTGACGTTGTACGTATGTGGAATGGGCGCCATAGGAAAATCACATGAGCCGAGTCACAAAATATTTGCGTCCCAGTTTTAACCAATCAAATTAATTTATTTAGAAACAATTGTGAGTGTATTCGAACGTTCTATAAAATTTGGCCTACTATTGGCTGCCTGTTTTGAAGTCAACATTCATTTTCAAAACAATAACAACGCAGCAGAAATGTGTGGGTTTTTGATAAACAAAAATGATAGAAATTATTTATTATTTCAATCTCTACAGCAATACCTACTTTACTAATAAAATAAGTTCGGTTGTTGGATTGAAAACTGCAAACTATGCTACACATTATGCAAAGTACAGTAGGCCTACAATAATACATCTAAAAGGTAAGTGAGAAATTTATATTAACCCCACAATAGCTTTAATTCTTCTTAAAGTGTTGCATTGTTGCCGTCTTGTAGCCAAATTAAGTCACTTAGCACACTCCCCAAACACACCGAGTGCAACAAGTTACTGTACAACCTACGAGAAGCATTTTTAAGCCTTTGCATGCATGGGGCTTGCGAAGTAATAATTTGTGACAATGACTTCCCTCTATGGGCCCACTACATTAACTAAAACAAAATAGGTTGTCTCATTTTAATTGGTATGTATCGGTAGACTAATATTATTGACATTTTTAGGGCAACAGATTTCGAGGAACAGGAGCAGAGGAGGCGTCTCGTCCCGCCAGAGAAAATGTTGAAGCAAGGAAATTCGAGTGGAAACTTTAAGTCAATGCAAGACAATTCCTACCAGAAGGAAAAAGTCAAAAATATTAGTTGTGTTCCGTCCTCTTCACTGTAAATTACTGTATATTTGTTATTACATTAATGTTATTGCATTTTGCTGTATTTTAAAAACCTTTTCCATGGAACTCACCTTTAGTTTTCACTTGTCACCCATGGCTTACAGAGTCAAAAGGAAGGGAACATGGTGGGTGTCACCGTATTGCGTTAGTGAGGAACTACCTGTCTGAATAAATAGGGGTTGTGAAAATGTCCAATACATGGTCTACTGTAACAGTATGCTAACACGACGCAAAGACTTTTGGTTTAAAATGCCAAACCCCCAGTGACCTGTACGAAAAGGCCCTAATGAATGCTTGCCGTAACGTAAAAGTACGGTAGGTACTTTTCCTAAACTCATGTTGGAACATTATTTGAAGTATTGTATGTGATACTTCCATACATTAATACATACTGCGTAGGATACCACGGGCATTTTTTTAAAAATATTCATTGCATTGACCATTGTTAGATATATATAGATATTAGATTTAGATAGGCCTAGGTGTGCGAATGATACAATAAACTAGTTGGTTTCATTAAATTTGGGTCATTATAGATTTATTAATATGAAATGACTCATTAAATTGATATTGACTACTACATTTCAATTTTTAAATTTGTGCGGGAAACACCCAAGCGCTACCAAGTGGCCAAAATCCGAAAGTGGGACGCAAATATTTTGTAACTTCAATCCTGTGATTTTATGAAAAAAATCACAAAGCCCTGAAATACTACATCCTATGTATAAGCATAGGAATGCCAGTCTGCTTATTTCGATTGGCAGGCTATGATTTACCCTAAAAAATTAAAAACTTGTTTAAACTGTTTATTGTTCCATAAAGTCATTTAAGGACAAGCTAAGTAGAGCAATCTAAATCTGCTAGAAATTAGACAATAGGAGGATTCTCTATCCGGTATTTAGCATGCTACATGTGTTAAATCGATAATCGGATTCTCGGTCATAAAAAATCCCTTTCGGCTCTGGCCGATAAGGTGTAGGGAGATTCCGCAGACCCTGCTTTTCCTCTACGCTACCTACAAGGGATTTTGCCTCCAATTTAGGGGGGGGGGGAGTTCAGCGGGCAGGTTCAGTGGATTATAACATTAAAAAACATTATTA
Source organism: Psococerastis gibbosa (assembly GCA_963971405.1). Lineage (NCBI taxonomy): Eukaryota > Metazoa > Arthropoda > Insecta > Psocodea > Psocidae > Psococerastis > Psococerastis gibbosa. The sequence continues at coordinate 20,354,127 of OZ020486.1, forward strand.
TTTTTAATTCCCACTGTAAACCCATTCTTATCTATTCTATCTATTCTTATCTTTGGGGGGGGGGGGGTGGTCCGGACCCTCGGACCCCCCCTTTTAATTTGCCCTTGGCTACCTACGCTATGTACAAAGAAATAAAAATAAATACTTCATTATTTTCCCGACCACAACATCAACACACAAAACACTCTTGTGTTCTGTATGAACTTTTAGTTATTAAATTATTTTTACTTTGACTGGACGTCATCTTGAAATCGTTGATTTGTCGTAAAAGGCGTTGATAACCATTATCGTAGATTATAATACGGGCTTTCAGTCAGATTTTAATTCATTTCTCTGCGACTAACATTAACTGAGATATGAATTATATAAGGTTTCAATCGGCCGCCATCTTGTAACTCAATAGTGGATCTAGATGGTTAACGAACTCGATCAAGACATTTGTATGGTCAATTTTTGTGCCAAGTTTCATCAAAATCGGATAATATTTACGGAAGTTAGAGTGTTTCCTAAAATTTTGAACTGAGGGTGGTTTTAGGCTCAGGGGGTCATGAAATGAAAAGTTGTGAAGAAATTTTCCGAAAGTCGAACATTGGTCGCCATCTCAATAGGTAGATGAATCTCTCTAAAAAGCAAGCTTGATTTAGCGCTACACAAAATTTAGCGAACGCATGCTGAATCACATAGTGATTACCCCTATGTCAATCTATCCCATTTAACTAGATACGTTGATTTGAAGTTTTCTCTATTACCGGTTCCTGTGCAAACTGTAAATACGTATGAGATAATATTGTGAACTTATTTTTATCTAACCCTAATGCTTGTTTATTTTCAGGTGGACAAATGAAAATGTTGTCCCTTGCGGGAGGGACAAAAATACTGCCAAAACCAAGCCAGCCTCTGTTTGTTGTGACGTCCAGCACAACGCCTCTTACCATGGTCACTCGTACCGTTCCATCTAGTATGTATATCGTATTATACCTTTCCTATTTAGGCTTAGCATAAGGAAAGCTTTGTGATGGTCGATTTCGAGCTTTCAGTGGATTTGGAGGTCCCAGGAACCCGAAAAAAAAAATGTCTGTTCGTCAATTTGTTGGCGAACTACTCGGTGGATTTTTATGAAAATTGGCATGTAGGTTCATTAACATCATGTCTCGGGACTATTTTTTTATTATTCTGGACTAACTCTATTTTGGTGGTTTTTCCCTCCAAAATCTACCAAAAAACAAATTTTTCCTCAAAAACGGCACCAACTATTTTCAGTAAATTCACATAATATAGTAGTCGTAGCCGCTTGCCCCTTAATGTTTTGGTTCTGAGGCCAAAAAAATTATAAATACTCAATTGTCAAGACAAATGACTAAAAACTAATTTTTCAGTGGAACCTTGTAACGATGATTTCCAACTTTAGGTATCATTTATTTATTAAATAGAGTAACAAAACCGAATAGGTTGCTTTCCAATCAAAGTTTTTGTTTTGAAAAAAAATGAATAAATTATGGATGCCCCAATGGACAACTTATGTGTCGGGAAATACTTGCGACTATACGCCAACACACGCTCCCGTTCCTATTCCAGTTAACTATCTTTAAAAATCTGTGAAAACCCTTAACCCATTGCACCAAAAAATCATACAATAGGCAAAGGCAAACTGTTGTACGACGGTACCTGGGCAACTCGTTGTCCAGCGCGCTTATAGCAGTTTGCCGAACGACACTAGTGTACCCCACACCAACCCCATTCAAAACCACAGTATTGCTCTACACATAAACATACAACGCGTAAGCCCCCAAGGGAGTTGCTTTATGATTTTAAAAAAAAAAAATGGCTACCAACCATCATAATATTGGTTTTTCCCGTCATTTCTCGGTGGATTTCTATACGACAGTTTGCAGAGAACTACCCATCTTACTGCCACTAAAACACCAGCAATAAAAGCAGCTTCCGTAAAGCTGGCCACACACGACCGCTCCGATTCCACCGCGCCAACACGCCAAATGGATGAGGTGGAGCGGTGAATCTAGAAGGGGGGCCACACACGACCGCGCCAACGCTCCACCAGTTTCTCAAGTTTTGCGTGCGACTGATGACTTTCTTTTAAAATAATTATAAAAGTTGAAATTGACAATGGGCAAGGAAATTTTAATGATGGCAACTGGAATATGCCTATATTTGAAAATTAGGAAGAAAAGAAGTTAATGGTCAAAGCAGCTGCGTAGCCAGATTTTTTTTTTTGGGGGGGGTCCAGTTTTCACATAACGTCAATACATAAAGTATGCCCACTTATGAGAGTTTTCAAAGGGGTTGGTGTTATATGTGGCGCCCCCCCCCCAATTTTCGTAAAATAGTAGAAAAAGATGAAAGCAGTTCTCATAGACGTACGAATCTTTTAATTAGGGGCATGATCTCTTAATTTTCCTTGAACAGGTACCCGAGGGTTCGGGAGTCTGTAGGGGGGCCCGGGGATCTTCCCCGGGGAAGGGTTTTGTTCAAAATAGGCCTGAAATTGTGGAGTTTTACACATTTTCATATGTATACCAGTACGTCTTGCAACGTATTCTATTAACGCCTAGGTTTTACAGCCAAAGAATAGTAGGTGAGTCCAGTGGCGTAGTCAAGGGGTCCGGACCCCCCCCCCCTCAAAATTTAGCAAAACAGAAAATGTTTCAGATATTTATTCAAAAAATTCCCCGGGGAGACCCCGGTCCCCCGGGTTCCTGTTTTTTTAATAACTTTATCGTCTGCAAAATCAAAATTGTTTTGCCGACAAGCTATTTCAGGCCTATCCTTTAAAAAACATTCCCTGCGGTAGCCCCCCTTGTTAGCTGTAATATTCTTCATATGTAAAATATGAGCATAACTGCTTTCAAAGTGCGTAAATTCCACTATTTTGGGCCTATTCTTTTTCAAAATAATTCCCCCGGGGGAGAACCATGGGCCCCCGTTCTTGCAGTAGGTCTCCTATTCTTCGGCTGTAAAACCTAAACATTTTTAGAATAGGTTACAAGTCGTTTATACATCAAAATGTGTAATACTCCACAATTTCAAGCCTTTTTTATCAAAAACCTTCCCCGGGGGAGACCCCCGGGCCCCCTTTAGCAAGTTAGGGTGGGGAAATTCAGATCATGCCCCTAATTAGAAGATGCGTACGTCCATGAGTAAAGCTTTCTATTTTTATACTATTTTAGGAAAATACCGGGGGGGGGGGCGCCAAATGAAACACCACTCCATTCGAAAACTTATCGTAAACGGGCAAACTTTACGTATTGATGTTGCACGAAAACTGGACCCCCTCCACAAAAAAATTCTGGCTACGTCGCTGAGTAGGTCTACTGCAAGGAAGGGGGCCCAAGGGTCCCTCCGGGAGAATTAATTTGGAAAAGAATAAGCACAAAATAGTGGAATTTACGCACTTTCAAGCAGTTATGTTTATATTTTACGTGTGAAGAATATTACAGCTACGGTAACAAGGGGGCCGGGGGCTACCCCGGAAAATCATTTTTAAAAAAATAGGCCTGAAAACTTTTGTGGGACCGGGGTCTTCCCGGGGAATTTTTTTTATAATAAATGACTGAAAAATTTGCTATTTTGCTAAATTTGGGGGGGGGTCCAGACTCAGCTGCCCCCCCCCCCCCTGGCTCTTCGAAACTGGCAGTGGCTGTTGAAAAGAAGAGGTGTGAGCCATTCAACACTTGCCACAGGCATGGCAACTCTTTATATAAATCAATGACGGAGAAAACAAACTCTCGTTTGTAGTGTAACTGCAAAGGCTTTCAGTCAAATGAAGAACCAGTAGAATCCGGGCTGATGGGCTGTGGTCGAATTGAATGGAAGTTCACTTTCAATTCGACCACGGCCCATCAGCCCGGATTCTACTGGTTCTTCATCTCTCGTTTGGAGGTCATACGTCTGCTTCCGAAGGTGGCTGAGTGACACTGAGCCAAAGACCCAAAGTCAGCCAATTCAGGCAGGCAGGCATATGCCAAAACAGGGTTTCTCCACAGACGGGCATGTGCCAACAGCTTGGAGCGGTGGGTTTGGACGCGCGGTTTCCCCACACACGATGCGTCAACTTGCTCATCCATTAGCGTGGCGCGGTGAATTTCCAACCGGTTGGATATCCAACACGTCCGACCGCTCCACTGAAATTCTTGATAGGTTTCCCCACACACGATGCGATTTTGGATGAGCGCGCCAAAATTAGTGGCTTGGAGCGGTCGTGTGTGGCCAGCTTAAGATGGTTACGCAAATCCAATGAGATTCAGTTCAGGCGAGTCACGTGTTTGATGACGTCATCATTATTCTCCATCAACATCACGAATAATTTCTTATTGTTGGGGGGAAATCATAAAACCTTTGTTTATGAGCATGAAGTTGCCCTTGTATCACATTGCCGATTAATAACGTTGTTTGTATTACTTTCAGCTTGTCCTCCCCGCGTTATGACGGTGGCGACTGGCAATCAAGCAGTGAAGTGGAATCAATCGCCAGGAAGTGGCAAGACTATGCAGACTCTCCATGTAATGGCGCCCAATCGTCGGCAGGACAATGTTGTTATGTTCCAAAAAAATGCCGTTGGGAAAACAGCTCAAGTACTAAAGGTTGGTCTTCAAGACATACGAGTATCTAGCGAGAGTGCGTTATCCCAGTTAAAAAAAAAGCTCTTCAGTCTACATAAAAGGACATACCTCTCATATCTAGCCGTTCCACAGAGCACCGGTCGATTTAACATACATATACATCAATCACATTTACAATTAAACAGCTTATGATGTACGTTTACTCTTAAGACAGATTTTTAAATAAAATTGTTAGCAAAGAATGGCTGAGTCCACACAAATTGATTACAGGGTGCATTATGAAGGTAATGCGCATAATTTTATTGCGACGTGACTATCTATCGCAGCGCGTTCGGGCCCGGGAGATAAGTAGCAGTAAGTGAGATAAGAGCAGTAGGAGCTGTTGGATGTGCATTCGCACGACGTCTGTTTTTACGATTGTGTCACGGCGCTATGGAGCGTTCGCAGAAAGCGATCAAGTTTAGCGTGCGGCTTGGGAACCTATTTACAAACTTCACATGAAAAATGCATTTAAAAAAATGCAAGCTTTGTAAACTTGAATAGTTTACTACAATTGTGTAAAACCTATTTAATGCATTCATCGGGGTGTTTTGAGGTACCAATATTTCAGTTGAGAAAATGTAAATTTACTGCGAAAGCTTTTATTTGTTATGAATTTTTCAGCTGGCTATTTTCAAATCTTTTTTGTCAGTTCAAGTAAGAACTAATTAATTTCGACATTTCTTATTTATAAACTATTTTAAAATCTCTGGCATAACATATCAACCAATCACAAGTCTGTTTTCATAAAATTACGGTGATAGTAATTGGGAACGTATTCAGGATGCCCTGGTGACTTACCATTGCATCGCTTTGAATTTTGTTGGTTTTTTAAAATATACTATCGTTTTCCTCTTGCAGGAAGGCTCAATCAGTAAAGTTCATGCAAGAACTCCACAAAAACCGATGACATCCACGCTTGCGCAATCCTTACAACAGTTGCCTAGCGCTCAAACACAGGTAAATCAATTTATACGTAATAAGTAGAATCAATCCACACGAAAATTATGTTACACATTCTTATTATTTTGTTGGATTATTACTTTCTTATACTTACTTTACTGTCAAAAAGAATAATTGGGGGCAATTACAAAACGAGTCACTTCAGATTATTTCAGGAAAAAATCCCACATCTTTTGTAAAAGTCAGTTTATATTCCTCAACAAAGTTGAACAAAAAAGATTAAAAACCGTTTAAGTCCAATTTTCAAATTCATTTTCCTAGGAAGCATTAAGAGTGACTTGTGTTTTTTTTTTCATTTTTCATTTTTTCATTAGCTATAAATTTAAAATTCCACCTTCTCTACTTGGTGTTCTGTTATGTTGTGTGAATAAATTAAGGTAAATCATCGTTATAGGCTGGAAACTTAATTCTGTTGGATTTGGGTAACTCGGATAAAGTATCCAACCCCATGTTAGCGGATATCCTACAGGCGTCTGGTATCATAACTGAAGAGGAAGGAAAGACAATGGCTATTGATCTTGGATCCAGCGGGGAGGATATCGAAGAAATGGAACAGGAGAAGAAAACTGATGTAACCAAGGAGGATATTGCACCCATGCCACAAATCGCCACAATGTCGATAGGTAACCGTTTTTAAGTAAATTTGCCATAGTGATAGGTACTTACGATTTTTAGTTTTTTGGCCCGCGCTTTTCAGTCGCAGCGCACCTCAAACACATTTTATTAATCTCTTAGCCACTCATCTTACTCTACCACTAGCTAATTCCTTTGCACTTAGGATCAGCCAAAAAGAAAGGCGAAAATATAACCAGGGCTGATGATCTAGACCTCCCAAACGTTTGCAAATGCGGGTCTTTGTCCCAACCGTGGTTTGGTAAGCTTTAAATTTTTCGATATGAAAGTGGAGGAAGCTTTGTTCGTTCGCTCAATTATAAACGTAATCGACACCTTTTTGTAAAACCTACTTGACTTACTTACTTAGGGTGGCGCTAACAGCCCATGGGGACTTTTGGCCGCACGTACTATGCCTCTCCATTCCGCTCGATCACAAGCCACCGTCAGCCACGTTTCTGGGTGCAAGCCCATTTTTTGGACGTCATCCGCCATCTGGTCCTGGTACCTCTTCCTTGGCCTTCCCAGGGGTCTGGGTTCGGTCAAGTGTGCCTCCCATACAGCGCGTGCTGCTCTGGAGGGGTCCCTTCTCGCTACATGACCTATCCATTGGAGTCGCTGCCCCCTGAGACGATCCAAGACACTAGCTGATTTGTATAGGGCGTGAATTTCTGCGTTGGTTCTAGCTCTGTAGTTGCCGTCCTCAATGATCCCACCGAAAGTCCGCCTGAGCATCTTGTTCTCGAACACTCGCAGTGCGTCGCATTCCCTGGATGTTAGCGTCCAAGCTTCCGCGCCATATAGCAGAACCGGTAGTACGAGCGTTTTATAGAGCCGAGTTTTGGTGGTCCATGATAGAAGCCTGGAGTTGAAAAGGGGTCTCGTTTGAAAGTAAGCCACATTGGCAGCTTTTATACGGCTGATGACGTCTGCTCTTACTCGGTTGTCTCTCGTCATTACCGATCCCAGATACCGGAACTCTTCAACTTCCTCAAAACGGCCTTGTTGGGGGGGACAGGGGTGGCGAGACACTTGTAAATACTTTGTTTTCTCCACGTTTATCTTGAGGCCAACCTTCCTTGCCTCCTCCTCAATCGAGACCACCAATGCATCCACTTCCGTTTTTGTGTGGGATATGACGTTGAGGTCATCTGCGTAGCCCAGTATCTTTATATTGTTGCCCACCGTCACTCCTCCTCTCATTTCTCTTGCCTTCCTCGTGCATTTTTCCAAGACCAGGTTGAAAAGAAGTGGAGAAAGGCCGTCTCCCTGCTTAACGCCGGTTGCCACGTCGAAAGGGGCTGAGAGGCCTCCATCCGCTTTGACTCGAGCTCGGGAGCCTTCAACACACACCTGTGTCATTTTTCGTAGCTTTCTGGGCACCCCAAACTCATCTAGGATAGTCCACATTTTATCTCTAGCTATGGAGTCGTAGGCCTTTGAGAAGTCAATGAAAACATTGTGCACTTTCAAGTTGTGCTCCCAGCATTTTTCCAGAATTTGTCTGAGAGTGAAGAGTTGGTCAGTAGTTGATCGGTTTCTTCTGAAACCCGCCTGATAGTCTCCTATGACTTCTTCCGCGTACGGGCGCAGTCTCAGCAGTAGGATGTTTGAGAAAACCTTGTATCCCGTGGTTAACAGTGATATGCCTCGGTAATTATTGCACAGCGTTCTATCACCCTTCTTGAAAACAGGGGTTATAACTGAAACATTCCACTCCTGAGGTATTCTCTCTTCATGCCAGATTTGAAGGATTAGCTGGTGTATTCGGTCAACAATTGCCTCCCCTCCTTGTTTTAAGAGCTCTGCTGGGATACCATCTACCCCAGGTGACTTGTTATTTTTAAGCATCGCTAGGGCCAGCACAATTTCTTCTCTGGTAGGTGGGTTAATTTGAATTTCGGCTGTCTGGTAAATGGGGGGTTCACCCTCCTCCTCCTCCTCCTCGTGTTCCACATTTAGAAGGGTCTGGAAATAGTAGCGCCACTGCTCCAAAGCTTCGTGTGGGTTGTTCAGTAAATTACCATCTACGTCTCTGATGGCACTGAGTCTTTGTCTTTTGCCCTGCATGCCACCGATAGTTCTGTACATTTCCCGACCATTGTTTGCAACTCTGTTGGTCTCAATACTTCGCATTTTGTCATTGAGAAAACGCCTTTTTTCCCTTTTTAAGCAGGTGCAGGTTTGCCGTCTCACGTTAAGATAATCTATGCGTTTTGAGTTGTCTGAGAGGAAAGCTTGGCGAGCGATCCTTCTATTCTCTATGGCCGTTTGGCACCGAGCGTTAAACCAGGCTTTCTTCCTTCTTGGTCGCCGTCCAAGTATTCTATCTGCCGATTTTGCCACAGCTTCTTTTATGTCTTCCCAGAGTTTATCACAGTTGGCCTCATTGGAGAGGGCTTCGAAGCGGTTTAGAAGCTCAATCTGAAAGGCTGACTTATCTTGATTGGTTTTTAGTTTATCTAGGTCCCATGTTGGAGTTTTGGTTCCACGGTTAGCAACCGGTGCTGCTATACGATGCCTGAAGTCGAAACCTACCAGGTGGTGGTCACTGTCTCCGTCAGCCCCGCGGAAACTTCTAACATCAGTAATTGAGCGTTGATGTCTTCGGCATGCTAATATGTGGTCAATTTGATTCTTGGTATTACCGTCTGGGGAAATCCATGTCTCCTTATGTACATCCTTGTGATTAAACATAGTGCTCTTGACGTACAACCCCGCTGATACAGCGAAACTTGCCAGTCGGGTCCCATTGTTGTTTGTGTTGTCGTGGAGGCTGTATCTACCAACATTGGGTTGCCATATTGTTTCTCTTCCCAGCTTGGCATTAAAATCCCCGATTACCAACTTCACATCAAAACTTGGTACATTAGCTATTATGCGTCTAATCCACTATCTTCAGTCGTATCGATATATAGGGCCTTACAACAATCTGACTTCTGATTTTTACTAGGGCAAAGTCTCCCGGCAAAAGCCCACAATTTTCTTCATCAGTTGAAATTAAATTAGAATCAATGCCCTTACCACGGTGCGGGTTTTTACCCCACAACGCCTAGTCAAGAACAACTATTCGTTTTCACCAAATGTCACCTCGAAAGGTGAAACAACTCGATTTGTGCTATGAAATACTGTAGATCACCTTTCGAATCTGTAAAAATTCATTGTTCGAGGTCATATTAGAAAAAAATCCCTTTCGGCTCTAGGCGATCAGCAGCCTGATCATGGCGATTATAATACCGGTATTTATTTAATCCCCTGGTATTAAAAAAGTAAACAAACAAATTTTGAATAGCACTTTCCATTATAAAATTATCTTGTTTACATTTTTAATACCAGGGGATTAAATAAATACCGGTATTATAATCGCCATGATCAGGCTGCAGGTATAGGGAGATTTCATGCAAACGCAGACCCCGCTTCACGGGCGGTGGTTTCTTCTTCCCTTGTAAATTATATCTTATTAAAAATCGAAGACTTCTAAAATTACGCTCTCTATTAACATCATTCTTTTCCTAATCAAAACATAAATAAATAAATATTGACTTTTTGTTCTATTACTAAGCCAACGTAGCGGATTTAGGGCTGTAAAGCCCTCTATTACACTCAACTAGAGAAGCCTGTTTTACATGCCCTTCGAAGCATGGCCAGAAAATGTAGCAAGTGTGAGACTCGAACCAACAACCTTTCGGTTGAAAGGTGGAGTCTGTACCACTACTGTACATCTCAAACATCAACAAAGAAAACACTCAAGTGTGCCATAATTCGAACCACAATGACGACTATGAACTTTTGCTTAGGTGGCTATTCCACTTGTCAATATTCCGTCATTTATGCATCAATAATAAGTCTCTACCAATTATTATAACTTAATTTATAATAGATAAATTAAGTATCTAGATAATAGTCTCCTTAATACAAAAATCTCATCAATTATTGATTCACAAATGACGGAATATTGACAAGTGGAATAGCCGGCTTAAGTATCATATATTCCCATTGACTGAACGAAATCTTGATTCGGTCATTTATTGTAAAAAAATGTTTATTACCATTATCGTAGATAATAATACGTGCTTTCAGTCACGTTGTATTCCATTCCTCTGCGACCATTATAAACTGACATACATAGTTTTTAAGGTTTTGATCTTGAAGCAAAATGGCCCATCTAGCTGGTTAACGAACTCCATCAAAACATTTGTATGATAAATGTTTGTGCCAAGTTTAATCAAAATCGGATAATATCTACGGAAGTTAAAGTGTTTCCTGAAATCGATATACAGGTACATACAGGTATATAAGATAAATAGCATTTTGAACGGAGGGTGGTTTTAGGCTCAGGGGGTCACGAAATGGAAAGTTATGAAGAAATTTTCCGGAAGTCGAACATTGGTCGTCGTGTCAATAGGTAGATGCATCTCCCTAAGATCGCTAGGTCCATCCAGAAACTACAGTTCAAACAAACATGCTTTCCTAATTTATTAGTAAAAGTCAACTAATCTCACCACTATTAACGGGTCTTTACCTCCTCCTCCTCCTCCCCCCCCCCCCCCCCCCACTCTGAGTTATAATAGAAAGACAAAGTGCCAAAGAATGTTGTTAATCACGACGAATCGTTTTATTTGATAGAGCAAGCGGTGGAAATGTTAAATCGCTCTGACACACCCGAGACTCGTGCGATTTTAAGCCAAGCAGGAATTCAGATCTCAGATGAAATTGCTGACAGTGAAGAAGAAGAGTTAATTATTGAGAACACTCAAAATCAACAACAGGTATGTAACTTTAAAAAAAATACATTGTTTTTCTGCTAGTTTATTAAAAAGTGGGTGTATGCTTGTGACCACATGATAAAAGTGAAACCTCACCAATTGAAGGGCCCGGCGGAAGAAAGCGTTAAATAGCATTTTCAAAACCACCACATTTTATATACCCCACTCAATGCCATGAAGGGTCCGGTAGTAAGCACATAAATAACCAACAGCTGTACTCACTAGACGCCCCTAGTTGACAACCGCAACACTTAGCTGTTTCCCGAAAAACAACCTAGTTGCGCTATTCTTCGTGACACAATCAGAATTTCAAACCATCCTATGAAAATTTTCACTACTGTGTTGGCTCCACTATTTTTGCCTTTACCTGCAGCCTTACCTTGACTGCATTTACAACTACAACTGTTAGTACCACTCTGCATTCATTATTCGACAAGTTAAAAATTAAATCCAATTTCACTGGAGTTATTCCATAGTAAATGGTCTACAATATGTGCAGATCTTAAAGTTTATTTCTAAAAATGGTAATGTTTTCTAGGTGACAAAAAATATAGAATCAGAGATAATAGAATTGAAAGAGGAGGTGATAGACATCAAAGAGGTGGCTGTCGAAGAATCTACATCACAGGACTCAGCTGCTACGGTTGAAACGATGAAAGCAAGTGTTCCCGCGTCACTTTCAGTCAGTACTATGGTTGCCATCCCTCCGTCCACAGTTCATTCTATATACTCCAGGCCGCGCTCGTTAGATATCTTTAACACTGCCCTTGCTTCTGCAAACATTAATCTCGATAGTTTTATGGAAGAAGAAGATGGTAAGTTTTTATCGTTGAATGTTAATATTTCATTTGTCCTTGAGAAGGTCTGCAGTAGCCTGAGTTGGCCGATCAAGTTTGATCATCCATGGACTCATTTACTCAAGAAATCTGCCTGCGCCTCATCGAATGATCGGCCAGTGAGGCATTGGAAGGTCTATTTATTTTACTATTTAACAAGAGAATTTTCAACTGTCTCTTCGCCAACCGAAGCTCGCTAGGAACACACTGGGTGACCGCAACCCAGGTGGTTGATGGTCTAGCTAGTGCAATTGTAGAATATTATATATTTTACTTAAATTAAGTATCTAGTTTTAGTCATGATACCCCTGCCACCAAATCGACATTTTTGCCCAAGTGAACGAAATCATTACGACATAGCTGATTACTTTTAGAACCAGAGCCAATGGTAGAAGAAAAGGAAGACAATAAGTGTGGCGTTATAACGACTGAGGGAGGTGGAGGTTTCACTGTGGACTCAAGCGCAGGTAAATAACGATTTCATTTAGGCTCCACTATGATCGAACATGGATCAATTTCGCACTTATATAAGTTAAAGTTGCATCCTTATCCCTCAGCATTAGAACAATTGAGTGAAATTTAAACAAGCGTCGTATGACAGCAGGCTTCCCCTAAAAAACACTCTTTAGTGACATCTATTACATGAAGTATTTTAGCACCATATCCAACCCATGTTTATGAAAGTGCTTTAATTTAGTCGCTATATGCCTTTTGTTAAGTCTCCTGAAGTATTATGAGGAGCTGTGTAGTAATTCATATTTGGAACAGTGGGCGAGCTTCTTCTCTTAAGGAATGAAAACATTTCCGGTTTTTGGTATCAAAATAATTGTTATGCATGATTACAGTGTATCTATCAGTTAACATGTTGCTGAGAAAGCGAGTGGTTTAGGCTCCACAACTTATGATTATGTTGTTATAGATCCGCTGGATGTGCAATTAGCCGCTCTTACGGGTGACTTGGGCCGTTGAGTCAAGAAGATGAGAGTCAACACCTCTACTGTGTGTATAATGGTTGGGCAGTGTACAGATAAGCCATTTACCTGAATTCTCATTCTGAAGGTGGTGTCGGAAGTAAGCATAAATACGTTACAATAGGATATTTTATTTTTTAAATTAATCATTTGGGGAAAGAAAGCACTTTGCCATGTTATAAACACAGGCTAATGCTCATATCCCTTATTGCTTCAATCCGAATAAATGTTTCCTTTGTTCACGAAGTAAAAATGCCCACTGTACTACTCCTTATAAATTGTTATAACTGTATATATGAAGAGGAAGCTTACCAAGCGTTCATTGGCCACATCTAGGTCACCCCAAAATAGGTTGGTTTATATTTTTGTTTAAGTTAACACTTAAATAGTAAAGATTTGGCCCATTCAATTGGTAGAGGACTATTTCATATGCCATATTTAAAGGTATTTTTCATTTTTGTTACTATAATTTTTCCATGAATTTGATAATTCGGTAAATTTCTATCATCTATCAGTTTCACCCTCTGAGCGAAAACTAAAAAATTCCTCATAGTACTATGCATGAAATATTCCTCTGCTAATTGACCAGACAAAATCGTTTTAACTCAAGTATTACATCAAATAAAAATAATATACCAACCTATTTTGGTGTGATCCAGGGGTGGCCTATCTCAACGGCCAGCTTCCTCTTAAAGCTGAGATTTCAAAATATCTTGTAAACAAATGACAGAGTTAGTTCTTCGTTCAGCAGTCACAAAGGTTTGAAAATGGTCAAATGAAAAATGAAAAAAAAAATAACTAGCGTTTGCCGTAAATTTACATTTTTTCAGCAGCACGTGTACCATGGCGTTGAAAAATAACTTATTCTGGTGTTCAAAATGTAAACTAAATAATTTTAGCAAAGTGCAGCCCAATATTGTTTTGTTTGAATTTATTTGAATAATAAGTTATTCTTTAAACCCCATAGTACGCCTGCTGCTGCAGTCGTAGCACAAGTGACAAGGTACCAAATTACCTTATTCTGGGGGTAAAAATGTGTTGAAAATGTAAACTAAATAATTTTAGCCAAGTGCTACCCAATATTGTTCTGTTTGCACTTTTAACCCCAGCATAAGTTTTTCTTTAAACCCCATACAACGCCTGCTGCTGCAGTCGTAGCACAAGTGACAAGGTACCAAATTACCTTATTCTGGGGGTAAAAATGTGTTGAAAATGTAAACTAAATAATTTTAGCCAAGTGCTACCCAATATTGTTCTGTTTGCACTTTTAACTCCAGCATAAGTTTTTCTTTAAACCCCATACAACGCCTGCTGCTGCAGTCGTAGCACAATTGACAAGGTACCAAATTACCTTATTCTGGGGGTAAAAATGTGAACACAAGATTTTTAGAGTACAAATTGCTATTCTAAAATTGTTTCGTTACATTGTTATTTTGGCAAATAAGTTAACTTTTTATCTCTTTCTACGACTGTTAAAATAATAATACTCTGAAACACCATTTGTCATTTGTTTAAAAATATTATGAAATGTCCACCTTAAACCAAATCAATACAATTATTCTTACCTTACACTTTTTTCGGCATTGAATTAAGAGAACTGGACCAATGAATTAATATTAACAACTAAAATAAATTATCTTAGGCAGTTTAGTACGTGCAACTGTGCTCCCCTTAAAGGTTAGATCTTAATTTACTGAGATTGATTTTCAAGTGATATCCTAGGCCGCCGCTTTCTTCCAACATGACCTTTACATCATTATTGAGTTATATACATCTATTGAAGCCGTATGTTTTAAAAGTCAGTGACGTTGAATGCGGCAAAGTATGCAATCCTCTATAGAACTATGATGTCGATATTTATATTTTTGTTTTAAGATAATCTATGTTGTTACAACATTAAAAATTTATGATGTCAATTCATATTAGGATCATACCAAATGCCGGTGTCATGGACTTGTTAAGCTAAGCAGTGAATTTATGGACCGTTAATCGATAAAGTAACTTATGGCGCTTTGTTATCATTGACATGATGTCCGCCATCAGATCGGTATAAAGGTCATATAGACGTTAGTCATTAGCTAATGCGCGCATAAAGGGAGAGATTTCAAAATATACTGAATTCTAAACAGGAAATGGCAGAATTTTTGACAAAATTAATTAATTCATTGTTCCACAGCCACAAGATATGACAGTGGTCACATGAAAAATTAATCGAAAATGCCAAAATTTACAGTCTCACCTGAACTACTATTATTACTTCAGAAACCCCCAAAAATGTGCTTGAACCCGATTTTATGGAATAGTAGTAAAATCAGTCGGGCTTTGTGAGAAAGCTTGCATTTTTATGTGACCACTTTCTTATCTTTGTGGCGGTGAAACGAGGAATTAATTAATTTCGTCCAAAACACTCCTTGTTGATCAATTGATCTATATATTCACAAAGGCTTTCACGGCCAGAGTTACATGATGAATCAGTAGTCGTTCTGAAAATGTACTTCCAAACGTTTCGTCAACATCTGCGGTTTACATCTTCAGTGGAACTGCGTAGACTTCTAAGATTGTATCTCGGAGCAACTGTGTGGGCAGGAGGTTGTGCTCTGATATTGATAATAAGATGCGAGGTGGTGGGATAGTGGAGGCGGAGTCTTCCTCGCACCTGATTGGCTCCCTACTACCTAAACCTGATTTCCGAATGATGACACAGTTGCTGCTGAGCCTCCGAGATACAATCTTAGAAGTCTACGCAGTTCCACTGAAGATGTCGACCGCAGATGTTGACGAAACATTTAGAGGTACACTTTCAGAACTACCATGGCCTATCATCCCGGATTCTACTGATTCATCATTTTCAGATCTCTCACTTAATGCTGCAAAAAATTACATTTGAATATTTTGCATATGCAGCAGACAGTAGTATTATTTATTTGAACAAGGAAGGTAGCGGAAACATTTAGTGGGACGTTTTTAGAATACAACCATAATGATGAGAATATGTCATCCAAATTTAGTCAAAAAATCTACTGCATGTTTTACCATCGTTGCGCCGCACCCAGTAGCGTTATGTACTCACAGTATTTTGTGTCGCTTTTTTCATGGAAAGCCGTGGTTGTAACACTACTGCATTTTTTGAACTAACATGGCGCCATTATTATAGCTGTAATGGACAACTTTCATATAGGAAAATCCAACATGGTGGGCCTCCGCCTCGCTACGATTGGCAAGGCGCATTCCCATAATTGATGTCATACTTATGTATGGGGAGAGGCGCACTTTACCACATTTTATTTTATTTCACAAAGAAATACAAGTTTATGCTGTTTCTTTGAATTATAAAGAAATAGACTATGCAAGGAAAGTACGACAATCGCTATCAACTTAGGGACTATCCTATCATTTGGGTGTAGATTATCATCTGAAGTAGCTGCTGTTGTTTGGCAGGCTTGGCTCTATAGATGAGATAGGAACATTGTTCCCGTCAAAAATATTACTTGAATATACAACAAATTTAGTTTATATAATCTACACCCAAACAATTAGCTAAGTAAGTAAGTTGATAGCTATTGCCGTGCTTTCCTTACAGAAACGAATTTATTATAATTCAAAGAAAGAACAACATAAATTTTTATTTCTTTGTTAAATAAATTAAAAAGTTTAGTGATGAAGTGAACTTCTTCCCATTAGTCAAGCATAGCAGCGTTTATGGGGATGCCTCGCGCCAATCAGAGGAGGGCATTTTGCTGCATTGTTCGTAGAATTGTCATGTTGGATTTCTATACGTAAGTTCTCTGTTCGATAATTTCTCATTTTGGCCTCCCTAAGGACTACAATAGAACTTTCAGCTTACTCACGCAAGCCCGATATTAGGTTTATAGTTGTTGAGAGGGGCAATGTTCCATAGTGTATGCCGGTTCTGTGTTCGGTTTATTACAAAATCGTATTTTTCTCTATGACCTTAATTTCATGTTGACTTGGTACTATAGGCATTCTGTATTGTATGTTATATATGAAAATGGATTAAGAAGTTTTACAGTTTAAATTAAGAAGTCTAGATAGTATATAATTGAATCGAAAGGGTTTTGAATAGTGTCATGAATAAAATTTCTAATTTTATTCTTTCATACTTACGTTTTATTCTTACCTATTAACTTCCAACTGTATAATATTTACAGCCGATAATAGGAGGATTTCTTTGCAAGCCCGTGGCATATCAGTACAGCTTCTACCAACCCTTATCCTAGTAGGCAGTGATCAAAGATATGCTTGTTTAAACATTAAATGTTGAGACAAGCTACTTGAGTGAGTTGGGGTAAAGTTTTGGGTAAAGCTATTGTACCTAGGTACACAGTGACACAGTAAAAAAATAACAATGTTTCCATCGATCATTCCCATACTTTGGAAGAGAGAAAATCGTGAAAGCAGAAAGCTTTGGGCAATGAATTACCCTCATTCCTAATAGTAACATTGTCTTGTTGATCATTGCAACATAAAAAAAAGTCGTCATATTTGGTAAAGAAATCAAACTCAAAAACATTGGATAAAATTGTTTATTTATTATACTAAGCGTGGAGTATGGAATTAACTTCCCTTAATTTAGACTGACTTCAAAATTAACCTAATTCCACAATTTATGGGAGATATGAATATATTACCGGTATAGGCTATATTCTGAACGAGAGTAATTTCTACCTTAAACATTTTGTAAGTTATTCTATGTAGGTTTCATGATCTATGATTCTATGCAATGCTGTGCTGGTAACCCGTGGTGGCCCACTCTCGGGAAGCGCTGAGATTGATCAAGCATCGATGTCTGATCTGAGATGCTAACTCATTATTGACATAACCCATATGAGGCATCACTATCCTTCTTAATTTATTTCAGCCCTTTTAAATTATTCTTTGCTATGGACCTTGGATATAATTTAATGCAAATCACTTCTCTGGTTTCTCCATGACATGAATGTAAAATCCTGGATTTTCTATGGAGTCAGAAGGCTGAAAATCTGCTAAAACCGTGTGATCTGAATCTGGAAATGCATTACTCAGTAATTCGGTGAAATCTTTTAGTCTGTGTGGGTAGTATGAAAGCCGGAAGTCTGCTGAACCGGACATGTCACCATCATCAATTCTGTGTCGAACCTTTTTTGTCTCACCGGTTTCTCTTAGGGTATTTAAGTCTACCCTGTAATCCAATGTAATGACAACAGGACGGCCAGATGTGTAAAGAACGGATGTTGTCAGATCAGCCAAATTCTGTTGAAAGAACAATTAAAAAATATTGGTGATATACAGACTCATAGCAGGTGATCGCACCACCCCCTTAACTTCTTTATTATGGGGAATATTGAGGAGCTGTAAAAAACCTTATCGTTAAACTTTTCTATGCTATAGCTATAGCTGTAGATTTATTATGTTCCCCGGGGAAAACTTCTGGGCCCTCTGTTTTGAGCACTTTCAACAAGTCCAGGTCTGTAAACTGTAAACCTTGCTGCTGTCAAAAATCTCCACTATTTTGGGCCTAGTTTTTTCAAACGTTTTCCCCGGGCCACAGACCCCCTCGGCTTCTTGAACCCTTGGACACCTATGCAAGGGCCACTCATGCCCCTAATTTAAAAGCTGTGTACGTCCATGAATGTTGGATGCGAGTTGGATGGGCATCTGGAATGCAGTCTCTCAACGATTCCGCTGTATTTTCCTCGTGTAAGCGCGTGGAACTCGCCATAAGCATTATACAGTCAAAAGCAAGCTATTTAGATTGCGAGTAAATTGGCAGAAACTTACGGCTGTTGAATAGTTCAATTGTTTTTAATTTGAAGATATTTTTTCCTTTTTTTATGTTAGAACCATACAGCGAGGAAACGCTTCTTTTGCTTTTTAAGTTCTTAACCCATCGCGAGGTTGCCAGATTTCCCCCTAGGTTTATACTTAGGTTATGGTTTGGTGTTATCTATTCAATTTTATTATCGTTGGTTAGAACGGCCTTCTTTTTTATAAATTGTTATGTAAATGGGGGGGGGGGGTGCCAAATGTGTCTCGGAGGGGAGGCTTCCCTTTTTACTTTGTTTGGTTGCCACTTCCTTAGTTCAGGTACCGGTACGCTTAACTAAGTACTTATTATTTTTGTTATTAGTCGGACTGCAAGTTGCTGCAAGTCAAGCTAATTAATTTTAGCATTAGAAGCCTATCTCAGCAGAACTCAGCATTAAAGGCTGTACATCACTATTTTACTATACTTACGCTGTAGTAAATGGATTCGGCAGGGGCTGATTTTCGGTCCAGCATGGCGTCGAAGTTTCTGTGATCAATTACCAAAAGTCCCCCTGGCTTAATGCACTGTTCAAAATTACTTAGTGCCAGCCGTTGTTTAGATTGATCTCCTGTGATGTCAACCAAATGGGCGAAGGAGTTGCCCAAACAGATGAGAGCATCAAAGCCTCCTTCCAAGTAATCCTCGAGATCGTCAGGAAGGGTCAGCCAATTTGCTTCCTCGATCACTAAAAAAAATAATTTTTCATGATAGTTGCTGCACTATTTATTTATTTCTGTTTGCTACACTACTGTAGGTTTGATAGCCTACTTTTCTCATTGCTTACCCCAGCCATCGAAATCCTTTTCTTTCCTGCGGAGCCAACGTTTTTTGAGAGCGTGCTTGAGCATTTTGTCCGATGCATCAATAGACATCACTTGAAAACCTTCTTCAACTAGCATCACCGAGTCAACTCTGTGAATTAGTAAATTTAAATCAGCCCAAGCCTTACTTCTGGTGCCTGTTTTATAATGCAGGCCTAGATACTTATTCATTATGAAATTTCTGTTACTGCTAAGTAAAGTATTTTCTATACTATACTCTTCACTCCAAATAAGTTAAAAGGATGAAATATAAGTAACTATCGCGGTTATTATTTAACGCTTATTGCCACTCCAGTTTACAAATGATAAAGTGCTGTTGATCCGGTCCATGCAGTTGAAAATCTAACTTTAACCTACCGTACTTTCAATTTTCGATAAAACATCTATCATGATTGGTTTCATGGTGTTTTTCATACCGTCCGACATTTAAAGATAGTGCAAAGGGTTACCCGGTTCCACAGGCAACATCGAGGATTCTTCGACACCCCTTTTCCCTGAGGAGTTTGACTAGGAACTGCTTGTAATGACGAGTCCTCAGATGCGGGCTGTCTCCACTGACTACAACCTCCCAAAGTCTAGCCGCCCGCCCGTCAGCATATTGATCTTCTATCCCTTCACAGCCAATGCCTGCTGTTCGTGTAACAAACACGCTCTCCGCCATCTGCAATAGTACCGTACAAGACGTGATTATAAAAGTCTATGCATTGTAAGCAGTACAATTCATAAACTTGTTATTGTAAATAAAAGTGTTCATAAACCTATTTGCTTTCAGTCCAGTTAGAGTCGAACTCAGGTTTTATGATAATACAATATTTCTCTCTTGGCGTCACGAACTTGTTTTGAAATGAAAATAGATAAAACAATATGACTGTACACAATAAAACTGGCAAAATTCCCAAACTTCAAACAGCTTCCTCTGAAGATAAAAAAAAATATTTGAATATGTCAGTACGACTCCCCCGCTGTTACAGTATATTACTCTACATAACGTCAGAGATTGCCTTGCCGTCAAAGGATTTCGTTCAAATACAATATATGGTGCTGTACATGTATATGTACGATATTTTCTGTTTATTGTGACGTTAGACCTATTATGGCAGTCCCTCTGATTTTTTCTATTTTTTAGGTGAGCTTCTGTAGGCTATGAAAAATAGGAACTTGAACGTATTAATATAGGCCTACGAGGTTCTCACAGCTTTTCCTTGCATTTCTTCATAGACGGGCTCAAATTAGAATATGTCTATGGTGCGATTATATCTCCTGAACTAAGTTGCTGCCCTGAAGGCCCAAATTAGATATATTTGAAGTATTGTTAATGGTATATTCTTACCTTTTCAGTCAAGTGTAGAACTCCTAGTGAGCGACCTTACGGGCTGCAGTCTGCTAATAAAGGTCATGTTTTATCAAGGCTGCCATTTGTTGATGCGAATATGGCCCACTGCTGAGCATAATAATTGAAAACAAGATAATGTCGATAACCTTCAAATCTTCTATCAACAGTTCAGTACCGCTACTGTATGTTGCATGTTCTAGCGAAACAGCCAGTCACTGATTGTAAAAAAGTCAACGTGATTAGGCACATTCTATACGTATTGTATATAACGTGTACTTGCATAACAAACTCCAAAAAGGGGCAATGATTAAATAAATGTATTATCTATGCGCCAATGCTGTGAACGTAAAAATTATGGCTTATCGGTTTCAGCACTGACGACAGTGCAAGTGGGTATATTCACTACGGGCGCCAGCGCACCGGGCCTATCGTATATATCGCCTTTTCCGAGTCAAAGGGAAGGAACTCAAAATTTTTAGTTTCGAGTAAATTGCAAAAACAGTTTTGGCGTTTTTTTCTTTTTGATTTTTTTTCAAATAAAATGAATAAAGGAGCTCGAGTTGCTTCCGTTTGGAGCAGGCTGCTGTAGGCTGTAGCCATATAAATCGGGCGGTAGAGAAGGAAGTGGAGTTACTTCTATACCAAGTAGCGTAGCATGTGGGGATTTTGTTGCTCAGAAAGAATTAACTCATTTAATTTGAATCCAGATTTTTTTCTCTGATTTACTTCTGTTTCATTCAACGGAGAATTTTTTTTCTGCTTTTTTTGATACCAAACACTCATTTTTTGATTACTTCCTACTTCCCTTTGACTCGGAAAAAGGCGATACATAGCCTAGTCGCGTATAGCGGTCATTTTTAATCTTAACCAGAGATTAAAAATGTAAACAATGTAATTTTATAATGGAAAGTGCTATTCAAAATTCTTGCTTTGTTTACATTTTTAACTCCGGGAATAAGGTAGGTAATACTGGTCGCCATAATAGGCCCGCAGTAAGCCTATTTTAGGTACTCAACGTAAAATTACTTAAAAAATTTTAAGAAATTGGGCGTTCTCAGCATTTGTCTTAATCGGGAGACACCCTGCTTTCGTCATAAAAACAATAGGCGTTGCATCTTGATATAAATCTACCGCATCAGTTTTATAACATTATTGCTGAAGACGGGTAAAGTTATTCTCATGACTACGACAGGACTATTGGTAGGCTATTGTATAGGTACAGTCGGTAGGTAGGGCTCATGCGCTTATTCCACCTACGTCAATAGTAAATGTGGTATTGACGTGGTAGCAAACATTTTTAGACTATATTTAATGTCTGCTACCACGTCAATACCACATTTACTATTGACTGTTGACGTAGGTGGAATAAGCGCCTTATATAGTTGCTGCGATGTAGTCGACTTTCACACCAGTATAATTATAATTTAACCTAGCCATGAAAGCAGCTTTTGCATGATTCTGGTTGCATCACCCTCCACCTTTGTGGACCCCGCATTATATACCTAATTATATGTGCTCGTCCCAAAGGAATGGGATAGCAGCATCCCCTTGGCTGAAATTGAACTCAAACGGTAGGTATCATGAATTCTGGGAAGTCATTAGTCATTGGCCATAAGATATACCTTCGGGGCTAAAGCCCGCCTGAAAATAAAGACGATTTTCATTTCATTCATAACTTGAATTCTATGCGATCATAAGCATAATATAAGTTGCATAGCCTGTGCCAAAAACCCGAAATTTGAACGAAGCCTCGATATCTTAATTAAAATTCATAAGACATGCGTTAGATAGTAATCATATATATTCGTATATGATATTGATTGAGCACGTATTCAGTAATCTATAGGCTGATAGAGGGCATAGATTTCAGATAAGTGGTAAAATATATTTTAGGTTGTGCTCAGTCCGATTTAATTGAAAGATATGGTGCTTGAGCCCCTGACTACCGTACCTGTACCTTTTTACCTCAACCACGTGTCTCGATAACTGCTGGGCATTTGGTAGGAGTATGTTGTGCTGACAATTGTCCTAAATTGTATAATAATGATTCACTCTGAGCAGCTACGCCTAAAGGTATAATTCACGTGTGTACCTATGGCCTACTGTCATCAATGTGTGTCATTATTAGCCAATCAGAGCGCTAGTTACATGTCTTTTAGACTACTGATGAGTAGGCTCCCTGAAGTGATAAAAGACTTGTAACGGCGACTTAGAGGACAATAATTCGCAGACAAGCAGCTGACAATTCTCAGTTACCAGACCAGAGAGCGAATACAAGATGAGATTAGGGTAAGTGTTTATAATAATTATATATTGTATATTTTATCATTAAAGTTCTATTTTATATACAGCCTCCTACATGGTGAATTAGACCATAACAAGTATATGAGACGGAAATAGACCTCTTTCGTATAATAGGAAAATGCTTGCACGCAACCAGCCGAAACATTGAGATTTTACCTCCTTACTCATTATTCCATAAATTTCTGCACAAAATAGATTCATTGAGGAGCTAAATGATACGGGGATGAATGATATCACTAATAAAACAGCTAAATAGTAAATAATATTGTTACCGCCAATACTTTGTAGGGAGTTTTTTTAAACGAAATTTTACGAAAAAACTAATAACTTTTTCAAATGAGCGCTGAAACTGATATTTAAAAAAATCGTGTCACTAGAAATACTAGAATCTACTCTAGTACAAGTACACTTTTTTCAACAATCATGGCACCTGAGGAAAACGTCAAAACTTGTGATATGCAAAATAAATTAAATTGTAATATAGAAAACGAATGGGTATATCTTTCTCTTACATCTGTAGAATATCCAAAAGGTAAGTAATTCACATCCTTATTAAAATATTTTGGTTCGCGGTATTTAAATTAAGGCAGCACTACAAACTGCACAGGGGTTGATTCAAAATAAAAACAAAGTTACGTCCCGCATTTTTTAGCCTTTCAATAAATGGTAGGTTTGTAATGAAAGAATAGAAAGATATGTGTCCTAAATAGGACCTTAGTACGTAGCATTTCTAATTTATTTGATGATTCATATCTTTCCAGTTTACGCACCAAACATGTTGTTGTTGACAGTAGCATGTTTTTTTTTTTTAATTACACCATAGCGCTAGGCTTCCGCCATCAGCTTTCTTGCAGCCCAATACAACACATAATCTGGTGAACCTCTGCTACTGGCAAGAGCCTGGCACGTCTTAAGATGATTTCCGTCCATCTCTTCCCGGGTGTCGCATAAAGGGCAGAAAGGCTCCGCTGCTACACCTATACGGTGGAGATGTTTCTGAAGGTAGTCATGACCCGTAGTTAACCTAAATTCCGCAACTGACTGGTATCTGGGTAGGTTCTTTGGCGGCCTGTCATTCTTCTGCACTAGTTTTTCCCATGTTTTTCCAGCGGCGTCGGTCCTGTGAGCTGTCCCGCACTTAACCTGAAAGAATTCTTTGGTATGCCTCTTGCAGTCACTTAAGGTCATGGGTTTGTCAGGTCGTTCCATAGCAGCTCCCTCTCTGGCGAGTCTAGTAGCATGTAATGCTAATGATTGCCAATAATCGATCGATCACCGTATAGTTGATTTAGTGGTACCACAAAGAGCCGTGCAATTAAATATTCCGCATAATTTTAATTAAAGCACTCCTGAAGGCGTCCAACTTGTCGATCCTCTTGATTTCAGCCGGGAACATACCCCCAAACCCACTCGTTAGAGCCTTAGGCTCAGGTGTCTCATTTGTTTTCTATATCCAGCTTAGCCATAAGAGTATGTAGGTAACGCTAATGCGACAGCTCATGCAAAAATAATACAGCACCTGCAACTATACCGCGTAAGCCGTGCGTCGTGGAGCCCACTATTATGAGAAGTGCCGAGAATGATTGAATGTGCTATATGTACCGAGTTTGGAATGTAGCCTTTTTATTAGGAAACCTAATAGAAATAAAGAGTCGTTTCCAATTACCGATGGCATAATAATAATATAGAACGCTGTGGTGCACAAGCCATTAAGACCGGCATGGGCTCTAGAACTTGTACTTTTTGAGGTTTCACTTTCTTAAGCACAGTTCTATTTGGGATGTTGTGGTCAGCAGCATATCCAGCAGCCGCGTGAAGGAATGAATAATGCTAGTAAGCCTGCGCTTTCGATATAGAAAGTGATGAGGTTTATAATGTAGAATATGGTTAGAAATGATTCGATATTTTTCAGTGTGGTTATGTCTGGCGTCTTATTTTCACCCCAGACTTCAGACTTCATCTTAATAGCCTATTGTTCACACATGTGTTTAATAGGTTTCTTATCGTTTCAGGTGATTTTTTGGGAAAATTTTTAGCATTGTCCAGCCTTCTTCCATTCGAAATTCTTGCTGGATTTGTTGCTTTAATACTATTTCGGCGTGATCTTCACACGGTTCGTATTATTTAAAGTTGGTGCATGCGTTATGTAATTAAACCGGTGCTTCGCTGATGATGATGTACGAGGGAAGATCCAGAATTTCGTGGCCTAACCTAGAAAGAGAAATAAATCAGGCAAATTGTGTTGTTTACTGTGTAGGCACATCCTTTACTAGAGCTAATTCCAAGTTATAGCATTCCACACCTCTTAGATTAGACTCGCGAGGACCGAGATTGCGCGAGGTACACGGAAATTAAATATTTCGCATTGCGCACCAGACGGGTTGGAGAAACTGACATTTGGCATGAGAGCTCGACTCTGCCATAATCCTCCGTAATAGCTTACAATAGCTATTAGTTACTGCTACCGGAATAAAATAAATCACCAAGATATAGGCGGGTTGCTACTTTGAACCGTTGAAAAGACTAAAAAAAAGGCAATTTTTCAGGATTTCCGAAAATAATTTTTTTGGTGGGCTTAAAAAGCTTTTTCAAAGGTAAGCCCACGTGAAATTATGTTCATAAAGAACACACTAAAATATAGAGCAAGGGTAATCTTTGTAGCGGCTCTCATTCTTGGCTAGGCCACGGAGTTCTGGACCCTCCCTCGTATATACTTAAAGAACCGGTCCG
The DNA here is from genome assembly GCA_963971405.1 of Psococerastis gibbosa. NCBI lineage: Eukaryota > Metazoa > Arthropoda > Insecta > Psocodea > Psocidae > Psococerastis > Psococerastis gibbosa. Next base: position 20,379,885 of record OZ020486.1, read on the forward strand.
AGTTTACTCGAACATGCTTTCCAATTTATCAAAATTAGTAGATAGAGAAAATGAGTAATTTCATGGTAAATAATTTTCCTATGGTTAAATTTCCGATATCTCGGGTGGGGGGGGGGGGCTGTCCACCTGACGTCACTGGTGGTGCGGTTAATTCTAGATAGGTCAGACCAACACATTACCAAACAGCAATACTGGCAGGGCACGCAATGCATTTGAGCGTGAATTTTCAATCATTTTTTCAAAAAAACATTTTTTTTTACACAACCAAATAGTTTTTTGGGAAAGCAATCTATCCGGTTTCGTTACTCAATTTAACACCTAAAACATACCTGAAGGTAGAAATCATCGATGGAAAGGTGTCGCAGAAGCAAACTATCACGGGGCAAGCGACCCCCCCCCCCCCCCATTTTATCAACATTAATAACAACTACAATATATGTGAATTTAAAAGAAATCGTTGGAGCCGTTTTTGGAAAATAATTTTTTTAGACGTTTTTTTGAAGTTTTTTGAAAATAAAATCCCCCCAAATTGAGTTAGCCCAAAATAAAAATAAGTGGTCCCGAGGTATGATTTTTGTGAACCTACATGCCGAATTTCATCAAAATCGACCGAGTAGTTTGCCCGGAAATTGACGAGCAGACAGACAGACATTTCGTAAAAACCACTTTTTTGAGTTCCTGGTACCTTAAAACGTGTAAATCCGTTGAAATCTCGGAATCGAAAATTTCGACCGTCACAAAGCTTTCCTTATACTACGTATAAATTGGAAAGCAAAAATTACAACAATGCCCAACATACATTCATACAACATGGGGTAATATTTATTGTGTAATGTTTTCAGATTACATTTTTTATAGGAGTAATGTGTAATGAAGTATTGAATTTCATTTTAAAGCAGCTTTTCCAAGAATCTCGACCTATGTCCAGAGCAACCAATTACACAGAATATGGGATGCCTTCTGCTCATGCACAATTTATGTGGTTTTTTACAACTTATGTGATTATCTTCATTTACATAAGGTATGTTTCTAGTTCAGAAATGATCATTGATTAAGGATGTACTCAGTACTGTATATCTTTATTATTAAGTTTTTAAAGTACTACTACATATAGTGTGGCCCATTGAACCTTGTCCTGCCAGTGGGCCCCATCCGTTTTACATTATTGATATTGTTTCCAAATATATTTCTAGCCATTGGCGAACTGGTTCAATCCTCGATGTCAACCCATACCGACTACAAGTGCAAATAGGAAATTTCAGACATGCTTGCCATTGACGTTGTAACATTGTTAGCTCGACTATGGGAATGAGTCCACTGTAAATCTTTATTAATAGTTACAAATAGATGGCTTCTCAGCATAGCAGATGATTGTGGGCAATCGCAGAGTAGTACAAACAATTTTGGATAATGTAGTAGTATTGGATGTGACATCTCCCCTAGAGCCAGAGAAGAAGATACTGACCCTTCTTGAACAGCTTGACAATAAAGGGTGGGAATAATGGGAATGGATTAAGGTGCATATCGGGATTTCAGGGAACGAGCTGGCGGACTCCTTAGCCAAGGAAGCCGCCCGCCATAGCTACATTGAGATGCAAAAGCCCGATATGTCCCTCGTCTGACTTGGGGGGGGGGGGGTACATAAAACAGGCATAGGGTGCCATGGGCTTTCTCCACCTACCCAGCTGTCCAGAAGATGCGGAGTGGTGTGATGAGGATAAGCTCGAACCACATGAAATAGAGCAGCTACCCGCAGTACCAACAAATGAAAATATTCCCATTGTTGAAAATATGCATGAGTGGCTGGGCGGTTAATGGTCTGAACAATAAAAACTAGCTCATTTTCTCATAGAATAATGTTAATATTTTGCTCACCTTGCAAAATTTGTTCACCTAGTCAAAATTAGGGGGTGCTCCAAACATAAATTACTTTAGCAAAGAGGGAGGGGGTTGTAATTTTCTTAATATTGCTTACAGGGGGGGGGGGTTAAAAATTTGCCTGAATGTGCTTACGTAATATTTCAACGATCCAAAATAAAAACGTATTCGGCATTTTAATGCATATAAGACATGTCAAACCTTTTCGAAACCTTCAGAGGATGGACCTCTCTGCCTTCATGTTATCACTTTTCCACCTTGTTCAATTATTAGCAGTGAGGTGTTCAAAAGATTTTCTACTAAACCGGGGTTTTTTCAGGTTGCAGCATATGAACAATAGGACGACTTTAGAAACTGTGTGGCGTACGTGTCTTACAATAGTCTGTCTCGCAGCCTCTTTAACTGTGTCTTACTCAAGGATTTACCTCATGTATCACTCTTGGTATCAGGTGCTGTGTGGTACACTCGTAGGTGCTATATCTGCAGCCCTGTGGTTTACATTAACATATTTTGTTTTCACTCCTCTTTACCCTGCCATTGTTTCTTGGTAAGTAAACCTAAGTATTCTAATGCCATACAATTATTCACTTTAGCGAGCGTCGATTTGTCTTGATTTTAACTATTAATTACCTACTGTTTGCTAGCTTCATGAGTGCGTGTTGCTTTGCATAGAATAGACCATTCCCACTTGATTTTTGTAATTTTAACACTATAGTGTAATATTGTAATAAGGCTGCACTTTCATGTTTTTTATTACAGAACGCATTTAGTTATCTCTTTTTAGATTCAAATATAAAAACTTAAATCTATATGCTAAACGAAGGAAGGAGGATTCTTATGCTGCAGACTACTGTCTGACTTCATCTTAATATTTTTCCGTACTGCTTCATACAAATATGAAGTCGATAAAAAAATTGACGCCCATAAATTGTTTTCAGGTGTTCAATTTATCGTAAGCTGTACTATTTGTTGAGTGCTGTTACGCGTGCGACAGAGACAATATTATAGACATTTTTAGACACTTCACGCGACTTACCTGCTCGTTAAATTATGCGTATAATTAGATATAACAGGAACTTATTTTAATATTTTGTCCCACAGGAAAATATCTGAGTTTCTACTCTTGAGGGATACGACTTTAATACCAAACGTTCTATGGTTCGAATACACAAACAGTCGGCAAGAGTCTCGCGCCCGCGCTAGAAAACTGGCATCTATGAAGTCCCAATGACATATATTTTCCAACGGGTACCAGCACTGGTGGCATCGCCGGTCACGGTAATCTAGGCGGATTTGGGCGCAGCTGTGTCTTCGAATATTTTGCCGTAAATTTCAATTGAAGGTTAAATTGTATTTATAAGCTTTGGCATGTAGAGTTAAAGTTCTATGTAGGAGAGATGGGGCATTCGCTTCCTCCAAAAATATATTTGAATTTCTGGGGCCACTCCCGCGTTTCCTATGTCCAACCATTGAAACAAAAAGGTAGCAAGCAGGTGCCCCAGGATTCAAAAAAGTGTCGACGCGCTCGAATGTCTCATCTCTCCTATATAGAACTATATGTAGAGTCTTCCCCGTTGGTGAACAATTAACAAAAGGTTGAAAAAAGCAAATAGAAAAAGTTATTCAAAGCAAGCAATGTTATTTATTGCTATGAAGTGTTCAGAGAACATATGATAAAATTTCTCCATTTTGTCAGAGAAATAGTTTTTAAATTTCTTTTGAAGTTCCTACTGCTTTCCTTAATGTAAAAAAAAAAATATTATGTTTGAAGAAAATAGACAGCTGGTTACTGCCGTCTTGCTGTTAATATGCATTATGATTCTAGTGCACTGTGCAAAATTGTTTACCAATAAGGTCTTAATAATTAAATTTCCGTACTTGTGTAGACGACAAAAGTCGACTTTGTTGTCGTCCTGATGTTTTAAATTTTGATGTAAAGAACACTCAATTTCGATCTCTGTAATAGGCTACTTGACAGTTGTAACATTAAAATATAAAATATGCTAGATAAGGTAGCTTTTAGGTTTGCAATAATAATACAATATGTTTTTTGCAACAACAACAAAATTGTAAATAATTAAATGTTTATGTTTTTAACTGTGGATTACAAGAGCCATAACGCCGGCACACATGGGTGACTCTGAAACGTCACATTTCGTATTGGGTGTTAGGGCCGCGTCACAAAAGTGGTCAAATTATCAAGTCACGTGACTCGTTTTGAACCAACAAACTTAAAAAAGAATTTCCCTGTTAAATAACGTTTTAAAATAAATTAAAGTATGTTTTCAAAATATGTTTTGACAAAATTGTCAAGTAGTCTATTGTGAAGGCAAGTCACAATAAAAATGATTTCTCGTACACAAAGAAACTAATGTACGGACTTAAGTGTCTCCTCCTTCGTCGATGTGGTTTGTTAATTAGGCTGCTATTGTTATGCGTTTACTATCCTTTTTTGAAAGAAAAAAAAGTCACCCCGTGAAGAAAGTAAATTATATATTTTGAAACACTGTTGACAAATCTAGCGCACAGTAGACAAGTCTAATTAATTTTTAGGCTTAATTACTATTTCGCCATTCTATTACTAATAAGGGTTATCCTGCAGATATACAGTACCTGCAGCCTGATCGAGGCGATTATAATACCGGGGTTAAATAAATACCCTAGGATTATAACTGTAAACAAATCATAGATTTTAATAATAATACTAGATAGCGAACTCCCATGCTCTCTGTAGGGAGTGTTGTGAAGCCATCCGCCTTTGCTATAAATGGATAGAAAGAACGCAAAGTACCTGTTCTTAATTGGGTACTTCTCGACGAAATAAATTTTATCTTGATTTAATTTCAGTTAATGTTGTCTTTTATGTAACTATTGATCAAAACCCACTGAAAATAAACTGAAAGATTTTCACAGAAAATATTAGAAAATCTCATAAGAACTCAAGGTGTAAATGCATGTAAACAACGTTTTCTATCCACTTATAGCAATGGCGGCTGGCTTCAAAATATGCAGGGGAGTTCGCTACCTAGTATTATTATTAAAATCTAAGAAACAAACAAATTTTGAATAGCACTTTCCATTATAAAATTATCTTGTTTACATTTTTAATACCAGGGGATTAAATAAATACCGGTATTATAATCGCCTCGATCAGGCTGCAGGTGAATCAGTCTAACAACCTTCGTTACAGGTTGTTACTGTACTTTGAATAATTGGGTGCATGAAGCTTAGTGTAAATGTAAGAAATTGCTAACTAAGCGTTTTCATGCAGTATCGCTCGTATATATATTTTATTTTTGTTGAAATTTACCCTCCTAAGAAGAATAATTCTAACTATACGGTTAGTCCCAGAAAAAATGGATGTGATTAGCCAACAAAATGGAGTGTGCGAATGTCAATTTTTCTCACCGAAGAAATTTCCATTTTAAACAAAAATTTTCTTTAAAGTGGTTGGTAGACTGCTGGTGAATTTTTGGAAATGGAAAAGGTTTCAGCCAAGCCAACACTTGGCCCATGGTTTTTGGCGGCCTATGTACTCTCCGTTAATAGATTCACGGCTAATTCGCTAATGGGGGGTAATTTTCAGAAAAAGTCAATTTTTTATGCGCATTAGTTTTGGTTTGAACCCATTCAATTTTGTAAGTTTGGCAGCTGTAAATACAGTAACTTACATAAAATTTGTTTAATTTATTGTTAGTCCAACAAGGCTGAGATTATCTGTTCGGGCAAACTCCCTACTACTTTAAATTACATTTCTTAGTAGTTTTACTCATTACCTTAAAGCCACAAGGAAATTTTGTTGTAAGTCCATCTTGATGTTGTTTAGTGCCGTAATTTTTAAATCGGGCTTTACAGTTGTCTTATATATTTTGTACCCACAGGTTCTAAATATATTGCAGTAGTTTCAAAACTATGTAAGTAATTTTACAGCTAAAATATTGTCCTCAGTAAGCTAATTTATACGGGATCAGTTTAAGTGACAATTTATCCAAACGTTTTTTCAGTGATTGAACGGTTTTTCAAATATCTACATTGCGTTATGTCACGTCAGCTTTGAAATAATGATAAAATAATAAAAATTAAATGTTAAATCCGCTAAGTCTTTTTAAAACTGAATTAGGCATCTATACTTCAGGTGGGGTTTCCACAACGTCAATGGTCAATGGTAAATATGGTTTTGACGTGGTAGCAGACATTTTTAGTACGTCTTTAATGTCTGCTAAAACGTCGATACCACAGTTACCATTGACCATTGACGTATGTGGAAACCCCGCCTATAGGAACCTTCAATAATTCTACATACAGTATGTCACACTGCTAATTTTCCAATTCCTTATCCATTTTGGAAAATTTGTGACTACGACCTACAGTATAAATTAATTTGAGTTGTCGTCTGTATACTGTATACGAATACAGGCAAGATATTTTGGCCTGTTAAAGACCTACTCGTGAAAAATTGAATTACGATATAGCACTGTTTACAATCAATAATGTCGTAAATCTGCCAATAAGATTCAGGTCATAAGCTAATTAAGTTAATTCCTTTTTATCTTATGAATAAAACCGTTTCCGTAGAAACCGCCAAATCTATTGAGGATAACTTCCTCGAAAGATGTAGGCCTCGTGGATGTTATTAAGTCCTTGAAAGTGTTGTTCACAATGCGCCTAAATGGAGTCCTATGAAATACAATACAATGTTGTTAAAAGTTGCGCAACAGTTGGCTATACTAAATCTAAATTTGTTATGTTCATATGAAAGCGGTAAAGGCAAGAAAATACGTAGTAATTGATGTAGAAAAGTAAAAACATCATCGAAGTTTCATTTGTATTAATTTTTATTTCAATTTCTATGTTCTCTGACTTTACCACGGGTATGTGAGTACCCCTACAATAAGACGTCTACTTAAGGCGGATTTCAAAATATCTTGTAAACAAATGAGGACTGAGTCTTTTTGACAAAATTAATTAATTCCGCGTTCTGCAACCGCAACGATATGACAATGGGCGTATGCAGAAATCATAAAAAAATTACAAACTTTCCTAAAGCGCAAACCATTCACTCGACTGAATTACTAATATTGTATAAAATCAGTGTAAAGCACTTTATCGTCGAGTATGAATGTTTCCGGTGAGAAAATATAATTTTTCAGCGAGAGCTTGTATTTTTTCCATTATTGTTTTTTAATCTAACTATTTTCATATCTTTGCGTCTGCAGAAGAAGGAATTAATTGATTTTGTTAAAATACTTGGTCTTCTTTTTTTGGGCATTTTACCCTGGAATAGTGGCTAAGTTACTGTTACTGCAATGACAATTTACATGTATCAAAGGGCATTTTGGCCTACATATCTAAGCTATTTACTTATTATAAACAACCAATTTGTATAATGGATTAGCATGTGGGCTATGCTGTATGCAGTACATAGTAATAAGTACATAATATGTATAGCATGTTATGCCATTATATAATTATGTCAAAACGCACAATAGGCTTAAGTTAAATAGTTTTTAGATGACAGTATGCCTAGAGTTACTACTCTTGCGGTAATATAATAATAAGGACTCACGGCCGAAGTTACGTAATAAAGCAGTAAAATTCGGCATATCATCCCGGATTCTACTGTTTCCTCACTCTTACGATAATTTATGTTTTTTTGTAACTGAGGCAGTTAAAATTAATGCTGCAGTAAATTTACAAAATGGGGTTCTATGGATAATTATGTACCTAATACTTGTAAGAATAGACAGCACGGCATTTGCTATTATACGGGCCATGAGAAATTGATTTGGAGTCAAGTGGGGTGCATTATTGCTAAATTTTACATAATTGTACCTTTTACATTTGGTAGGAGTTTTCCTATATACTAGGTTTCCCTAAAATCTTAGAAAATAGCCTTTTTTGAAATGCGTTATCATCCCTTTTCTGAACGGTACTCACTTCCATTCCTCCACTCAGCTGCCCTAGTAAGCCTCATTTAGCTGCCAATATAACCACTTCTAATTAATTGCACAGTACGGTAGTAGGCCTACATTGTAAATACTAGGTAGGTACTTTACGGTTTCATTATAAGCAAGGGCAAACTAGAAGACTCAATGTGATCCCTATAGCAGTTCGCAAAACAAGAATCAATATACAGTAGGTACCATTTAGGTAAGACCCGGTTCTGCCGCTAAATTCACACCACAGACACACAATAGGTCGCGTTGCCCGTGAGCATCAAGTATCAACCCATTACAATGTCAGACGCGGCAGTACCTTCCTACCTAGCCATGTTTGCAGTGTGTACCTGCAGGCCTACTGCATAGCAATAGAGCCTACTGTCGTGTAGTATTAACTTATTCTTGGGGTTAAAAATGGAAACAAAACCATTTCGAACAGTACCTTCCATTCTAAAATTATTTTGTTTGCATTTTTAATCTGAGGTTACGATTGAAAAAAAAAAGACCATTATTAAGCCCGCTGGGTCCGAGCTTCTGGATACTTTGGCCCGGTGGCCGGTACACATGGATGATTCTCGCAGTCGCGTATAGCCGACGTCCATTGCAGCCATAATAGGGATAGGGCGACGATTTCGGAAACCGGCGTGAAGCCGAGCGCAGTTTTCGCTTATGCACGCCAGATCATCGAAATTTTCTGAAGTAGACTGCATTGGCACCAACCAGACACCAAGCCCTCCCTATAATGGCAAAGACGTCGGCAAATCGTGACTGCGAGAATAATCTGTGTACTGGGCCTTAAATTGCAGACCAATAAATTTGGCATTGCTCAATAAAAGTAAAATTTAAACAGTGGCAAACTTTAGCGCAAAACTTTACAGAGTAGTAGTTGCCAATGTTGCCATTTTTATTTTGCTACTAGAAATGTAAAGAGAATGTAAACACTAAACACTCATAAAGTCAAAAAGTCTAAACAAGTTGCTTGTTTAATACTTTAGGGTGTATCTGTGGTGCCTTATTATTCGTCACAATAGAATACGAATCGACAATTTGGGACCGTGTGCAGTGAAAGTTTAAGCAAGGTCTATAAAATGAAAGCCTCGCCACTTCGATTTAAGATACTGGCTGAATGTGAAAAGACAAAGGCGAGAACAGCTATAATGTCTTTGCCGCACCACGACGTAGAGACTCCGGTGTTTATGCCGGTTGGTACTCAAGGAACATTAAAGGGTATCTTACCGGAGCAACTTGAAGCTTTGGATGTTCAAATTATGCTTGGCAATACTTATCACCTGGGGACTAGACCAGTAAGCGTTAGTGATAATACGTTGAAATCTGACTACGGCGCTTATCGCTTGTGTGTTTATGTGTAGGTAGGGGGATTGAACGAAGGTGACGTCTGAACCCCTATAACCCCTTTATATCAAAAGTGTTAAGTAATAATAAGTGTACAGGATGTCAGTCAGTCAGTGTTACTAAAGTGTTCAATGCTAATTAAAAAAAATTGCTTTGATCATCCATGGACCATGATTGAAAAGATAGGATACTTTTTTACGGGCTTTTGGACTGCTAGATGTTGAGCTCTTCTATAGGCATAATTATAATTACAGTATGTTATTATGTACACGAGATTAGTGTAGTGGGTTTCAAAGATTAATCGCATGCGAACAATTTAATGAATGTATCCGATTAACCTCTTAAGTCGCCTCTGTAGGTTAGTACCCGTGTTGAGTTACGACACGTCTCCGATCGCATGGCGTGTAGAGACTCGCACAAGTACAAGCTCGCTGCTACTTTGCCATTGAAGTCAATTAATATTGTCTATTATTAACGGAAAATGCCCATTCGTAAACATGTTTTTTCTACTCATGGTAACAATAATAAATTACAGCCCCCCCCCCCCTTTGGACCCACTCCTCCTGTGTAAGAGTCTCCCTTACCTTTCAATAGTCCCTGAACCAATTTATACTTCTGCTTCGCCTTAGTCAAGATTGGTATCACAGTGAAAGTCATAGGTCAGAACTTTTGTTACAGGGTGGTGACTTGATGAAGAAGGCTGGCGGGCTGCACAAATTTATGAATTGGAAGAGGGCATTATTAACTGACTCGGGTGGCTTTCAAATGGTTTCTTTATTGAAACTAGCTGAAATAACAGAAGAAGGAGTGAAATTTAATTCACCCTACAATGGTGAGTGCCAAAATATGCACAAAAGTAGTAACGTGGTTTCGACTCCTGTTGTCATTGTGTCTTTTTCTAACGCCTCTCTGGTGGCTTCCCTGTCTACATATACAACTTTATCATTAAAGCTCATTGTAGCTTTCTAAAACAAGAAGATTCCTTGTACCTGACAAAGAAAAACAACGTAAATCTGCTTTATGTTATAGATGACGTATGCATGTTAACACCCGAACATTCCATCTCTATTCAAAATAAGTTGGGTGCTGACATAGCAATGCAACTTGACGATGTAGTTAGCTCAACTTTAACCGGTCCAAGAGTTGAAGAGGCAATGGAGCGAACAACCCGATGGTTGGATAGATGTTTGGCTGCTCACGATAGAAAAGAGGATCAAAATTTATTTCCTATAGTACAAGGTGGTCTCGATGCATCGCTGAGGGAAGTAAGTGCAAAACTGCAGACTCAGAGGTGTGTGAATGGTTTCGCGATCGGAGGTCTGAGGTGAGTAAATTGTTGCTTGGTCACTCGACAGTCGTACAATGTATTTAGTGCCATAGTATTTAGAAGTTGTCTCTAATTTATTTCATTGACGTACGAGCAAATTGGCTTACCCCCACTACGCGTTTTTTGTTCAAAATCGATTTTTTAGTTTTTTAGTTGGAAATATCGATCGTAGAGCCGTCCAAATTCTCCCACAAAATTATCATGTCGATAGGTGAGGTGACATACTGTACATGTGTACTACCACCAATTGGTCAAAGGCTTTCAACTTCTTCTCGGGACTACCACACCAATATTTTTTTGTACAAATCAAATTCATTAACTGTGGTCAATCTGTGTTAGAAATAGGTACATATCATAGATCAGAATGCCCTGTAACACAGTAATCAGTATTTTCAACAACAAAAAAATAAAAATAAATGGCGAATCTGACTGGACATCAAAATTTGAAATTTAAATAGTTTTAAAGTATTCTTAAAAATTTAGAAGTGCTCAAGACGTAAAAAATATATTTTTGAAGGTAATTTGATTTATAACCAACAAAAAACATCATCGCCGATCTTATCCGCTGGGAGGTACCACCTAGGCCACGAAGCTTTAAGGCCAAGATAGTGTTATTGTATTATTATTAGTGGAATTTAGTGTTAATTTGACGGTAATTTCTAATTACTAAAATAGACATTAGAATTTCTTTAGTGACAAATCCAAAATGGATGTGCAAAAAACAGACGAATCAACCAATCTGGACGAGGAAATAGCTTCTCTCAAGTCCAAACTGGATGAACTTATGAAAAAACGTGTTGAAATTTAATAACGGTCCAAAAAGAGACCAGCAAAGCAAATATTGACCAAGGCCCTCCAGCCAAATTAATAAAGACTATATCACAAAATAATTAAGATTTAGGAGTTTCTGAGGAGATCTCTGCCAGCACCACGAATGGAACTGTAGTGAGTGTAGACCAGACAGAAACGTCAACAATAACAACGATCAATGAAAATGATAAGGAAGACGATTCCTACGAGGACCAGTGGAAAACCCAACAGAAAAAACGAAGGGTCCCACCAATCTTCTTATACGATGTAAGTGACTGGATTTTGATGGCAAATACGTTGCAAGCGCTTTGTACTAAAAATTTTCAAGCCTACCATAAGTCAAATGAAGTTAAATTAATAGCCAAAACACCCGAAGATTACCAAGCGCTTACAGTGTACCTGGAAAGGGTAAATATTGGCTTTCACACGTATCCTTTAGATAAGGCAAATTTATTAAAAGTAGTAGTCAAACGTATACCACCCAGCACCCCAGCCGAAAGAGTGGAAACTGAACTGAAAGATCTAGGTTTTGACGTAAAAAGCGTCACGCAATTCAAAGATGCGAATAAGACTAACCTCTCCTCATATCTTGTTACTCTACCTAAGAGTGAGGAAAATAAAGCAATATACAAAACAACTTATTTGTGCCACTGCAGGGTCTGTGTTGAAAGTTACCGAAAAAGAAAAGAGAAAAGAGTGAAACCCACCTGACAAGCAAGAGAAAGCTGGCAATAAAGGGCTACAAAACCTACAGAACGGACCGAGCCAATCAAAGGCATGCTGCAGGAGGTACGGGTATTATAATTAAGCAAAATATAAAACATCACCAAAATCGACTACCAATTCCAATAAACATAGAGGCAACGGGCATCGAGATCAAGACTACGAACGCCAGTTTTCGCATCATTGCGGTATATAAAAGCCCAAACTGACGGCTGGACCCAAATGAACTTAAAGCCATAATGGTATGTGACACTCCTACAATCATAATGGGGAACTTAAATTGTAAACATATGGACTGGGGATGCAAGAAAATAAATCCAAACGGAAAAATTCTGCGAACTCTCCTAGATAAAGAAAGCTGGATTATCTTCGCTCCAAGGGAAGCAACTCATATTCCTAGACAAAGAGACCACGAACCTGATATCTTAGATGTATGCATCATGAACAACTTCCCTTATCCAGTGGAGCAGTACACAAACTATACTCTGATCATCTGCCGGTGCTAGTTAATATTAGAACTAATATCATAAGAGAAGCAAGCATCATGATGAAGTCAATAAACTGGACCACTCTCCAAAGAAAATTCGAAGGCTTAACATGGGTACCTGCAACTCTAGAAACGGTGCCAGACATTGACGCTAGCATAAAGGAATTTAATAGTCGTATCCAGGCTCAAATACAAGATTGTTACAACAACACGAGAATAAGAACATACGGCAACAGTATACCAGAACTGGCCTCCGACTTCATCAAGCGCCGAAACAGGCTAAGAAAGTTATATCGCACCTCATGGGATCCCGGTCTTAAAGCCGAAATAAACATATTCAGCGTACAATAAAGCAAGTTATTCAGGAAGACAAAGATGAAAAATGGGCGGTAACCACGGAAAACATAGCTTTAAATGACAACTCCATGTGGAAATTGGCAAAAAGAATTCGTGGAACTGAATTTTCAATGCCTCAACTAATGTATGAAAATAAAATTGCTACCACTGACTGAGAAAAATCTGACACCTTAGCAAACTTTCTCGAAAAACAATTTACCCCAAATCCGGTGGAAATGCCTACCTTTGCAAATAGAGTGGAACAAACAGCCAAAGAATTCTTAAATATGCCACCGTCGACACCTATAGAACCAGTAACTCGTGTAAGAGTGAAAAAAATCCTAAAAACCTTTAAAACCAAGAATGGCCCCTGGCCCAGATGGCATAAGCAATAAATTTCTGCAATGGTTCAACGAAAACCAAGTCTCCTACTTGACCAACATATACAGTTCATGCCTAAAACTGCACTACTTTCCCAAGCAGTGGAAAAACTCCGTAGACACGCTATACCAAAAAAACCAGGCAAGTCCCATCACAGACCTGACGGCCATAGACCTATAAGTTTGCTGGACGCATTGGGGGAAGTCTTGGAGGCATTATTCTTAGAGGAAATGGAGCATCTAATAGAAGCAAACCTACCAAACGAGCAGTTCGGCTTCCGTAAAAATCATGAATCCATTATGCAAGTTATTCGTGTGGTCAAAAAAAATTGCAGAAGGACTATCATACAAGCTAATAATGGCAGGCATCCTAATGGACGTACAAGCCGCATTCGACTCAGTTTGGAGAGAAGGTCTTCTCTATAAACTGCGAGATATCTTACCAGATGTCCTATTGCACCTAACAGCCTCATTTCTACATGACAGAACCTTTCAGTGTAAAGTAGGGGAAGAACTATCAGTCAAGAAACTGTATGCACTACACACTGCAGATATTCCCCGAAAGGACAACATCCAGACAAGCGTCTATGCAGATGACACCGCAGTTGTGGGTGCTGCGGAAGACCTAGGAACTCTACAGTTGAATATGCAGTTGTATCTAGATGAGCTCGAAGAATGGACTAATCGCTGGCACATAAAACTAAACGCGGAAAAATCCAAAGGTGTTCTGTTCACAAATAGAAGAAATGTTACTCCACCTGACCTACTGTTGAATGATGTAAACATAAAATGGTTCAACGAGGCGAAATACCTAGGTATTGTGCTGGACTCAAAACTCAAATGGACAACTGAAATTAATAGTGCAACAAACAAAGCAACTGCGGCGCAGGCCCAACTATCTTCGCTGCTAAGAAACAAATCAAAACTGTCTTTGAGGAACAAGAAAATGCTTTTTGAATCCTTCATCAGACCAGATATGGTAGCGAAGTGTGAGGTGCAGCCTCCCAAACGCAACTAAAAAGACTGCAGACGGCCCAAAACAAAATAATGAGACAAATCACCGACGCCCCATACTACGTCCGTAACTCAATCATTGCCCGCGATCTAGAAGTTCACCCAATTAAACAATACATCGTTGACAAAGCGCTGAAACTATATATAAGAGCAGCAGCATCGGATAACCCCTACGTAAATTCTCTAGGACAACAAGACACGGCACGAGTGTTAAAGTCTCCTGCAATAATCACAACGGAACGATACTAACGGCACTGGGTCTACTAACAGTTAGAGAACTCCCCAATAGGATTATTTTGATTAATGAAAAATTTTAAACTTTCCATTATTATGATCATTTCATCATTTTTAGTCATTTAAACATTTTATGCTCATTTAATCATTTTATGTCTATTTTAAAAGTGGTATCAATGGCCAGAACTATAAATTAATTTCTTTTGTAGAACTACAAGATATCAGAGTAAAGGCTGAAAAGTCGACGCCTGAAAACACATAAAGACAACAACAAAGAATGCCCTGACGATTTTTTTTTATCTTCCTGCCATTTTTGACAACTCTGCGTCTACGATTGATATTTCATGAGATATTTGATGTTTCCAAATTTCCCCCTCCCATTGTCTAAATATTTGGATTGGATCGTAGGAAGACTCATGCCCGCATTGATTGACAAATGAATAAAGTCGAAGTTGCATATCATCATATTTGCGCTCTCAGCAAGTTCATAATCAAAAATGTCGTCCTCCGGTATTAATTGTTTAGCTGTAACAAAAATAATAGTAATTCTTTCGCATCCACTACTAATACTATAGTTTCCTTGGCTTGGAGCTTATCCCGAGTAGGGAAATACAGATTTTCACCCATAAAATTTAATCACCAAAGTCGTCCGGAATAATAATGTGATCATAGTTGGGGCACTAACAACCGAGTAGAAATAAAGATTCTTATCTTTCTATGAGTGCCAAATTAAATTTGGTTTGCAGTGGGGGGGAAAGTAAAGACGATTTCTGGAAGATGGTGCACTTATCCACGGACCATTTACCAAACGATAAACCACGTTATGTAATGGGAGTTGGCTTTGCGGAAGATTTAGTAGTTTGCTGTGCATTGGGAGCTGACATGTTTGATTGCGTTTTTCCTACAAGGACTGCCGTGAGTATTTTCTCCTTCCTTCATGCATTCATATAATTAAGCTTACTATAGTTCCACATATTGCAGTATTATATGATAATTATATACTAGTATAATGGTTCATAAAACGTCCATTAGCACATTATTATTTACTTATAATAACGAGAAGTAATCTTAGCTATCGATCAATTTTCTAGAGGGCGTAATTTAAGGTGAATAATGGTTGCTCTTAAATTGCTTTCGCTCTCAGCGTAACACTTTTTAGGCTCGATAAACACGGACGATCCTCGCAGTCGCGATTTGCCGACGTCTGTTATCGTTGTAGGAATAGGGCTTGGTGAATGGTTAGTGCATACCCACAGTCTACTTCAGAAGATTTCTATTATCTGCCGTGTGTAGGGGGAAACCTGTACTCTTTCGTGCGGTCGGCTTCACGCCAGCTCTCGAAATCGACAAGAACTCTTCTGCGACCCCTATGGCTGCAGTGGAATTGACTTCAGCCAATCGCGAATTGGTGAATCGTCCTTGTGTACCTGGCCTATGGATTTTTCCTTTAAACGAGATTTACTGTAGGATGGTTAATATTAATCCATCATGGCGTATGTATATATGTATTTTTTTTTTTTAATTTATTTAGACTGGGCTGTTGGGGACTCTTGAGTATATGCGGCGGCCGGTGTGTGCTTATTATATGTGTTGAATCCTAGCTGAAGAAGTACGAAATTTAAGATTGCAGAGACTGGACCATGGCTGAAAATTAATTGCTGTTGTATTTATTTTCATTTAGAGATTTGGATGTGCTCTTGTTATGGAGGGTCAGATAAATTTGAAACAGAAAAAGTATGAGATGGATTTTGAACCAATCGACAAGGATTGCCACTGCTCCACCTGTAAATTATATACCAAGTCATACCTTAACGCCATCGTGACCAAAGAAACCGTTGCCTGTCACCTACTTTCCATCCACAATATAGCATTTCAAGTAAGTTATCTTACAGATTAGAACTAGAATACAATACTATGTGCATTATGATTATACTCATTACTGCCGTCTGTGATTGAGAAGAAATTCAGCTCTGTACTTATTGTAATGTAGTACTATAGTATGTCAATTGCTAGTCGAATGGTACTGTCATTCAGCGTACTGTAAATGAATTGGTAGTTAGTAAATTTCTTGCGCTTGTAAATTTATGAAAAACCTCTGTGACCCTGCAGCATTTAGTAGGCTATGAGTTTTCATAGCAGTAAACATAAGCATAGTATAATATTAATACCTTGGCAACTTTGACTTTATTGAAGCTTACAAAAACAATCGGTTTATAATTTTACTGGTGTTTATCTCATGCTGCTGCCCTAGCATGAGGTACCATGTTTAAAAAAAATGTAATACCCATTGGGGGGGGGGGATGGGGGGGGGGGTGGCTAGTGGGCCTGCACAAGATAAGTATAGAGTTTTGACCGGGTTCCATTTTGCTATGCTGCAATGTTTAAGACTTCGATATTTTTTACTTTGGTACTACGTCTCATAGTTGGCTTATATGGTACTTATCTCTCATGGTTGGCGTATGCGGTTAACGGATGCCCCGTAAGGGATATTATGGTCTCTGCCATTGTAGTTAATTAATTTTATTTATATGGTAATATCGGGTTGACAGTGTAGTTACCACAAATTTGCAGTCACACTGTAGACATGGTACTCGTCCTATGCCTGTCTGATCTTGCCATTAACCCAATCACTGTACCGTATACGGGTACTAGGATTTTCATAATACTATAGTCCTGCATCCTTTATGGGTTCATAAAAAAATATAAAAATAAATAAAAAATTGCCGGTAAGCGATAGTAGTACCGGTACCTAATTGCCTCCCAAATTCCATAGTCAGACCTTTCAATCTACTTTCAATTTTAGAAACATCCAGCCCAACAATATATTTTGCTCTTCATACTTTTTTAAAAAACAGTAAAAAGACTATTTAAGACTGCCGCACATTAGTAGCTGAATGGCTCCCCATTGCCGACGCCAAAAAAAAAAAAAATAATAATAATTAAATATTAAAGTGTACCAAATAATCTGTATTTATTTATTTCACAGATGAGGCTAATGAAGATAATCCGGGAAAATATTAAGCTTGGAACGTTTCCAGATTTTGTGAGCAATTTCATGCTGTTAAAGTATCCCAATAAAGACTATCCATCTTGGAGTAAAGATGCATTGGCTGCTGTAGGAATTCACCTTGATCCCTGATCGTCATTTAATGTTGTATTATATGGTTGACCTCTTGACCTTAAAATTATGTGCGGTAGGTCTGTTTTAACGTACCCTGTAACCATAATTCACAATATTTAGTACATGCTTTACATGTAACTTTGTAATATTTAAAATTTGGCGACAGATTGGAACTTGCTCAACAGCTCATTTAGACAATCGGTTTTTGAACCAAGTAATCAGAGAGACTTTTTTTTAATTAAGTCGGAAATAGATGGAAAACTATGTGATGTAAGTGCGGTACATGGTTCCATTGTAAGAAGTTATGGACAATGTGGTTTACACTGTTGAAAATTAGATAGTCCAGCAAGTTTTGAAGACAGTGTTAGATGGCTAAGTGGTCATCAATCAAGCAATCTGGGAATGGTGATTCCAAGTGGCACCGGCAGACAGTGAGACCAAGATTTAGCATATAATGTGGAAATACTATACGGTATGAACTACGTGAAGCAGCTTTCAAGGAAGCTAGACAATCTGCCATAAAAGACATTAGAAAAGATAAGGCTCATCCAGTTGCTACAACAAAAGAAATGTGTTCGTTCTACGTATCAACGTGTCGTCTGCAAAGAACTGGATTTTAAAATCTTCGTACTGGTCTTCTTCACTCTCATCTTCGGCAACAACTGCCCAATTTGCCATTACTCTTATATTTTCATCTGCAATTACAACTGGCAGTTCATTGATGTATAGAAGGAAAAGTAATGGTGCTAACTTATTCCCCTGAGATCCGATAACTTCCGTGTAGCAAACGAAATTACGAACTACAATGTATGGCGGGGTTTCCATATACTTCAATCGTCAATGAGAAATATGGTTTTGACGTGGTAGCAGAATTTTTTAGTATGTCTTTAATGTCTGCTAAACCTTCAATTCCATATTTCTCATTGACGATTGACGTATGTGGAAACCCCGCCTATGAAACTTGTCCTGTCATGCGGACTGCTGAAACATGGAATTTTAAAATTTCAGCGGGTAAAACTTTAGATTTAGTTGATTGGATGCACTGATTTTATTTGCTAATATTATGTTTTACAACCTGTCAATAGTCTTCTCTTCTGCTGATTTGTTGACAGAATAATGAAATTGATTTAATTTTTTTTTAATTTTAAAATCTAAATTGGAATTAACATTTCAAAATGAAGTTGTCTCTGTAATATTTAAAACTGGTAATGGGAATGTCCTCACGCAAGCGATATGGGAAGTTTGGTCCGATCGTTGGAGCAATTGACGAAGGAACCAGCTGTGCTCGCTTTATGGTTTGTGATAGAACTTTGGTTTTGTATTAAATTATAGCGAAAATTAATCAATCATAATACCTACCTAAAGTAATTATTCACTGGCTGCTGTTGTGCATGGGTTGTAACTGTAAGCCAAATAATAATATTATAAGTAAAGTTCATGGGCTTAGCAATGTCTTTATCTATAAAATAAGGTATCATTGACGCTGCCGCTTGAATTGTGCCGGTATCAATGCAGAACATTTAAAAAAGGAAGTAGAATTTTGAACACTGCGCCATTCCCAATAGGAACACGAAATGAAAATGAAACATGTCTTGATGTTAGGCCCCGTTTATAAAAGGCGGTTGTGGGACCGGGTCTGGCGTAACATAAACATAGGATGAGCTTGTTATTCCGTATTTACATTGGGCAAAGTGTTTCCTTCTTATGAACCTTGTGAAACTTATCCTAAAAAGAAACTACACTCTACGTAAATAAACAAACTGCAAGCTTTTCTTCCGTTTAATTTACGTTATTAAAGAGCCTGAACTGCCTGCTATAAACGGCCCCTTAGGCATGGTACTGAGTACTGACGGACTATTCACGAAGTCAGGATTTAACGACGTATTTTCCATTGTTGCCTACAATTTGTAGGGTTTGGGCGTGAAGCCGACTGCACTAAAGTGCACGGGTTTCCCCTAGACACGCCAGATCATAGAAATCTTCAGAAGTAGTGTGGGTATCCACCAGCCATTGACCAAGCCCTATCTCTGTCACGGGACACACGGACGATTCGCCCAGTTACAATTTGCCGACGTCTTTTCCATTGTAGGGATAGGGCTTGATGAATGGTCAGTGCAAAACCACAGAGTCTTATTCAGAAGATTTCTATGATTTGGCATGTTTACGGTAACCACGCGTACTTTTTTTGTCCGGTTGGCTTCATGCCAGTGCCCGAAATCGACAAGATTACAAGAAATCTTCTTCTAGCCTCATGGCTACAATGGAAGAGACGTCGGCAAATGCGAATGTGAGAATCGTCCGTGTGTACCGGGCCTACAATGGAAAAGACTTTTTTTTTGTTTATTAATTCTTTCATTGATAGTACGTACGGGTAACGTTTGAGCAGTATTTTCTATTTTTTGCTACTAATAGTTATCATTTACCCTTTTTTGCAATATTGTCATGTTTGTCTTGAGGGCGTAATTTCAGAGGTAGGCAGCATAGGCTAGGTACCTAACTTTCAAAGCTGTAGCATGGTGATACAATTATTTTATTATTATTATTTGAATTAGCTACTAAGAAGATGTTCGCTTGTCCATGAGTAAAAATTCTATTGTATTTTTTAATTATGAAGTTAATAATGATTTCCCTTTCTATTTCATGATTTTATTAGCTAATCAAAATTAACGATGAGTTCACAGAAAAATCACAATAAAGTTAGTTGACGGAGGCACCCTGTGAAGTGTTACGCAATCAACAGTCATCTTCCAAATGATACATTCATAAGTTCGCATCTCATGTATCCTTTTTAGGATAAATGTGTTCACGTAACACTTGGGCACTATGCTTCGGTCAACTTGCGGTGATTTTTCTGCTGTGACGTATGGGTCAGCTCAGCCTAGTTTTACCATTCAATCAAATTTTAATATATCCCAAATACAGTACGGTATACAGTTATACAATTTAAAAAAACATTTCCCTATGGGCTAGGCCCGTTCTAGGGTGGTAAGACGTCCGCAAATCACGACTGCGAGCATTTTCTGTGTGTACCGGGTCTTAGGCGATCTTTAGCCCCATATAGCTACGGTACTCTTAACTTACTTCTTACTTCTTAGTACAGGGCTTCCAGCTCAGGTGATGTCGACTGCCTGAATGCCCTTGACGCTAGTGCCCACATGTTCGGCATGCACAGGATCTTTTGATGTCCGCCCTCCTTTTGTCCAACCTGATCCCGTAGTTTGTCCCGTAGTGTGCATGGGGCCGAGCACTGCAGGAGTACGTACTCTTAAAGCTAACCTGTTTTAGGGTCAGTACAGTTTACTTAATTTCTCGTTGCATTGTCTTTAATTATTAATTGTTGTAGGCTTTTTCTGCTGATACGTCTGAAGTCCTTACATTTCATCAAGTAGACTTAAGCTATGAATACCCGCAAGAAGGCTGGGCTGAGCAAGATCCGATTCATATATTAAATGCTGTGGAGGAATGCTTGGAGCGGACTACGGACAATATGTTAAAATTAGATATAGATCCTAAAGACATGGTAGCAGTAGGAATAACTAATCAACGGGAGACAACTGTTCTGTGGGATAAATTAACTGGAAAGCCCTTTTACAATGCCATTTGTAAGTTGTATAGCTCCTCCTTTTTAAGATCCATTGTAGAATAGAGTTAAATAGTCACTACGACGAACCACACTTGTCTTAGTGTGTGTTCCCACGGGTATTTCGATTCTTCTTCTTTTAGTGCCTCTTCTATCGAAGATTGGCGACCATCATGGCAATTTAGACCTTGGAAACTACTGCTCTGAATAGGGAAGTCGTGCTCTTTCCAAACCCATTGCCTCAGGTTTTCCAACCAGCATGTTCTTCTTTTGCCGGGAGCCCTCTGTCTTTCAATCTTCCCATGGATTAATACATGCAAAAGGCGATACTTTTCTTTCCTCATCACATCGCCGAAGTACGTTATTGTCCGTTTCTTAACCGCCAACGGCATCTCGGCACTCGTCTGTGTGCCCACATTGTAAATCCACTGATTATGTTCTCCGTAGCTTGTGTCGAAGTTCATCTCACATAACATTTCACCATTCGCAATCTATGGTTCAACCGCAGATTCCGACACCTAAGTATTTTCTGCATTTTGATTAAGACATTTCAAGCTTACTCAATGCGGCTGCAAATTTCCTGACTCACCTCCAACCCACTGTTTACAATGCATCCGAGACACCGGTATTGTTCACATTGCACTACAGGCCCCCATCCAGAACAATATATCAAAATACAAAATTAGGTATTGTTTTGCAAAGCATTGCCTCTTGTACTTGTCTAGTACAATTGAATTTCAGCTAGCTTCGGAAAGTTGTTTTGATTTGTGGGGAGAACTACTAATATTCGAGTGCCTGTGAGAATTATTTTTCAAAATTTAAAATCCATTTCTTTAATTTTATTCCAGTATGGTCCGATTCAAGAACAATAAGCACAGTTAATGAAGTTCTAAGAAACGTTAGACACAACAACGCAGATGTGTTGAAGCCACTATGTGGTCTTCCCATCAATCCATATTTCAGCGCCTTGAAGGTTAAGTGGTTGATTGACAACATTCCTGAAGTTCATCGAGCAATCAAAGAAGAGCGCTGTCTGTTTGGGACTATTGATTCATGGTTAATTTGGGTTCGCATTGATTCTTATCTTATCTTTAAATTATTTGTATATTTCAGCCTAACCGTGAGGTACAGCGCCCCATTGTATGACCTGATAACTAATCTGATGTGGTTATGCTTAGTTGAATTAGTGTCAGCCAGCGATAATAAAATAGAACAGATGGCGTCTAACCATAGCTATCAGCCTGTCTTTTCCTGCTGTAACCATACCATTGGTCATGGCTTCATGGACACGGCAAAATCAAACCACAGGGGAATTTTCTCTGAATAATCCAAATTATGACTAAATTCAGAAGCCCGTTTTCTCTAACATGATTCTTTACAGGGGCTATGAAATCCTGTCCCACTGCACCAAAGAAGATAGTTCTGGACTTCCCACCCCTCCATGTTGCAGTGGAAACTTCAGCCGAAATGGCATTATTAGGAGTGGAAGGGCAATTAGGAGAGACTCAGCCTCTCTGACTACGACTGACCACTGCCTGGATATGCCAAGCGATAGAATCCATCCAAAATACTGTTTTAGGAGGGAATTCGAAACTATATTAGGGACAACGAAAGAATGCTGTGAATCAGCAGGAATTCTCAATAGTCACACAATCAAGTGGTTTAGTGATGGCTCTAGGCTAGGACGTACAAAACCAAGAACAGCCCTTGGCGTCTTTTTTCCTGGGGTTAAATATCTGGAGTCTCTTGAGGAGACAACTACAGTCTTGCAGATTATGCAATGAAGGAGCGGAGGACCCCGAGCACATCCTCCTTCACTGCAATGCAATCGCAAGAAGAAGAGCAGTATGCTCGGGAAGCTTGCAGTTACATGTAAAAGACCTACCACTTCTGAATCCCCTCAAGATCCTGGCTTTCCTGAGGGAGATGGGCCTCGAGAAAGTGATGTATATACTTTGTTGTAGGGGGCACAATAGGCTTAAGTGCACCCAGGTAACACCTGTACTCCAATTTTAAAAAAAAAAACATAGCTAAGTATGCCGTGAACCGTAGGTGCCATGCATAGAAATATATTAACTGGAACGTCGCGAGAAATAATATCCCTTACGGGACTCCCGTTAGTCATAAGCCAACTATCAATGTAAAAAATATCGAAGTCTTGAGCATTGCAGCATAGTAGAATGGATACCTAGACCCAGTCGCAACTGTGTTGAACTAAATCATTGAATGACCTGACGGTACTCACTCACGGTAGATCTTGCTAGCCTGGTGTCAGATCTCAGTGCAACTCTTGAGTGATTTAAAATGTGCACAAAATGGACCATTAATTTTTTATATAATTTGAAACAACAATTTACCATGAAAATACATGACTGGCTTTCTCTCTTTCAGAATTTGACTGGAGGCTGCAATGGCGGAATCCATGCCACAGACGTGACAAATGCCTCCCGCACCATGCTCATGAACATCACAACTCTATCTTGGGACAAGCGTCTCTGTGATTTTTTCGCCATTCCTCTTTCTATTCTACCGGAAATTTATAGCTGTTCCGAAATATTCGGTTACATAGCTAGTGGTGTTTTGAGAGGTGTTCCTATTTCTGGCGTAAGTCAACATAATAGTTGATTTGCTGTTCAGCTAAGGCGCTGATTCCACCAACGTCAATAGTGATATTAAATGTTTTTTACGTGGCAGCAGACATTTTTAGACTGCCTAAAAATGTCTGCTACCACGTCAAAAAACATGTAATATCACTATTAACGTTGGTGGAATCAGCGCCTAAACTATACACAGTATACTACTCATCGGTTTCATCCATTGCTCGATAGTCGTTAGTGGACACTGCTATTCAGACCGGATATTACAGGCCAAAGCACAAAGATTTGGATGCCTGCAAAATTTTAACTCGTTCTATAAGCTTGTAAAAATTTAATCATATGATCATTGCAGCATGGACAAAAACTTCCTTAGCAATTTGTTTTTTAAAAATCAACCGCGTGACTGTGAAACTAATTAAGGTTGATCCCATTTCGAAAAATGGGGAATAATTAAAGGCAGACTGATTGACACTTGTTTTCTTTTAAATAGAAATATATTACTTTTTTTTATTAAATCTGGCTAAATAACATTGTACTAGTGGAAAACATCAAAAAATAAAAATGATGTTTAATTTGTTAATAGTCCTTAGGAAATACTGCCGTGGTTATTGTTTCAACATTATGCTTTAACGACCAAAATGCATTTATTGAACTGCTAAAATATATATCGTATAGGTTAGTTTAGAATTTCGTTACATTAATTCTATATCTATAGCAATTGAAGGAACAAAGTTCTTAGCAACGCGCTTTTTTTTTTAAATTAGTGCATATGTTCAGCACCTGTTTTATTTTTATTTTATTGCCCATAATGGCTATTATGTACGCTTAATTTATTTAAACATCAAATTTTTAATTTGCCTTTATAAATTAGCTTATCTACATTTTTCAGCGGGATATTAATTTGGTCTTGATGATTTCAGTGTTTAGGCGATCAGCAATCTGCATTAGTGGGGCAAATGTGTCTGAAACAGGGGGAAGCTAAAAATACATATGGGAGAGGATGCTTCCTTTTGTATAACACGGGTAAAGTGGTGAGTTTTTATTTCTAATGTATCACGTACGAATTTTTACCTGCCTACTTTACTAACTCACTCTGACTATATTATAGAGGGTGAGAATTATTATTATTTTTCTTGTACCATTTTAATTCTGGGGAAATATTTTTCTTTTTCATTTCCTTTAATTTATCAAAACAGTTATATTTCACAATCAAGCTTTCATAAATGGACATGGACATGGCCAGGACATGTAGAGTAGTGGTATAGACTCCGACTTTCACCCGAAAGTTCGGAGGGCATGTAAAGCATGTAAGTCCTGGGCCTTCCTAGTTGAGTGTAAGAGAAGGCTTTATAGCCCTAACTCCGCTAGGTTGGCTTAGTAATAAAACAAAAAGTCTATATTTATTTATTTATAATACGATCCTTACAGGCGTTCTTCTCTAGTTGCAATCTATCGATTGGTTAGGAGTAAATCTTTCTGTCTTCTTCTATGTCCTGGGCCGTTCTCTTGAGTTCCAAGTAGGTTCCGCATACGCCTTCCTTGGTCGGTACCTGGCATTGGGACCCTCAACAGTGTCTTCTATTATGGTGTTAAGCAGTTCCTCATGTCTAATTATATGTCCCATCCAATTGACTCTTCTCACGGATGTGAAGGTAATTAGAGTCCTTCCTTCGTTTATCCTTTGGAGCACCTCATCGTTTGTTGTGTGGTCTATCCATGACATATTTAGCATTCTTCTATAGCACTACATTTCAAAGGCTTACATCTTCTTGTTTATAGGTAGGAAAATAAAAATACTAACGATTTTCAGGCTTAGGTTCAAATTTGGGGCGTTATTGTTATGTATATGTTAAAGAGCGTAGTGATGTTTTCGACATTTAATATTCTGTAAAGTTGATTTGTGACAATATACATTTGTATAGTTTTGAAGGCTACTACAGTAATATGTGCAAAAAAGCAAAATTTAACATGAGTATACTTTTTTTGTACCCTAGCTAGCTAACTTTTACTTACATATTTCATTGTGTTAACTGATGTAGGCCACACTCGGGCGTTTGCCCAGTGGCGTGATTTTTATAAATTGTTGTTGTATTGTTTTTGCATTGTATTGTATTACAAATATTCATTCATTCATTCATATTCAACAATCTCATCTCATCCTGGAAAGTTATTATTAACCGATTAAGGTCCCACACAGAATATTTTTACCTCAGCGGTGTTATAGCCTACATAATTTAATGTTAATGTAAAACTAACGTGGCAACTGCTATATTCAGTTTTATTATAATTTCTATGCATTTTTCAGAGAATTGAGTCAAGAAGTGGACTACTGACGACTGTAGCTTATCAATTGGGTAAAGACGCACCGCCAGTGTATGCATTGGAGGGATCCATAGCCGTGGCGGGGTCTGCATTAAAGTGGCTACAAGAAAATTTAAAATTGTTTTGTGATGTTGAGAGCACTCCTACAATTGCAGCGGCCTGCAAAAGTCCAGGGGATGTTACCTTTGTGCCGGCATTTTCCGGTCTTTATGCGCCCTATTGGAAAAAGGATGCAAAAAGGTAGCTACTCAATGTTATTTGTGATTGATTGTGCAGAGATATAGATTATTTCAACAGAGCAAATCAATTTATTGAAGTATGTTTTATATGTTACGTTTCGTTATACGTAAATATTCATTGCGGTATAGCCAACTCATAAACTAAGTCTCAATTATGTAATCTGTATTTTGCTAGAAAAACGTCGTTAATGTAGTGTGCATATCACAGAATACTATAACATATGTATATTATATATTTTCCGCGCGAGGGCAGTTGTATTTGGCGGAACTGTCAGGTAATAAAAAAAGGCTTCAATTTCTGTAAATTGATAGAATTAGAGTTGTGTCCATTTTCTTCCGAAGTAGCGATGCATTAATTATTATATATATATATATATATATAATCATTAATTGGTTTCACAGCCATCTGCTATGTGTGTTGTGGAGCTTGGTACTTGAATAATGCCCTGAAGGACTTTATGAACTTAGGCCTACTTCTAGTGGCCCATTGTCCAATGCCAACGACCCCATGGATTTCGGACAGTATATGAATTTTTGGCCATTAGCAAGCTGGTATGCGTCCTCGCTGTCAAGTGTCAACCTGCACCGGCTAAAAGTGATAATGGATAAGCTGAGAAAAACTTAATTACCATTGATGCAATGTAACAAGCGAAAGTATGACTTAACCAAGAACAGATGCAAGTCAAGAGCTTCGTACTACAAGTAGCCTACGTGTGTAAATGACCTTTGTTTAAAGCGCGTCGTATTTGAGAGACCCTTTTTGGTCGGTTTTTGTACAAGTCTAAAAATGAGCGAAATTACTATTTTTTCTAATGTATTGTTATGTAGTGTAGGTACAGTATTTTTCTAGGCTACAATTATTGGGCAACCATCTTCTCTAGGGTATACTCTAAGTATACATCAGGAACAATCACTATTCTAATGTGAACATTGTTACTGGTTTTTCAGTGTCATCTGCGGAATAACACAAGAGACAACTAAATCGCACTTGGTAAAGGCTGCAATGGAGGCTGTATGCTTTCAAACAAGAGATATCCTTGAAGCAGTAAGAAGGGACTGCGGTGTACCTATACAGAAGCTTCTTGTAGATGGTGGAATGACGGTTAACGGTTTTCTTATGCAACTGCAGGCAGATTTATGCGGCATTCCAGTAGGTATGTAGTTAGGGTAAGCAGACCAAGTGTAACAAATAACGCGGGACTAATGGGGAAACCTTGTTAGGCTGCAAGTCAGCAACGGCATGTGTGTGCGGCTGGTTCCAGCTTTTTTACACTTAGCTTCATGATGAAGTTCTAATCCGAATGAGCGAAAAGGATACTCTCGGTGCATCCATATCTGCAATGGCATGCTAGATCGGACATCTACTGTGACATGAGAGCATTGTCAGTTGCATCATCGAAGGTACCATAGAAGGCAGAAATCACAAATGAAAATTCATGAAAAGAATGCCTTTGATTAGAAACTGGAGTCATTGCTGCTACATGTTGCTGTCAACCAGACATCACCCGGCTGGAGATAGCTTGTCAGTGGAGCCAAGCTCAGATCGTGAGACCTTAACTTAAAACTAAATTGTAATTAAATTGTATAGTGCGTATTACTGTAGTTGTAGTAGATATCCCAGGGGAAATTACACCACCTGTCCAACTTTTTTATTTCGGTACCTACTTATGAGAAATATTGAGATGGGGTAAAACATTTATTAATAAGTAGTGGTCAACATTTCATGTGGTTCGATTTAATAATGCGTACTGCAAAGGGGATTAAAAGGGGCCCAAAGGCGCCATCTCGTAATTTTCAAATACAAGCATGGGTTGAGTTGTACATCAAATGAAATTAAATTCTTCCCATTGAAACCGTGCATATCTTAATTCTTTTTTTCTTAACACAAATCTTCTCTTTCAAGTTCGAGCAACCATTTCTGAGACTACAGCTCTTGGCGCTGCTATGGTAGCAGGGATGGCTGAAGGTGTTAAAGTTTGGGATCTAGTCAAAACGCCGAGACTGATGTGTGACACGTTTTATCCTACAATGTCCCAGGATGGTAAGTCGTCTAGAATAATATAAGGCGGCGTTTCCATTGACCTCGTTTGTGATAGTCAGCGTGATATTGACGTGGTAGCAGACATTTTTAGACTGTCTTAAATGTCTGCTACCACGCCAATATCACTATCTCAAACAAGGTCAATGGAAACGCCGCCTAGCAGTTAGGAATTTCGCAATAGATAGCGATGAAATGGAACTTGTCTAAAAAGCTTACCTTAAATATCGCAAGATTTACCTACTGTCTATATGACGACAATCAACCTAGGTAATATGGAGATAAAGTTCCTCTAGATACAATTTTATTCTGGTATTATGCCCTTAGGACCCGTGACACCCGTAATTCAGGTATAACACGCATACCTGCATTGCTTACATATAAAATCCAATGTTATCAGTGTTGGATTTTAAGATTTAGATGGAACACACAAAATGTCAGGATAAATAGGGCGACATACCCAAAGGCTACCTCTGATCCCGTGTACAGTACCTACATATGTAGAAAATTTGTGCCAATTACAGTTAAGAAAAAACTAATTTGCTTTGTAGGAAAGCCATATTGGATTACCTGCAACAAGTACGCTGTATAGTAGTAGTAGTAGTAGTAGTGTTCGTCGGGTTAATAACGACTTAGGCCTCAAATTTGGGCCCATAGAGCGACCCCGAGTTGACTGTCCTATGCCAGCCCATAGGACAGTGGACCTCCTGTTTATAGTGGATTCCGAACCACTTGGGAAACACAGTGAAGTCACACGATTAGTTCGGAGGTGACCAGGAGAAGTCCTACCATGTTTCCCTACCGGCACTGTGCACACAACCAAGTCGTCTGCAGCTTTGAACCTGCTCTGGTCCGCTGGATTCAACTTGGTTTGGCGGCTGTATAGGTACGAGTGTTTTCCTACAATATTAAAATAATTATCTTAAGATTTTAAAATGCAAATAACTCCGATCCGTTATATAAGACGAGCCTTTCTTACCGCACTGTTTTGTTTTCCCCGTAGAACGAGACATGAGGTACCACATGTGGAAAACGGCAGTAAAGAGAAGTATAGACTGGAGAGTACCAGAGTCTGAAGAAACAATTAAGGAGAGACAACAACAAAGGTTATATGGTGCGGCTTCTCCCGCCATATTCATGTTGTCTTCGTTAGTTTTAGTCGTGGTTGCCAATTGGTTAAGTAGGCCTGCTTAAAAACAAAGCTCACTATTCTATTTATGGGCTATAGCAGTTCCTCGTCATTTGCACTCGGCAACGTAGTAAGATAAATATTTATTTGTCCGGCAATAAGTTCTTTATAATGTCTAATAAATATCTATTATAGGCAAGCCCGGTTTTTACAACTTCTAAATATCTTAGTAGGTACCAACATGATACGTTGTATTGTGATGGGATGCAAAGAATGTAACGCAAGCCAGTGCAGCTTGTATGTTCTTTCTATCTCAAATTAGTGCTATTTGATAGTCTTACTGTTTTCGCAGTAATGTGACCAAAGGCGATTGTAGAAGTAGGCGTATACCCCAATGTCTCCAAATTCCACAAGATTCATGGCGCATTTTTTGTTGCATTTAAACTACTTGCCCTTGCCTAGTTAATTAAGATGCTTCCAATGCCTATAATAAATGTCTAAAAAGTAAAACATTCAACATTAGCTCAGTTATGGTGTTAAGTGCTGAGTCCACTGTTATAGCCTGATCTAATGAGCATGAAATCTCGATAAATTAGCGTTATTGCTCTGGTAAAGCATACTAAGATATCAACCTTTCATGGTGTGAACAAAAGCTGGACTTTTTCGCTGGTTGGAGAGAAGCTTGCTTTACGCCAATTTCAGAAGGTAATGACAAGGAATTTTTTTTTTCGAGTTTTTGCAAATTTGCAATGACTAAAATTACAAATTTTAGAATCCAATGCACTCGGTAAGTGTTATTATTCCAGACGCCAATAAATTTACCTTCGTTGCGGAGTATTTTTTAGAAATTTATCAAGTCAGTTTTTCAATATAGCTTACCGGTCAATGCTTGTTGAATGGGAAATTGAGACAGCGAATTGAATAGCGCAGGACCGCTAAAATATTACTTGACCCCCTAAATGAGTAAATTCATAAAATAAATTTAAAAAATGGGCATACCGGTAATAAAAACTGAATTTTTCAACAAACAAATTACCTTTTAAACTGACAACTTGTGCCCCCCCCCCCCCAATTTTCCGCTGGATCCGCCCTTGTTTCCAAGCAAGGTTTAGTTTTGCAAGAAAAAATTTTGAGGTAATTATAAATATTCCGTGCTTAATAATGCATTGCTTACCGTACTATGAAATTAATATTGTACAGCATATTATATTCGCCTGTTCATAATAGACTAAAATTTCTCCATCAATTAATCCAGTTATTTACTATAGGGAAAATCGAGGCAATTGAAATTTGACCCTAGGACAATAATTATTTACCATGGAACTACAGTACTCATAAAATTATCAATTACGGTGCCTATACACTAATTTATAAATAGGAAAGCATGCACCTTACGGGTTCACTGGTACTGGTTTTAATTAAGGTTTTCAGATGCTACCGTTAAAGTGGAAATCATAACCAATTATTTTCAAGAAATTAACTTGTATTAATAATACTAAGTCCTGATATACAATATAAACAATTTCAGTCGGTAACCCGAAAAAAATACATTTTTGCAATCACGGTCAACGTTAGATAGGTAGCCTACTTTCGTTAAAATTTAATATTTTAGCCCACGTTTGTATCGGTGAAAAATTTGTCTTTTTGAGCAAAGCAAACAATTAAGGTAACCGTGATGCAAAAACAATGCAATGCAATCCTAACAATCCATCAAAAAAGATTGTCGCTAAAATTTTTAAAGGTGGACAAGCCCGTGGGTGTAGCTAGGATTGGATCCAGGAGGGGGACAGTTCCATTTAATCGAATTTTTTTTGCGGGTTTATTTGAATATTTATAAACATATGTCCCCCACCCCCCCTGCGCCTCTCTGCCTACGCCCGTAATATTTATTCAAATAATTCGCAAACAGAAATACCCAAAAGGTTATTGCCATTTTATAAAAATGAACTGTTCCTTACTGAAAGTAGTACGTTTTCATGTCCACAATAGTTGCTATGTTCCCAAACATAAATCAAAGTCTATTCTTAACCAAAAACAATAGGAAACGAAATGGGGTAATACTGAAATGCAGTAGTACAGCATATTATATACCAATTTAATATGGGTGCCATACCCATATTACATTGGTATGTAGGACAACTTTTCCCCACTAGCTTTATCAAAAGTCGGCGGAAGCTTCGAATGAGAGTCCATTAAATAAGTGTAAGCTGCCACCAGTAATACTTCTGATATCTCCACATGGTGAACAGACGGCTCCCGCCTCCACTCTTCAACAACATGGTTCCCAGAATTGTGTAAAGAGAACTGAACTTTCATGACGGCTTCGTCTGAAACCTCATATTCATTTGTGCCCCTCTGGATTGTCTTTGAGAATCGAATCACTTTTAAATCCTTATCTAAAATCCATATAAGAAGACAGCGATGTTCACCTTCAAGTAGAAATCGAGGAAAAATAGCCATAGGGTCAGAAGCAACATCGTAAATTATGTTCAAAAAATCATCAACAGGATTGGCAGAAACACCAAATGAAACACAAGAGTTCCAAAAATTAAAATAATTCTGCCGCACTGCGCCAAGTTTGACTAAACATATAGGGCACTTGTTACTTTCAAGCTTAATCAAATTGCGAGGCAAATGGAAGAAGTGGGTGCCATAGAGATAATCACTAGTACCTATTTCCGTTTTTAGCTGGTGTTTTCCATGACAAAATGCATCAGCTACTTCCCAATGTGACGAAGGCAAGGGCAGCACTCTCTTGAAAGTTACATCATTTGCAATGACATAACCGCAACGACAACTTAAACAATAACTTTTTTCAATTTGAATTGGAACACGAACCGGTTTCTTTTTTAAATTATCTCGCCCCAGTGCAGTTACCCTAATTCGAAAAAATACATAATCACTATAGGATTGAACGCCAAGTACAGTATCAGGGCTAAATTCAAAATTGAAAACGTTCAAAGTTACATCAGAAATGGTTAGAGATTTTTTTCCAACACGGAATGTAGCTTTGTTGCAGCCAGACACTTGAATACAAATATTACACGCTCGGAGGCGGGGGCGAATCTCCATCAATACGTTTAATTTCATGTTGGAGCAGGTGGAGCAATTCATCGGAGGACTTGAGTGAGATGGGCAACGTTGCTCGCTGGTAATAGTCCGAAGAGATCTCAATATTTTGAATCACAGTCGTCAGAAAATGGCAGCGCTCCACTCCTATTAGACGACCAGAATCAATAAGGTGGAAGTGAACATGAATATGATAAAAGCTCGGCAGGTAATGCAAGTAGACCAGAATTCTTGATTTTTCTATCTTGTACTTGTCTGCTATGGCAGGCTGCAAAACGAAAGAGCACTATTTATTAGGCTAGCCTTAAGTTTCAAATGTTTTGGAGGGATTTTAATAGAATTTGGCAGATATGTACAAATAGAAATAGAAAATAGTATTTAAATGAGTTTTTCGCTAAATCTCTAAAACCACGTTAGAAAGGGTATTACCGTGGGAACACCCTCCTAACTAGCACTGTTAGGAAATGATTCAATGAACCAACTAACCAGTGAGACTAGGTCAACCAAACTTATAGCATATACTCTACTGTATGTAAAAACATTGGCCAACGCGTGATTAATCAGTTCGATTCTAAAACTTTGATTACTTGAAATTTTCACTTTTTTCAACTTCCTAGCAATTGTATCGTTATGTATTTTAAAACGTCCTCCCTTGCTACAAACACCCGAAGACTAAAACCCCAAAATCGCGAATTGTTTTAACTTTTTCTCTCAAAATTGTGGTAGTGAGTAAAAATGTGTTAACAAGAGATTTAAAATCCTACCAACAGCTAACACATAGCAAGGCACTAAAATTAGATGACGTTCCAACAGTACTGTAAGTAACTACAATCCTGAACCGAGAACATTACTAGGGCCCAAGTCCAATATACAGGTTTCCGCAGTGGTCCTTTACTGCTACTGTTTCAAATGTAGTTTAAAAATTAGAAACAAAATGGTATACAACTAAGTGACACGAAAATTAGGCATCTTACCACAGCGGTTTTATTTATATTTTTCAACAGGGGCAAATTTTCTGCAGTTAGGTCTCTGATTGATTTGATTCCACGTTTGTGAGGCAACGCTTGAAGGTAGAAGGCATCAAGATTGGTCCCGTCCCATTTAAGATCTGGAAGAAGTATGTACCCGATTTCGGGGTCTGGGTCTTCATAAACTATTCTGTCCGCCTCAGCCTTGTGTTCCAAGATATTGTATACCCACTCGATCGACTTAGAATTTTTCGCTAAGTGTGGAGTAGTTATTTCTTCAAATAATTTAGGAGTTTCCTCAATGAGTTTATTTGGTTCCAGAGTGTATTTTCTTACTATCAGTTCCGTCGCAGGGTAGATAAGAGTGGTTTTCAGACCTGAAAATATTAAAATAGTTCTTCTACGTCCCTTAAGGAACAACCGGAAAATCTAATTTCACAGGGAAAGTCGAAGAAATGTCCCTCTACATTTAGATGTACATTACACAGACACTGATCAGCCACAGCTATTGAACTTTATATGTATGGAAAAAAATGAATTGAGGATTTCAGGTTGAAGGAGTTCCAACACTGGTGAATTAAAGCTAGAAAATGTCTTCTACTTGACGACACGTCATTTATATAGCTCCATTTATTTAATGAGAATTTGGATTTTAATATAAAAAAACTGACAATGGGAGTGTCCGATTGTCTCCCAAAGGAACACTCATTGCTAACAAAGGTCGGGCTGCGAATCCCGCACGGGCGGAATCGAACACATGACGTATAATATAGGCCCTAATACATTTAACATGGGCAAGTTCGTCTAGGCACTAAAATTTATCCTATTACTCGCATTAAGTATTGTCATGAAATTCACCTTAAACTTTGGGATTGTGTATGTTATTAGCCCCATGTTATTATGAACTAATATAGGTTTTCCCTGCTCCATCTTGCAATAAATCTAGTGGTTCATAATTGACAGTTTTAAGTGTCTATTTTGATTGTTATAAATATTCTTTTAAAGGTAAATAAATCTGTGATGAACCCACTATCGCAATCAGTTAATAGCAATGAAAAATTTCCAATTAAACCGTAAGAGTGAAAAGCAAGCTTACCCGATAATTCAGCCTTTGGAAAATGTTTGAAGCTTATGTAGATGTCGTTTTTGAAAAGAAACTCTGGAGATAGCGCTTCTTCAAATATGGCGGGTAAATGGTCCTCAGATATAGGATCTTTTTCTAAAATTACAACTGCTATCCCTTCTTTATCAGGGAAAGAGCCTTTTACAAAAATTTTTTTTGAAGATGAACATACACCTAACACTTGTTCCACGACGAGATTAGCTATTGACGCTTTCACATCTTCCAATTCGATCATGGTGTTGTCAGCAGTGACAAAATTGACAGTAACTACAATAAAAAATCAAACCATTGAAACGTTTCAAATAATGGTGAAGGTGTAGTTTAGCTACCCCGCTGCATCAAAAGTCGAATGAAAATGCTTTTAATATGGAAGGAAAACATCCCATTTGCTAGGGAACTCATATTTTAAGCAAGGGTTGTATTATTTACATGCCTCTGACAATGTTCCTTCCATATAAAATTTTAAGAGCAATTTGTCCCTATACCTGCCCATGCAAAAATTCGAACTAAATTGGGCTGTAACTCAAAAACTATACTTTTCCGACTTTTAATTCCTTCGGGTTTCTTTAAAGCTAAATCAGAGATATAGAACAAAATTTTGTGATTTTATGAGGGGTAGCTAAACTAAACCTTTACCAAATTACCGACTGGCGACTACCCTATGATTACTTATAATGATAAGGTAGTAAGTCATATTAAATACCTAAAATTGAGCCTCCATTTAAGATATATGTAGACCTAGGTCAGTAAATTGGGGACATGGAAGGAGCCTCCCCGAAGATTGCGCTTATGAGCGATTGGGCGTCCCTGGTAACGGCGGGAACTACCCCGTCGCCCGTCGGCCAATCCTTCCACCACTAATCCACCACCGGGCCAAGCGACAACAACGTGTCCTAGGCCTGGACACGTTAAGTTAAGTAAATTGCTAATATCAATCCAATTATTTGTTAGCCTTTCACTTGAATTCGGCACTTCATGAGCAACTAAAACAACACCAAGCCACGGGCAGCGGGCTTCGATTTTCGAAGTGAATTATATTATTGACGCCTACTAATATTATTGTTATTTATGTGCAGAAGACAATTCCAATTGTTATTTGTTAATTAACATAAACTTACGTATTGACTCCTACAATTTCTCAAATCTCAATGCTTTTCAGTTTTATATAGAGAATAGTGATGGGCGAGTTTGAAACGTTTCAATACAGTGTGTCAAACATCTAACTGTGTCAGAGTGTGTTGAAACACCTTTTCAGATCTCATGAAACTGAAACAGTGCCAAGTCGGTACTCGGTCCTGGCCCAGCGCTGCACTGAGCCACTGACTGACGCAGTGACGCACTGCCTTACTTGAATCTTTAGGTGAGTTTTGAGATAGTGACACACGATACACTCGAAGATTCTATTATGTTTCATTTTTAAAAGATTTATGTCAGGCTTTAAAAGTATTGTTTGACTAACTCAATTTAGTTTAAAGCTGTGATTGCATATAATAACGTTAAAAGACGTATTGGGGCCTTTACATTTAGTGGTTTGAGTAAATCAACTTTGAATTTAAAATCTCTGAAACAGTGTTGAGACAATGAGTTGACACACTCGAAGATAGCCGACAGGACCCGAAGTATACGATACTATTATGTTTTATTTTAAAAGATTCATGTCAGGCTTTAAAAGTATTGTTTGACTAACTCAATTTAGTTTAAAGCTGTGATTGCATATAATAACGTTAAAAGACGTATTGGGGCCTTTACATTTAGTGGTTCGAGTAAATCAATTTTGAATTTAAAATTGTAAATCTCTGAAACAGTGTTGAGATAGTATCACTGCAACTTTAAAAATATGCAAGCGTGTAATATTAGGCCAATTCGACACAACTTTGACTGTACTATGAACAGCAGTACGATAACAATCGAATGAAGAAAGTAACATCAACTAGGATTTTATCAAAATAGTCGTTAGAGGTGTAGAGAACTACATAAATTCGTGGGGTGTACGACAATTAGCTTAGCGGGAAAAATTACTGTGTGTAGGATTCTAGCCTCTGTACGTTTCATTTTAATTGGTATATTGTTAGCTACAGTACATCTTGTACAACTGTATTAAAGTAGCTATACACTGTAGTTCCAATTGGCAACTCATAATGGCTCATTTGCAGCATACTGAACCTATGCTGCATACATAAAGACATAGCTCTGTATTGCAACATGCGTAAATGAAACGCATCCTTTGAAGTTAGTAGGCTTAGTAGATCTATTAGCTGTAAACAATTTTACAGCAGATCTTGGAGTACGGTACTCAATTTCCAAAGGAGAGATGTAGGCCTATTTAGTTTTTAGAAATACAGTTCGCGTGTACTGAAAGTGTATAAAACGCAATATAATATGCATACTGTGTATTGTGAGGTAGGCTATTATTAAGTAGGTATGTAGTTATTAAGGATGTAGCAAATTATTAAAAATTTGAGAATTCAATAAATCACGTATGCCTTCCCCTGTAAATTATAAACGTTTCTGCTATTAAAATCGTAAACCCTCCTATTTTTGATCTAAACTTTTCGCCCCGGGAGTCCCCTGGGCAATATGAATAGGTAGGTAAGCATTCCATAGTGAAATCTATACTTTACTGCAGTTAAACGTAAAACCCCACAATTTTCCACTAATATTTTCAAAAATATGCAGCAAGTGCATTTTTTCATTCATGTCATTTCGAATTTGAAAGTAAAACTATGGGATCTTCCAAAAGTTATGTTTACCCACATCCCTACAGTATGAAGTTATATATTGAATGATAAGCAATAGATCTAGCCTCAACTGCAATGTTTAACTAATAGAAATAGAAGACAACAAAAATTGAAAAATAACAAACAAAAAATATATTGAAAGTGAAACTATATTGTTATGTCTAATGTGCGCAACAGTCTCCCTGAGAGTTGAGACCCTTACCCATCTCCCAAGAACAAAGAGCGCGTGGTAGGGGTTTCAATGCGCAGTACTAGCACCCTGCATCATTGTATCAACAAATGACACTGTTTCATGTAGCTGTGTTGAAACATCGAGGTGTGTGTGTCATAGTGTATCAATGCAGCTGGGTGTTTCAGATTTGCCATCACTAATAGAGAAGAAAGACTAAAAACCTACTTAAAATTATAATAAAAATGAACTAAAAGGCAGCGTTTCCACTTTCCATAGACCTCGTTTAAAAATTCTGCTACCACGTCAAAACCATATTTCTCATTGACGATTGGCGTATATGGAAACCCCGCCTTTGTGAGAGCGAGCTATACTAACAATTTGAAAAGTTTGAAAACATTAAGTACGTGCAAAAAGGTTCTATCTGCAAAAATATAGTATATGCATAAACGAGCTATCAAGTATGGTCGTTCAATGTGTTTAAAGCCTGTTATGTACGCAGTACAATAGACCCATTCGACTATCGTTTGATAAAAACATTATTTTCTCCCTAGAAAATTAGTTTAAAACAATTTCTGAAATACAAACTAGACATTTATTAATTATCTATTGTCTAATGAATTATTGACGTATATTTTTACGTATAAAATAATACACATTTTTTACTTCATTTATGCCTGTTTTGGAAGAGGCACCTGTCTTCAGGGGGGCATTTTCGTGGCAAAAGAAACTAAATTAGATAATTTAAACCTAATTATCTTATTACTATTATTATTATTCTCACTATAAAACATAAATTGCATTTCAAAATTCAATAATTTCCTAAAAGGATTTAATATTTCTAACAGAAAAAATGAATTTTAATTAAATTTTAATTGTTGTAGCGCACTAGCCTAACTAATTAGTTTTTTGTCTATGGCACTAGCATTCCGCAACTAAAACATAAACAAACCTTTCATTTTGAATGAGTGTTGGTTAACTGGTTAAGTGATTGAGACTTTCAAATTTTATTAAGGGCAATAAAAACTGAGAGAAAAGATTCAATATTTTACACGGATTATAATAAAATTATATTTGAATTTAATGTATATATATGCATGCCATAGTGGCAGAAGCTGTGAAGAATAGAATCATGTCGGTTTGCGACTTTGTGATGTGGAATGAGTATTGGGACGGCTTTAGCACAATAGGCAGAAGGTGCGTCGAAGCCTCTGAAGTGAGAGAGTACTGTAAGAGAACAGGTTACGGACAGATCTCAGGCAGCTGGAGGTTTGAGAGGAAAATTGTGAAACAAGCTCCTATAACCGTAACCGTACATGGCACATACGGCGTAAAGAAGCTAAGTACGTAGCTGTAAATAAGTAACATAGGCTAGTAAAAGTCTAGTAAAGCTACCCCTAACAAAATCCTATAATTTTGTTATGCATCGTTTTTAAGAATACAAAGAAGACTGACTTACTTACATTCACGTAGATTAAGCTTTTTCCAAATTTAAGCTGCACACGGGCTGAGCCCTGCAGCATATTATCAGGGTTACCAGATCAAATTTTTGGAAAGGAGGACATTTCAATCGAAGAAGGAGGACATTTTATGAAAAAGGAGGACATACGCAAAAAATTCCCATTTATTGAAGACTTACATATCTACTAACATTTTTATTCCTATTTCATTTTTGATGATATTTCTTTCAGTAAATTCGGTTTGCTAGAAATATATTTGTAAAAATCAGTACAATTTAAATGTTTAAAATTAATTGTACTTAACAGCTACAATTCCCTTCACCGACTCAACCAAGAGTTTATTCCTCTCGTCAGTCCATTGAGTATTTATAAGAGAAATCACTCTTTCGAGTGGAGTTGGATCCCAGTATAGCGAAGAAGAACTGACAAATTTTTAACAGCTCCGAAAAATTTTCTAATTCACTGGTGCAGTCAAAAAATTGCATCCATTGCAAATGCATCAATTGTTCAAAAAAGCCTTCTTCTTGGCAAGTCACAAAGGTTTGCAGGCATCGGAACTGATCAAACAGTTTGTTGTCATCGATTTCCAACCCTCCATTACTTCGAATGTATAAAAGACTTTCTAGTGTGTCAGTGAAGCAAATGGACTAATTTTGATCAAATAATATTTAAACTAGGATTTGTTTTCATTATTAAATAAGGCGAAAAAGGAGGACATCTGGTAACCCTGATATTATTGTTAATGTCACTTAACTTTTTTATGGAAATATAATAATTATCGTATTGT
Source organism: Psococerastis gibbosa (assembly GCA_963971405.1). Taxonomy (NCBI): domain Eukaryota; kingdom Metazoa; phylum Arthropoda; class Insecta; order Psocodea; family Psocidae; genus Psococerastis; species Psococerastis gibbosa. The sequence continues at coordinate 20,419,706 of OZ020486.1, forward strand.
ATTGTATACAGCACCAAAGGCTATAGACAATCCATAATCTGAAGTTGGAGATTCTAAATAAGCGCGCGGCGCTTCTGAGTTTCAACAACAACACAGAATTTAAGGTCGGCGAAGCGTACTTATTTACTCACATTCTATTTTATGTCTAATGTTCGCATTGCAGGTATAGGCACTAATTGCTTATGACCAACTTGATAGAAGGAACATGTGATGCAAATATAACAATCTATGCTTAAAATATAAATTACCTTACCAATGGAAACTTTGCCTTCCACTTTATACCAATTTTTGTTTGACTTTTTGAACCGCAGAGTAGCTTAACTAGACTTTACCAAAAAGGGTCCCGAGATATGATTTTTGTGAACCTACGTACAAAACTTTGTCAAATTCCAAGGTCCAAAATTAAATTCGCCCACATGAAAAGTAAAGACAATTTTCTTTCTTTCTTATCCGCCGGACAAATAGGCATTGCATAAAAACCTGGGATCTCAAAACGTATAAATCCGTCGAAAATTTAATCATCACAAAGCTTTCCTTATACTACCTTCGTATAAATAGGAAAGCGAAAAGCCAAGATTCAATGTATAAAGTTTAACACACTAGATTTAACTTAACTTTAGCTGAACACAGCACTAGAAGCTAAAGGACGTTACATTTTTTTCGATCTTTTCACGTTGACACCAAATCCTCTTTGCAGATTGCAGCCTGGAGAACTATCGTTTTCACCAGCATTTGAGCAGTCATTATGTTCGTCGCCCTCAAGCTCGATGAAGCCTGATGCAGAAATCGGACACGTTTTCTGCAATATCGCAGTATTCGAAGGTATTATTTTAAAATTAATTTTTTATAATATTGACTTCTTCTACTATTACCGAACTAGCCTAGTGGAGTTAGGGCTATAAGGCCCTCTCTTCCACTTTACTAGGAAGGCCCGGGATCACCTGCTGTAAATGCCCTCCGAAGCATGGCCAGAAAACTTAGCAAGTTTGGGACTCGATCCCACAACCTTTCGGTTGATTGTTGAAGTCTGTACCACTACTCTACATGTCCTGTGTTTTATGTAGCCTACTATAATATTTTTATAGAATTGACATTTCCTCGAGTAAAAGGCTTGTTTTTTTTTTACGATGGGGTTCCAACCCCCTTATGCAATAACTTGGGAATCAATAGTGAAACGAGCAAAACATTTTTCACACTTATCCTATGGATCAGCCAAGCAGGAATGAGCCGCCACGAATCTATTAACATCCAAATCGGAAGAGCGTTAGTCTAGTTATGAGTGCACGCTCTTGTTGATTATAGTATGTATTGTAGTATTTTCTATGATTTCAGAAAAAAGACTGGATGTTTGACATCTATTGGCTGGATGATGACGTGTCACAGAACAGCAATGTGGCGCTGTATAGGCGTTCTATTGTTGTCCATATAGATTCTTTACAACTCTGTTTCCACCAAATCGTCTTTGCACTTGATGAACAACCGTTTTCACCAGCGTCAAGTCAAGTCAACCTCAAGCTCAATTTAGACATAGACACGTTTCATTCAATATTGCAGCATTTAAAGGTATTATTTTAAAGTCAATTTTTTTATGTAACCTAATGTAGTATTTTAGCAAGCCACGCCTAGTTGAACGTTTGCACTAAAAAATTAAGAATGCATGATTATTCAAAATTAGGTAAATGGTAAAATCCATTATGGAAAGTTTTTTTTTTACAAAAGCGAATCTATGGTTTCCAGCAGAGTTTATTAAACGTGCACATCGTTTTTCTGATTGCTGATCTGTAAGCTCTGAATAATAAACTTTTTAAAAAATAATTAAATTTTTATGTAGGTTATGCTGCAAAATATACGTATAATAGGTCTGAAACGTATAGGCCTACACTTTATTTTAATATCTGTCTTCAATGGGCGATTAAATAACGATTTATAATAATTTTACAGAAATACGTATTATGTAGGTCTATACCTAATGTGTTGAGTCATATATTTTGGCTGCAAATTGCTGTATTCTTAGTGCACACAGAGCCCAACGTTTCAGAAATGGTTTTCACTTCAATGGTTTTCATAATTATTTTGAATTCTTTTCAGTTGGTTGTCGTCATTGCGTTAACATCGCAACGAAAGAAATAGATGCATCACACATACAGCTGAAAACTTGTGGAAATGTCTAAAGAAGATCATGGAATCCTCAGGAATCATCCAGGAGGAAAAAGTAATTGCGGCGGTGAGCAACACTGTCGCTAACGTCGTTGCAGCTATTAATCTAGGTCTTGGTGTAAAGAAGGCCATAAGTCAGTAGCGCCTAATTTCATAAATCAGGGCTACTTATGTTAAAGCAAGTGTAAACGTGAGCGACCAGCTGAGAAAAACTGCAAAAAAAGACTGTAGCTGACGGGAAATGTAGAAAAGCATTATTTGGGACGTAAAAATGTAGTATTTTCCATGCTGGTACGTTATTTTGAGTTGAAAGATATCATCAACGCTATAATTTTAATAATAGAACATTAGAACCCGGATGTTCTTCCATTATGGATTATCTCGTATTACACTTATTTTTAACAATGAATGACAGCAAGTTTTACAAAGTTACCAAGGAGACTATTATGTTTATTCGTATTACACTACATACACTACCTATGCTTGCCTTTATTTTTTCTGTCAGTTTTAGGTATAGTATTGTAGACTAAAGGTGTAGAAGGCTTCCATACACCCTAATATCATAATATCATGAGGGATTTCTAAATTTTGGAGCTGTAATTTAATTAATGAAAATTACTGGAGCATAAAATTTAACACATAGTAAAATTCATGGAAAAGTCGCACGCTGAAAATTAAAAATGCTTGAAATAGCCCTCTATAACAATATCAGGGTAAATCGTTAGTCATTTGTGTTGTAAACTAATTAAAGAAACGCATTTATCCGAGAAAAGCATTAGCATATATCTACGGAAGGAGGGCCGGCTGAATGAAAAACAAAGACAAATTCGAAACTAGACAAAATTTTAATGGACCTGAAGAATCCAGGCTAATGGATCGTCGCTGATTTCCAAATTGTTCCAGCTGCAGTTGGCATCTTCTGTGGCACCACGTTGACTTCGAAAATGTATATCTCAGTAGCAAAAAGTTGGATTTGGATTAGTGCATTATTATTCATTTTATGAAGATGTTTTAATATTGTAAGTTGATATTAAGCTTGCACAGTGTCTCCTTTTTCTTTCCTAAAACAAAGAAGACAATGAAGTAAGCTACACCTTTAGTTAGATAATAGTAAGAGTAATGCGGTACTGTTAAGCCAGCACATTAAATATTTTTCAGGTATGCGCTTTCCGCTCATTGAAAGACATTAAAATGATTAAAGTGACCTAGCCTAATTAATATAAAACTAGGGAGTAATGATATTATTGCCAAGTAAATTATTAAGCTATTGATTGGCCTATGTACAAAAATTGAAACGAGGTGGCATGTTCGTATTGTGAGCATGGGAATCCAGTGTCAATCTGAGTGCTAAAATACCTGTTCTTCCCGCTTTAATTTTGAAAAAGACGTGGTTCTAGCTGTCACGTGGCCCCTCCACATTCTTCCCGCTTTAATTTAAAAAAGCTACTGCCACGTCTTTTTAATAAAAACAATGAAATACAACCCCCCTCAATTGAAGAAATTCATACAAATCTTGTCAAAGTAACCTGCATAATATCTTAATTTAAGCTCTGCCAACAAAAACAATCTATTTAAGTAGTACACAGTATGCAAAACTATATTAGAACTTACCTTTCTTGATTTTTCTTCTGCCTTGTTGACCGACGCGGTTGTTAACCTATATTTGAGGTTATCTACTTATCTATCGTGTCAACAGATTGAAGTTTGAACAGATCCGCGCTAATATTGTTGGTCTTTTAAAACAGTGAAAATTAATACAACTAAAGTATGCTTATTAAGCAGGCCAAAAAATAGCACATTTATTGTAAATAGCAATAGACGGATGTCATATACAATGTTTTTACCATAGGATATCAAATTGGTGCTGAATTTTTTTGTATGAGACCTTGGAAGTTTACCCTTTTTCAATGTTCGACAGACTTACTGGTCTTACTAATTCAGAAGATGTTATACCCACTTGATTCCACAACTGAACTCATTTAAAACTTTTTTAACGAGTCTTTTGGCACGAATAGTTACACTAGGTGCATATTCGTATCCAATTGTATAGTAAATTCAGTTAGGTTACGTAGGTAGCCTAGTCATGATAGAATTAAAGGCCTAGGTTGCATAACTGAATTTTGGGAGGCTATAATAGGTATTGTTCTTTTACTTATATTATTATTAGCTAGACCATGATCCAACTTTATAGTAGGCCTGGTGTCGATCGCCTAGCTATAATTACCTCACTAATCACTTATAGGTGCATACTGCCTTTTCCAGCTAGGAAAAAATGCAGCTGCTTAGGGGAGTATCAAGTATCTCTATCAAAGGGGCCCAAGAAGCTAGCTAAAGCCTAAATACTAAAAGCAGGAAACCCATTTATGAGGGTTTTAGTCTAAACTTTAATAAGTTGAAACCCATTGAAATACTATATATATATTGTAATTACGTAAACAAGTAGGTATGTTTAAAAAATTGCGATCACGTATCGAAAATATTTGCTTTACTGAGTATAGCCTACGTCCTAACGTCCCGCAGGAAATTGGCAGCCCGAAATTTAATACGGTCCTAATTTTTTATTTAATTAACTCTCAAGTTATTAAAAATTATGTTCATTGCTTTCCAATTTATACGTAGGCTAGTATAAGGTAAGCTTTGTGACGGCCGAAATTTTCGATTCCGAGATTTCAACAATTTTACACGTTTTAAGGTGCCAGGAACCCAAAAAAGTGTTTTTTACGAAATGTCTGTCTGTGCGTCGATTTCCGGGCAAACTACCCGGTCGATTTTGATGAAATTCGGCATGTAGGTTCACAAAAATTATTAAACCTCGGGACAGTTTTTTTTATTTGGGGCTAACTCAATTTGGGGGGGTTTTATTCTCAAAAAACTCCAAAAAAAACTCTAAAAAAAATTATCTCCCAAAAACGGCTCCAACGATTTCTATTAAATTCACATGTATTGTAGTTGCTATTAATATTGATAAAATGCGGGGGGTCGCTTGCCCCTTGATAGTTTGCTTCTGGGGGTAAAAAAAAAACTAAATTTTAATGAAAAATGACTAAAAAATAATTTTTCTGCGAAACCTTTCTATCGATGATTTCTACCTTCAGGTATGTTTTAGGTGTTGAGTAAAGAAATCGGACAGGTTGTTTTCCCAGAAAAGTATTTGGTTTTGTACAAAAAAATTTTAAAAAAAAAAAAATATAGCAAATTCACGCTCAAACGCATTGCGTGCCCTGCCAGTATTGCTCTGTGTTAATGTGTTGGTCGGACCTATCTAGAATTTACCTCACCTCCAGTGACGTCAGGTGGACAATCCCCCCCCCCCCCCCCCCCCCGGCACATCGGAAATTTAACCATAGGAAAATTATTTACTATGAAATTACTCATTTTCTCTATCTACAAATTTTGATAAATTGGAAAGCATTTTCGAGTAAACTCGGACCGGTTCTTTAAGTTGCAGAAGACTACTTCATTGGTACCTACTGTAGCTTTTTCATAAAAATTATTGAGGGCTAAAATTTCTCATAAAATAGATAACATGAAAAAAATACAAACAAAAAATTAATAATACCCTATTATCGTATATTATGCTTAAAGTAGTCTTCTACAATTACTTAAATGAACTAATATTTTAATAACTTGCTTAGTTATCCCATTACATTTATATAATGAAAATAGAGGTTATTATTAAATTAAATAAAAGATAAGTAGGCCTATTAAATTTTGGACTGTTAATTTCCCACGGGTCGTACACTCTTTTTGTACTCTTTTGTAGAATTTGTACATAGCATTATTTACTTTCGCGTATAATTAATGGCGGTCTTAAAAATTATGGATTGTGATATTTTCCCGGACTTGCTTAGCAATGAGTAGAAAAAAGCCTGGAAATGTTTTCAGGCAGTAGGCCTAGTACATTATTTTATTGGAAACCATAGAGCTGAAAATTATGAATGATAACTGACATGATTACGAGTTTTTCCATCAACGGATGAAAATATTAAAAATCATCATAATCATATAAGATAAATTATCTCTACGTCCACTTCTTATATATATATTTTCATTTATTGGAACTTTTCCATTTTTTACATATAAAAGCAAATTAAGAACAATGTGCACGGGTTATACATACCTAATTTTATTGCTTTTATACCCAGAAATAAGAAAAGAAACAAAATTCTTTTCTTATTTCTGGGTATAAAAGCAATAAAATTAGGTATGTATAACCCGTGCACAAAATTGCGATTGATGGTTTCTTCGTACAATTGCAAAATTTATGAACTGTGTGTTTCTACATTCCAGACTTAGTTATTTAATTTTAAATATATAACAATGATGGTCTGAATTTTAACAAGTGCCAGTCCTTTTCAGCACATACAACTTTTCTCGCAGCTTCTCCTGAATAAACTGAAGGGCAGGATGGCGTAATGGGTCCTCCTGATTCTACAGATCCTTCTCAAATATCACCAACATTGAGACATCCTGAAAATTATAATAATACATAAATATAGAGCAATAATAACCATTGTACGCATGTATAGTAAACGTAGTAAGGACAAATTTCATGGTATGACGTCCAGTCACTAATTGGCGAGACAATATGACACATAACATAAAGCCAAATCCAATGCAAATTATGCCTTCTGGACCGGCTCGGGGTTTCAAATTCAGATGCTATGCTTGTCCAGTTAAAGAGTTTGCTATCTCCCTTTTTCCGAAACGTTGCAGGGTTCTTATAGATATCGACAGGGAGAGTGGGGAACCTGGTGGCCGTTGGTACTCACTTATGGCATATAGGCTACCTGCGGGCATACTATGGCAATTTTATAAAGTCTTAACATGCGATTAAAAATGTGAAGTTCACCAAAATTAGAGGATATAAAAAAACTGGGCTTGACGGGATTCGAACACATGATCTACGCCTAACCAGGGAGTCGTCTTAACTGCACAAGAACGTAAGACCGCACAAGAACAGTAACTGATGTATACCTTCAAGTTATAACCTCGTATTGACATGATTCGTAATGTTATCCAGGTTAACACAAAGTTAAATTAAGACCAGTGTTATATAAACCATATAATACTTCAATATAATATGTAAAGCATTGCCTTTATAGCATTAAGGAAGCTCACAGACTAGTTCGGTAGCTGTGCTAACCTGACTGACAATACGAATCATGTCAATTCGAGCATATAAGTACATCAACTGTTCTTGTCGGGGCTTCTGGTCCAGCGGTTAAGACGACGCTCCGGCTAGGCGTAGATCATGGGCTCGAATCCCGTCAAGCTCAGTTTTTCTATATCCTCTAATTTCGTGGGGGTTATCTCTTCAACCAAAGTTAATTTAATGTTAGTGTTATATACACCATTTAATACAACAATATAATGTGAATTTACCATTCTTGATAAGATTGGGTAAGTTGCCCACTCATGATGTTAAGACACATTCTAGGTCAGGTTACATTTGTTTCTGCGTAAAACACAAAATAATTATTAAACTAACTTACGAAAATCAGGTACGATTGAAGGAGCTTCTCCTTATTCCATTTAACCTGACGTCACAGTAATGAACTACTATGTTGCTAATTTGAAGCGTTTAATTCAATGCTGAATAGGTTAGCAGGTATTAGTTTCGGACTCTCCCCTTGCGAATAGTGGCGAGTAGAATCTAATGCGTGGTCGGTTGCTAGAACTTTTAAGACATATATATATATATATATATATATATATATAACAATTCAAATCATGTAAGGCTGAATAAAAGGTGATCTACAAGCCAAGAGAGAGAGAAATACTATATAACCAGCATAGATGAATTTGTCAAACTATTGGGCCTTCAAATTAATGTTTTCGTGGAAACAACATATCTATTGTCTCGATTCTATTTTTTTTCGCAATAAAAAGATAAGCTAAACTAAAATCAAATTCGTTAGCATTACATTGCTACTCCTGAATCTCATATTTAGCTTCCAAAATTGAGTTGTGGGTAGGAACTGGTGGTTATGTGATTCAGGAAGTATTGCTAATACAAAAGTAGCAATTCAAAATATTTTCCATTTGAATAGGTCCACGTCATGCCGAATTTTAAATCATAAAAAATTATGACTGTGTCATGCCGATGCCTCACTCCACTAAAGTTATTTGACTGGGTTTTTAGTTGTTAGCATTCGCATCTCAGCCTAATTCATGTAAAGACTACATGATGCAGACATAGAAAATGGTTCAGCTCAGTTAAACGTTCTTATCAGGCCGTCGTGGCGAGTTGACCCACTTTTACTATTTATAGGGTTCGTCAAAAAAACAATATTATCTGCCTACCGCCCTTCATTAAGAACTTAAGTACTCTGGTATTAGCGGTGAATCAGTGAAGTGTCAATATATAATAGGTATTATAGTTTGTAGTTGGAATGTTCCAGTTTATCTCAAAACTTTTTCTCATTATAACTTACAGTATATGAAAAAATGGCCGGCAGCTCCCTCATGTACGCATTGCTGAATGCTCTGTCATGTTTAATGAGTTATGTATCCCAGTTCCCTGAACTCATCCATGCTGTGGAGTGGACATTCCTTCATCCTCCTCGTGACAACGGGCTTGAATCCTGAATTTTTTTTTAATAGCAAGACTGCTGGGAACACCACAATCCTGACAGCCTTCTTCTGCAATAGAAGAAAATTAACCACCCTTGGAGAATGACCCCATAGAAGTAAGTCGTAATTAATGTGTCTATGGAAAGGAGCATGATATGCCATTAGCAGATACTTTTGACATTTTTATTTCAAAAATGCTATGAGTAAGCAGTCCAATTTAACTTGAGTCCACTATTAAGCCCAACAGCTTCACACAATCACTCTCCGCGTTCGGGGCTCTAATCTGGAGGGAACAGCAAGTCTTTTAACCTTTAATGAAACCAAGACGAATTGACATTAACAGGACCTTCTTTTGCTTCCCTATGTATACGTAGTATAAGGAATGCTTATTAACGGTCGAAATTTTTGATTTCACTTGATTTTAATGTATGGAAGTCGCAGATACCCATGTTCTGCAAGAGAGCTATTAATATAGCTACGTCCATTGGCATAATACTGTCAGTGAACCTAAGCCTATTCAATTGGTAAGCTTCCTGGTTCAATTTCAATTCTTGAACCCATAATGGATTGAAATAAATGATCCCAACACAGTAACCATTAGTGGTCCCTAACAGCACTACAGACAAATGTTACAAGCTAGAAGCTACATATTATTGGAAGTTAATTTAGGCAACTCACATGATTGTAACTTGCTATGTTGCATATTGCTATATTTCCATTCAAATCCATTTCTTTAATCAATTCAGATTAGTGCGTATATATTTCAATATAGGTCTATTAATAATTAATTTAATTAATAATAATGGTAGTAAAGCCAATGTGATTGTGGTAGATTCAAGATTGCTAAAATCCAGAACAATATTATTATTTGGAATCAGGAATACGTCTCTTACTCTAAAGCCACGACTAGAGATCCCAAAACACGATTATTTACTACGCTAATGCTATTTCAAAGGTTTCAAAGTTTTCAAAGTTTTCAAAATGTTATAAAACGCCTGTGAGAGCTACCGTGATATTGACGTGGTAGCAGACATTAAAGACAGTGTAAAAATGTCTGCTACCACGTCATTATCACGGTAGCTTTCACAAACGAGGTCGATGGAAAGGGGGGTATTCCACATACGTACAACGTCAATGAAAATTATGAAATTGACGTTGTACGTATGTGGAATACCCCCCAAACTAACTGGAAACGCCGCCTCACAGCTGTTGCCACTTGCCTGTCTTGAATAACAGCAAAATTTGCTACAGCCAACCAGATAAGTGACGTCAGAACTCAGAAGGGCACATATTTTGCTAATATCAATACTGTTAATTCATGACATGATGGCCGCTTAGTGAAGTAGGATTTAGGTGAGGACAATTTATTTTATTGTTGCCTTTATATGATTGTATACTATGTTTTAGTTTCCAATGCTATTTAATTCTTAAACCGAAAGTAATCAAATAGTTTTTAAAGTAAATTGATTGCTAATAATTCTAATATAGTTCATATATTCCGCCACTAAAAGTCTTGCTGAACTTACTTGAATGCGGCATCTATCACCTAGCCCTAGCGCATCTTATTGATTTTATTAGTCAGTAGTCTACTTGGCGTATTTCACGTTGTAATTAATGATACATGAACCACTTTTTATTGAAATGTATGTGCGCAAAACTTAACCGGGCGTAATTGTGATACAAATTTGCAAGGCCACGGGCATGCATCAGTCCAGCACTCATGATTTTTTTTAAATGTTTAGGCTGACTAGAATAGTAGTAATTACGGGTTACCCACTTTGCTATATTTTATACATAGTATTCTATATAGCCTATCTCATACACATCCCTTTCCACGCAACCAACGCTCACCTCAAGGAGCTTCCCTGAGCAATGAGCATCCGCTAGAATCGCTGGAACTTTCCCGTACATCTTAATATCAATATATTTTTTTCTCTGCAACTTGGCAACAACAACACAAAACTGCACGGGTTTCTCCACTAGACAATGGACACGCCCCGAACACCCGTCAACGTCACAAAACTTTCGGAAGCGCGTAGAAATTAACTTTTCTTTGCGCCATTATAATTTTCTCGTGGAACTTTAGTGTGTAACGGCCCTTTAGGCTGAACATTCTCTCTCAGTCTCTCACAAATCAAAAGGTAAAGGTTCAGTTTAGCTACCCCTAACAAAATCGTAAAATTGTATTACCTGTCGATTCCTTTGTTCAAAATATGTCCTTTTGTGAAAAAATCAAAAGTCGGTCAAGAATAGTTTATTAGTTCATGATATCAAAAGTGTACTTTTGTAATAAAGTAAAAAGTAAATTCGTGTCGGGGTGGTACTACCCGTGGTACAGGAGTTTTCAGGTTGCATCAACAGCCTCCTGTTTAACCTATCGACAGTCAGGGAAGACTGCCGGGACCGCCGGCTTTACATGCCCTCCGAAGCATGGTAGTCAGAAGATAAATAATTGTACCACTAGAAAATTTTGGCATTCGGGTGGGACTCGAACCAGTCACCTTCTGGATGATAGTCCGAGTCGTTACCTCTACGCCATTCTGACTTTTGTAATATTGAAAGTTGCAGTGCGGTGATATTTTTGTTTAGAAATGGATGGTAAATGTCCCAAACGAATGCAAATGTATTTTGAATTATTCTTGAATAGGCATAATCTTCCCATGAGTAATTTTCCTTCCATGCTACCACTATTTGTGGTTTTTTGAATAAATAATGAAGGTGCATTTCTCAATGAAACCAAAATAGTATAGAAATCCGGTCATGGTGGCAAATTCTGATGATTTGATTGGTCAGGCAAAACCCATTGGCTACCTGATAGAGCTCAAAAAATTACAGATGACAACAAAGTAAATACTACAATTGTTTATTATTCATCCACTGGCTCTATGCATACGCAGCCGGGGTAGCTAAACTGAGTATTCCGGTATTCAAAATACAAAAATCTACAAGCATTTGGAGTCACTTATCTAGCAGCAGGAATTAATCTCTAATATATTTTTTAGGCATTAAGGCCTATTACAGAAGGTGTTTCATGGTATGGGGTTCTCACTGGTTCTATATCCCGTTCAATTATTTAATGCCCATAGGAAAACATTGTGGACGCCGTCTATCCCACCTTGGTGGGTCATGGGCAAAGGTTGATTGATTGATTGACTTATAGAGGCTAAGGGAAATAATATCCTTCGTTATAATTCCGTAACACAATCTGCATTCAACGGTGGCATATTAGGTCATTATTCACTGTCATTTACATAAAAAGCATGCGTTTGGCACCGTCAAAAAAGAAATAGAACAGAATACTATACTGAAACTAGTTAGACATCTTGAACTCATGTACGGTATAAGAACATATCCCCTTTTCTGAAATCATATTCATATTAATTATTATTGGAATCTTTTAAGGAACTTGGTGTCTTTAACTTAATGAAGAGTCTATGTCCCATTTGCTGAGTCCAATAAGGGTTTACTTGAGGGTAGGACCATGAGCCAGTGGGACTAATAGACAATAATGTTAATGAGAACATCCAATTCTACTATCGAGTCATACATCATCGAACGTTCCACTTCGTACATCCTCTTGTAACTGTTCCTTAAAAAATGTCCAATTTGATATCCCTTTGAATGGAATTATATTTGGATAGACCATCTTCGAATAAAATGCTCTTTCTTAAAAACTCCGACCTTTGTAGTACCAACACACCATCACCAACGTTTCTAGTAGAATAAGTATGAGCTTCACCAAATGTAATTATTTTTGAACGAAGGTACTCTTGAAGTAACCCACTCATGACTTTAAAAATGAAATGAAGTAGCCTAGATTTTGAGCAAAGAATGAGCTTATATTTTGCATTTTCATAGTGTACCAAATATTTATACTAAGCTAACAGTAAGTTGACGCGAATCCACCAATCAGGTAGCAGCAGCTTGCTCCTAATCGGCCTATATATAATATAATAGTTCTTTGTAATTAAGTACTACATGTACGTTTGCTTTCGAACCAAATGAAATTCAAGACATGGTCAATGACCCCCCTAAAAGGCAAACTGAATTATTTTGTTGAGGCATTGTACCTGTGTACTCTAGAATATAATACAAAGATTTATTTTTAACTTGTTTCATTTTATTTTTAGACTAGATTGCTTACTATGGAGTCACACATTGATAAAACTGCATTGCTGCAAAGCATTAACTTTCATGGACAAAACCTGCAAAAAATTTGCGAAACGCAGCCAAAACTACAAGAAGTGCTCAACAAAATCAATCCTTTAAGCCTTACGTATAAAGAGTTTAACACTCGCCAGAAACATTTTAAGTAAGTATATTTATGTTTGAATGTACGTCTCTTTGAATCTTTGATTAGAGCAATATTATCATTCATTGTACTGAGAAGCAAGCCTAAGTTAATAAGTTACACAAACATCCAAAATCATACTTTAAATTATTGCATTGTTGTTTAGGCGGGGTTTCCACCGACCTCTCATTGCAGAATGCAAATGACATTGACGGAAATTTGAATTTTTCATTTTATAGAAATCTATTAAAATGTTTGTACTTAACATATCCCATGACGCCATTTTTTAATTTTAGTTTGTTTGCTTGTGATTTTACTCTATGATCATTGATCAATTTTAACTATGGCATAGAGTAAAACAAAAATTTCCGTCATTTGTATTCTGCAATGAAGGTCGGTGGAAACCTAGCCTAAGACACAAGCTATTGATCCGCAGTTTGCATAGGATTTGACATCAAAGTAGCTTAGTTTCTGAGCATTACCTTATGATCTCAGAGGAGAAAACGCGGAAATCCTTAATCTGTACCTCGTGGTGAAGATGAAAGATGGTGACTGAGTTTGAGCCGGGATAAGCAAAAACCCGTGTTTTCTGTGCAGGGCCCCCATTTGTCCTGGGGTCGGGAAACTGGCCCTGAAGTTGGAGTAACTCAATGAAAAGTCATTGGCATGAGGATGCAGAAGGCAACGGGAAACCACTGCATTACAATTCCCTAGTATAGTCATGACTACAATTGCCATGATATTCGCCAATCTTTGATAGAAGAGTCATTAGACGAAAAAGAATGCATAGGATACTAATTGTGCCATTGTTTTTACAGTTTTCAAGACCGGGCGAAGAGACTGCGAGTGCAAGAGTTCATTGCTAAGCATGCCACTGCATTGTTTGATGAGGCTTTCGTCGCACCGCCTCCTGAAATGAGGTTGAAAACACCAGTTGATGAAACCTGTTTTTCTGCAAATCCTCCTTTCGAAGCATTTTCTAATGCTGACCGTGAAAGTAAAACTAAGAGATTCTATGAAGTAAGTTAATTATGATTCATTTTGAAATGCATGCTAAATATGAATTGGCAAAGCCGCATAATTTTTGATTTCATCAGATAAAGAATGAATTTAAAAAATAATTCGATTAGCAAAAAGTTTTCGTGCTTCAAATCTTACATTTAAAAAAAAAAAAAAAAAAAAAATTGGTAGGGGGATGAAAACCCATAGGAATGTTGCATATTCCGTTTAACGTGGCCTCAAGGCTCAGTAACCTTGCATTTTCCATTTCCTCTTTGATCATTGGTTTATTCGGTTTTATTTTGACCACGCCGCCAAATTAACGTGGTTATCCAGATTTATGTGATAAGTGTAAAATGATTTTTTTCACAGACAATTAAAGTTGGAACAGCTCTCTTGGGAATGATAGTGAGCAAACAAACCGTCTATGGTGTGAAAATTCTCGTGGTGGAAGATGAAAAACATTACGTTGTTGCTGATTTGGGCATAAAGGCGGTTCTTCAGTTGCATCAAGTGGTGGGACTTCGTTCTTTAGTTGTTGGCGACATAATCCGTACAAAGGTGTTGGAGTGCGTGCCAGAAGCTGACAAACTTGTCATAGGGGAAGCTGAAGCTTATACCGATCCTCTCCCCACTGCCTATAAGTAAGTACGCTAAATGAAACCTCAGTTACAGAGTAGTAGATTATGATGTAAAACTCTACGTTTTTGTGAAATGCTATGTATGCGCTGTGAAAGCTTTCTCTTACATTGAGCACTTGGTTGCTTGGAGCCAAATATTTCCCTATTTTCAGCACTAACGGGGCCTGTCATTTTCCTCCGTATCCACACATTTAAATGAATTGGATGTCGATTTTCTTTTAGAACTACAGGGGAGCATTTCATAATATGCATATAGCGGGTCTCATGACGTTATGAATTGTGGTGAAGACCAATAATTCTTAAATTACCCGATAAATTTAGACATTGACATCAATTTCCGATTGAACAACATCGTGTCTTGTAATTGACCTACTGCGGACATTTCTATATGAAGTTTATTAAATTCAATTTTTGTCACCTGTGATACCATGCAAGTTCTTTAAATGTCAATTTTAACATCGACCTGCTGAGACAAAATAGTATGTTCCTCGTTTTTGAAGATTCAGAAGACAAGGAAGAAACCATGGATTTAGCCATTTTTTTCAGTGAGGTTCCTTTGGAAGCACTATGAATACCAAATAATTATACCCAAGCGACGCACAAACTCCGCCCAAATGTAATTTGATGTGGCTTGCAGTTAAAATATAAAAAAATAAAAAAATACTGTTTACCCGATATTGGCGAATCTGCTGGCGGAGGAAAAGATTGAACACCACATAAATGTACACTCGTAGATTATTGATTTGCAACCTCAGTTGTTCTGTTCTGTTACTTCTAAAAAAGGTATGTAGTTTGGCAAATAAAACAATTTTAGGCTCAATCCCAGTCTGAGGCCTATCCCCTACGAATTAGTGGCCTTAACATTGTAAAAAATACTCTAGCAAGGGAAATTAAATAAGATAGACCACAAGTTTTTTTATGCATCTGCGTTCTAGTACAATACAACTTGGACCGTGCAAGGAGTCTAATAGCACCTGTACCGCTACCTGCGAAAGTGCAAACCCGAGAAGATTTAATAGAAAACATCAAGAATTCTAAATATTAAGTGAAGATTGATAACAAAACTGCAAAATAAACATTTTTGTACTGGCTTCCTACATTTGCGCTGCTGAAGACTTCCTAAGCGTGTATATTATTCCTAGTTACTATCTCACACTGTGTGTCTCTTACTATGATTTGCGATATGGTGTCCTTTATTCTCGTCATAATTGTATTGCTTTTACATGGATTTTACACTTTACTCTGATTTTGTTAGTGATGGCAGGCAATTTAGTTGCAAATTCAATAGCATCAGTAATGAAATGCAAGTGTCCACTGATCAACTATTTAAATTTTAAACATTACAAAAAAAAATAGTATTTGGTGTGTTGCTATTGGAAATTATTTGCATTGAAAACTTTCATCTGTTTTCTAGAAACGTTCTCTGTTCATATTGTTTATTTATAGGTGCAAGGCTATCTATGTCAGTAGAATATATAAATACAAACAAACGAAATACTATGTGATTGATCAAAGCATCCGAAGATGGCTAATATTTCCTCAAAATAATCATTGTTCTTCATATGTATTTGACACTTCCAAGGGTCATTCATTGCCTCTATCTG
The DNA here is from genome assembly GCA_963971405.1 of Psococerastis gibbosa. Classification (NCBI taxonomy): domain Eukaryota; kingdom Metazoa; phylum Arthropoda; class Insecta; order Psocodea; family Psocidae; genus Psococerastis; species Psococerastis gibbosa. The sequence goes on from OZ020486.1 coordinate 20,435,974, forward strand.
AGTATGAGTCGTTCAAATAAATCATATTTTTATGGAAAAGGGACCTTCCATTCACTGATACATTTTGGTTGTCATCGGTCGATAAGCCGGACTAACCTCTATCTCAATAATACAACGTATCATATAACAGAATCCCAATTAATATTCGATTTTATCACTTAATTTATTGATTATCTGCAGGCAAGTCACCAATTTTACGAAGAATGAAAGCTACGATGAGTTATTGAAGAAGAACCCGGGGTTCAACAATCCGGGCAATACTACTTACCTGGCTACATTGCTGGGCATTGGAAATGACCAACTAACTAACGTGGCCAGTCTTAGGTATGCAACTAGGCGTTTTTATTATTTTCAATGATAAATTTTTCAAACTGTATAATTGACGGTTAAACTCAGTTTGAAAAACATGATTTTATATTTAATCAGTAGCTGTAGTGCTATAGTACTCACACAGCTGCATCTTTTGAAGGAGATTTGTTACAAGATGATTTAAAAAGTAGCAGCTATAGCTACCAAAATGTTTTTATTTTTCAGGGGACAGTTCCCGATTGATGAATTTGCTTGTGAACTACGCCAAGTGCAGGCTGCTAAATGGGCATTCAAGAGTGTTGCCGACGGCATTGAACATTTCAAAGGAGCACGACACTCGGAAGCGTTCCAATGCTTAAATAAGGCTCTCTCGATTGATCCCCGCAACTTGGAAGGGCTGGTAGCGCGCGGCGCTCTATTTGCTAACAGTGGAAATTTTAAGAAGGCCATTGAAGACTTCGAAATGGCTTTAAAAGTGAATCCTACTCATGCCAACGCTCGCAAATATATGGGAGAAACACTGGTCGCTTTGGGAAGAAGGTATGAAAAGTATTATTGGTTATTGTAATTGCTTCCAAATAATTCTAATCCGCTCTTCTACCTCAAACGTTCAATCATTTTCAGCTACCCTTCCGAGGATGGATTTGTTGATGTTGATGTTAATGGTCTTTTGCAGTCATGAAGATAAAAGTGAAATGGAAGACGCCTTGCGGGCCTATCAGCAGTGTCTTGAGTTGCTACCGTATCACGAAGAAGCTCGCAATTCAATCGAGTATTTGCGCTCCAAGAATCTCATTCCTTCCAAGGATGTTGAGGTGGAGGTAGAGAAGAAAAGCAAAAAGGACAAGAAGAAGAAAGGGAAAAAGAAGAGGAGAGCCTCCAGTAGTGGCTCAAGCTCGAGCTCGTCTTCTAGCTCAAGTGATTCCTCATCTGACTCCTCTTCTGACAGCTCAAGCAGTGGATCATCTCAATCTTCGAAGGCTCGCAAGAAGAAAAAGAAGAATAAAAAGGAGAGGAAGGAAAAATCTTTGTCCCCCCTTTCGAAAAGGTTGCAGCTCATTAATGAGAGTGCCGACATGGATGGTGCTCAAAGGAATCAATGCAACCCAGCTTCGTTCAGCAGTAAGTATTCTAAACTTGGTTTTATGGAAATTATTTTGGCTGAATAAGTGAGAATTACTCAGCGTTCCTAACGTTAACCTATTCTGAACTTCCATTCATTGTCTTGCTAATATGTTTCCAATTTTTTTAGAAGCTCCAATTGCTGACAAAGACCAAGAGTACGAAATGAGAGTCCGCTCATTCATTGAACAGACTAGAGGTGACTCTGACTATGAGGATAAAGTACGCAAGTTCTTGGCTGAAGCAGCAAGATTTAAAGTCGATCGGAAATCTGTAGATGAGAAGGACAAAAAGAAAAAGAAGAAAGAGAAGAAGGAGCGCAAGGAAAAGGGCAAAAAACGGAAGCGGGAGGAAAAAGAAGAAAAAAGAAGACGCAAACGAAGCAAGAAGGAGAAAAGCTACATGGAAGAAGACGAAGACGATGAGGAGCGTCTGCGTGAGGCTCTGAGGAAAGAGTTGAGTATGAAGCAAGAGCTGCGTAGGCGTGTTGCTGCCCACGAAGCTCTTGAGAGCGAAGAAGTACAACTGAAACTTGGAAATTACTACATCAAACCGAAAGAGCCTCCTCCTAAGAAGTAAGTCTCTTAAATTTTACTTGCATTTCTACAACTGCATATTTTCTTGCTAAACAACAATTCGTAATTCTGTCCTATAATGACTCTTTATACTACCTTTGTTTCCCGTAACTTATGCCATCATTATGATTATGAAGTCTAGTTTTCAATGCAATTGCAATGTGTGTTTCTATTCCATTATCTGATATTATATTGCATTTTAGCTCTCTTTCATACAGGGTTTGGCTAAGCTGTGAGGTGGTGTGGCGAAATCTTGCCTGTTAGAAAACATACCCGATGCATTCTGTAGTAATAAATATTTTGTTGTGCCGTAAAGCCATCTTAAATATTTGAAACGGATAAGATATTACAATATTTCCATGAGGATGAGTGTAAAACAGCGTGGATGGTTAGTGCTGGAAGAACATAGGGCTGATAAACAGATTGGGTTTACCGCTTGAAAGATGAAGACTGGGCGAAGATAATATAATATCCGAAAGGAAAATTAATCTCCTAATGAAATAAAAGTCATTAAATGCCTCGCTTACCCGCTGTAAGTAGTTCACTGTTTCCACTTTCTTACAGAATGGAAAGTATAACTTTGCGGAATTAGCCGAAAACTTTCTGAAATCTCTTCGAATTATGTTTGTTTCATTTAATGTACACTGCATTTGTTAGCTTTCTCTCATTATTTCCTTTAAATATCATTAAAACTAATAATATAGAAACTGGTTGAACATATAATTTTACCTATAAAGATGACAATTTGTCCCATTGACCTTTACTAATTTGACCTATGTGATAACAGATTCGATGAGAAGAACAATGATGAAAGACGACACTCCTCTGAGAAAATTCGATCTTCTCCAAAAAGTTACCGAAACAAAAATGATGAAGACGACGAAAAAAGTGAGTACGCACTCATATCAGTTTTGACCTGGGAGTAAGTTGTGGTCCGACTAGTTTTATTATTGTGGTAAGTGGACTATGAAAACGTAGGGCTGCTCTTGGAACTGTCATATAAAAAGACTAATGCCGGTTTTATTGTATTATTTAGAAAAAATTGACATATTTGAAGCGTCACCTCCTTCAAAAGCTGCGAAAATACAGATTGGGCCGATCTCCAGTGGTTCACGGTATTTGTTGAAAAAGGACCGCGATGAGAAACCATCGTGGGATGCAGCGCCGTTGCCACCAAAAAGGCTGCCTGACAATCTGCCTAAATCGCCACCACCTCTACCGCCAGGCGAGCCTATCAAGACTGCTGTTGACAAGTTTTCATTCCGAGTAAAGGTAATAACAATGTTTTCTTCCAGCCATACTGCCTGAAATATGAATGATGGAGATTTCTGTGTGAAGATTTTAATATGGTTGATTGAAGAAGATAGTAGCGAATTCAGTACCGTCACTACACTGTTGGGCCATACAATAAAAAGAACCACCAGAAATTAGATATGTCTGGGAAAGGTTTTTTAAATTAAAGGTAATTTTTTAGGAATAAAGGAAAGGTATTTTAAGTTATTAAATACTGTGTGGAAAAAAAAAATGTAATCAAAAACAAGCTTAACCATAACTATTAATGAACTAACAATAAAAAAAATCATTTGCTTGCAGGTAATTGACACTCCTCCGAAACCCACGAAGAGATCAAGGAGCTCCGAGTCATCAGTTTCTCGAGACAGAAAATCGTCTGACAGCGGGCGCTCCCGTTCTTATGGGTCGCGGTCCAGATCTCGGTCTAGGGATTCTCGTTCGAGGTCTCGTTCCCGATCCCGCTCACGCAGCCGGTCGTATGACAGGTACGTAGTAGGTTATACATATACAACCCAGATTCAAAAAGGTTGGACCACCCTTATTCACGATGCATTTCAGTTTCTATCTCTGTCAATTCGAATAATATATCATTTATTTTAATATAGAAAGTAGCCTAACTATTCCTCAATCAAATGAGAAAAAATTCTCCTTATTAGGTTTAAACCCTATCTGACAAGACAGCTTTGCTCAAACATATGCTGAAATCATCAATTCAAAAAACCTGGACCACTACTTTTTCAATATTTTGTTATAGTGCCTTTTGCATTAATAACTGCCTTAATGCGACGGGACATGGAAGATACAAGAGCGACACAATCATCTGCAGTGAACGAATCCCAAATTTCTAATAAAATGGTCCTCAGTTCGTCCTTTGTCCGTACAAGAGTGGTTCTCAACTTCTTCGTTTTTCCCCAAATATTTTCGATTGGGTAAAGGCCAGGGCTGCTTGAAGGCCAAAGGAGAGGTTTAATACGCGCTTAGATCCAGCAGAATCCAAAGTTAGTTGAAATCGGGCCTCATCGCTACAAATGATCATTTTCCAGTCCTGTTCAGTCCAATTCACCCTCTCTCTTGCCCAAGCAAATCTCCTCTTTATCTGTACAGGTGTTAATACGGGTTTCCCCTTGGCAGTGTAAAAACCATAGCGGGCAGAATGGATTCGTCTAACTGTAGTACTCACACAACCTGGGCTATTGGACAATGTTGATTAGTTCCAAGCTTCCTTGAGCTCTAGAGCAGTTATGCGTTTGGCTTTAATGATTTTTACGAATTCCCTGTCCTGGCGACTAGACGTCTTGCGTGGCCGCCTCGTCGCTTTCCCCCGGATCAGTGGTCTTGGCGTTTGCACAGCGTACCAAAAATATTGTGGGCGGTAGACTTTTATAATTGGAGGATTCTCTTTATCTCTCTCTCACTTTTTCTTGCTTGATGATGGAAAATTATCAGTTTCTGAACGCTCTTCGCTACAGCAGATCCTCTTGCCATTCCTCAATGATAAAATGCAGATGAGGAAAAATAACGTGTCTGATGTTTTGAAAATATGCCTACACACTGCATGTAAGCAATGTGCATTTTTTTCAAGCTTGCCTGGATGTTCACGGAAAGAATAACGCTAAGTGGTCCAAGATTTTTGATTCGGTTAATTATGCACCTTCTCTCGAAAGTGTCGAGGAATCGATGAAAAACTAACGGATCTAAATTGAATTGATCAAATGTCATTAAGGAAGTATCTGGCTAATTTCCAGAGTAAACTCAGCGACCTACAATTTGTGTTAACAGAGATACAAATTGAAATGCATTGTGAATTGAGGTGGTCCAACCTTTTTGAATCAGGGTAGTATATATACAGTATATGTATATCTAAGATGAACCTAGCAATAGATATTAATAGAAACAGCTTATCCACGCGCTCCTTGTGTATATGTAAAACCTGTATAAGTTAACCGCCATACCGTATGTTTACCAATTTTACTTAGTTCACTATGTGTATGACTTATTTATATTGTTATTTTAAGTCTCGTTTTAAGTAGCTTGTAACTTAACGTTGACTGGATTTCTGCGGGCCTACTATGGCGATTAATTTTTAGCTTCTATTGAGGTTAGTAATGTGAACGGGACAATGTTGGAAGGCAAAGTGCTACTCTAGAATTGCTCTGTTATCATCTTAAGGCCCGAGTGGGCTGGGAGTAGTCGCCATATTGGGCCTGCTGGTATATGTATTACATCTAGGGGACATGATCCTGTTGTAATATTTTATTCCAAATAAATAAATATACTGTAATTTGCCAGTCCACGTGATAATTCGACTTGTTCCCCATAAAATCTTCGATATTGTGAACTGTGACAACTTGATGTTTTGTTCTTCCCGTGAATTTTTCGAGTAATGGTCCCTTACATTACTAATTGTGGATTCTGATACAAAACAACCAATCCCATTCAATTTTTTTATTGATGTCATTGTGAAATACATTGATTTAAACCTATTGTGCAAACAATGAATCATTGTTTCACAAGTTAAAACTTTATTTACAGGTACAGCAGAAGTCGTTCTCGCTCTCCTCGGCGATACATGCAACGTTTCCGCGGCAATATGCGTGGCACCTACTACAAGCCCCGGTTTCAAGGAACCAATGGACCGTTCCGCAATCCACGTCACCGGGATGGGTATATGCGCGGTGGACGGGGAGGGTATTACGACAATAACCGTCGCTATGACAACCGTTACGACAACCGCTATGACAGGGGTCGTGGGCGTGGCTTTATCCCCCGCAACTACATGCGTGGCCCACGTCGGCCATTTTACCCCCGAGGTGGTGGCCAATACTACGATAACAGACGCCGTTATCATGATGATGATAGGAGGTCGAGGGATCGCTCTCGCAGCGGTAGTTACGACGATGACCCGATGCGAAAGGTTAGTCTTAACTCCTATAAAATGTTGAGAAGCTATATCGCATTATCCCAGAGCGATGCAACATTGAATAATACTACAATTTCACATGGTACATTTATGCAAATGGCCTTGGCGTGACGACACCATGGGCATTATGTGACACAAAATGGGTCATTCTCCTGAAAACGTACATTTTATGTCCGGACCCTTTTTATCCTTCATGTTCATAAATCTTAGTTAATCAGCTTATGACAGTTGTAAAGGTTGTCAATTTACAGCTTGCCAATCTCATTTTACCAAATAATGAAGCATCCTAAATGTTAAGCAACAGCTGTCCGCGTGTCCCCAATGTGCTTTTTGAGATAAATTAAATTTTCTTAGGGTTACCTTCAACTTTACAGTGAATGGGATGGTTGGAACTTGTGAAAAACCAGACAAAGTTTTAAATTTTTTATAAAATGTAAAAATTACAATAGGTAGTTGTTCACTGCTAAAAAACAATTATGAACTAGTGTCCAGATATTCGCTCAATTCAATTTCTAACAGCCGTCCTAACGTTAAAAAAATAATTTAAAAATCTGGTTTGGCGCGGGATTCAAATTGTTGTGCTGGCTGCTGTTGGAAAACTATATGGCTCAAAGTTGTAAGAGCTATTTATATTAACAAATTTAAACTTAAATTTGTATTGCTAATTTTAGGCGGGAGTGCCGATCATAACTCAAACAACCGTCCAACTTAATTACGCTGATACCAAAAGCTTCAGCAGCCTGATCGGGGCGATTATAATACGGGTATTTATTTAATCCACTGGTAAACAAGATAGTTTTATAATGGAAAGTGCTATTCAAAATTTGTTTGTTTACAGTATTTATTTAACCCCGGTATTATAATCGCCTCGATTAGACTGCTGCAGCCTGATCGGGGCGTTTATAATACCGGTATTTATTTAATCCACTGGTAAACAAGATAATTTTATAATGAATTCAAAATTTGTTTGTTTACAGTTATAATCCTAGGGTATTCATTTAACCCCGGTATTATAAACGCCTCGATCAGACTGCAGGTACTCGATTTTTTGGGCTCATTGAGGTTGTTTCTAGTCATGACTACGAGGGATGTTTACAATTAGCTAACGCCATCTTTAAGAGCGCTAAATTTTTTTCAAACGGGATTTCTATCTACCGTCCGTCTAACAGCCGTCCCAAAATTTTATGGATAGTTATTAGACAATCTGCTGATGTGTGATGATAAACTGTTGTGATGGTGTAAATTAGTACGGTAACTACTTACAATAGGAAGGGGAACTTTTAGCTGCCTAAATTACTTTCGACAAGACAAGTAGGCACTCGAGTATTCCGTACGCCACATTAATTTTTTTTTTGGAGGGGAAGAGGAGGTTTCAGGGCAAACATGGCAGATGAAGAGAAACAGACTCGTAAAGCAAAATGTAGATCAATCACACGAAAGGAATTAAATAATAATTGCGAATTATCACCTCGCGAGCTTCGAATGGCGCGTAAAGACGAGGAATCTGCACTATGACTATTACTAATGTAAAACATAAAATAGTTCGTTAATATTTTATGAAAATGGTCATACAGGAATTTTAGTAAAATGCGGACCTTTTATATTCTTCATCCGAAATAAGTGTGCGACAGCGATGACTGCGAAATTCCCGCATATATTAATTTTTGCATAAGAGAATAACAGTCCGGGGATATCTAGTATGGATACCTACCTATAACAACTCTGTCAATGTCGGTCTGACTACTGTCCGCGGCCGTCTCTCAACTGTCCTTCTATTTTTATTTTATTGTGGGATTAAAGCGTGATTAAGATCAGTCGGTGATCAAAGAGGCCTCAAGGAGAAGTCCCTATGTGGTTTTCGTTAAAAAAAAGCAACCAGAAAAATTAAATTAAAATTACAAAAAAAAAAAAAACTTCAAAAGTGACCGTTCTCAGGAGAATGACCCAAATAGCGTTTATTTTTTGCTGTTTGCACCTTGTCTCAATAAACATACCCGCATTGAGCCTGTCGATGTTAATTCCAAGTGCTTCCCGTTATGGTGGGACGCTCTCTAACTTAAAGAATCGTGTATCAAAATCAACCCAACAAAATTATTATTTATTGTGTTCGCAGGTTGGAGCTGCAAAGGAGAAGATTGACAAGCGTATTGAGATGGAGGAGAAAAGTGAAGTGCGTGAATATCGCCGACGAGGCGATGAGCCCCTGTCTGAGGGCGAAGCCCCAGACTCACCGCCCAACGGTGAAGCCAAGCCTCCCTCACCGCCAAAAAAGGAGGCAACTAAAGCTTCTTCAGAATGGTAAATACATTAAATCGCTGAAATCTTTTATTTGCGTAATATTCATAGCCTTGAGTGTCATGTCTAATTAATATACTTAGTCTTTGTCGCAAAAACTGTTCTTATTATTTTCTACTTCCTACACAAATTCCTATTTATTTTTTAGCGCTATGGAAATGCGCTGGGAATTGCATTTTGGTCTTGACTTCAAAATATGAATACACAGCCAGTTTAGATATAATATATTATGTAACTGAATTAAAAAATTGCCATCTAAAATAAAATTTGTGGAAATTGAAACTTGTACCTTGGCATGGCGTCAAATGATATAAACAGTTGGCAATCTTATGTATAAATATCCATGATGGCTAAGACAAACAAGCAGACGTATGTTTGATGAAGTCACGGCGCAATTCAGCTTCGGTGGCTAGGTGGTAGCGTGCTTATACTTGTACGAGTCTCTATACACCATGGGATTGGAGACGTGTCGTAACTCGACACGGGTACTAACCTACAGAGGCGACTCAAGAGGTCAATCGGATACATTCATTAAATTGTTTGTATGCGATTGGCCTCGATTACACACTAATATTTATTCGATCGAAGAAATAATTCGAATGTTTTTGTTGAAGTATACGGTTTGAATCTGAAATTAGGTATCAAACGTTCCAGTTTTTCTTCGACCCATATTTATTGGAAAAATAAATTAGTGTAATGAGGGGATTAACCTTTTTATATAAACATACACGAGAGCAATATAATTACAATGGCTTTCACGGCTGATGATAGGCCGTGGTCGTTTTGAAAGCGTACTTCCAAACGTTGAGTCCACATTGCGGTTGCTGCCGAGCCACTGAGATTCAAGTTTAGAAGGCAACGCAGTTCCACTGAAGATGGATGATGTATGTAAGGTTCAATGTAGTGTAGTTCACTGATAGTATTAATAGTAAATAGTAATGACTTTTGCTTTCCAATTTATACGTAGTATAAGAAAAGCTTTGTGATGGTCCAAATTTCAACGGAATTACACGTTTTCAGGTCCCAGGAACCCAAAAAAGTGGTTTTTACGAAATGTCTGTCTGTTCATCTATTTCCGAGCAAACTACTTGGCCGATTTTGATGAAATTTTGCGTGTAGGTTCACAAAAATCATGCCTCGAGACCATTTTTTTTTATTTTGGGCTAACTCAATTTGGGGGGGGGGGGGGTTTATTCTCAAAAAACGTCTAAAAAAATTATTTTCAAAAACGGCTCCAACGATTTCTTTTAAATTCACATATATTGTAGTCGTTATTAATGTTAACAAAATGCGGGGGGGGGGGGGGTCGCTTGCCCCTTTCTATCGATGATTTCTACCTTCAGGCATGTTTTAGGTGTTAAATTGAGTAACGAAACCGGACAGGTTGCTTTCCCTAAAAACTATTCAGTTTGTGCAAAAAAAAATGAAAATTCACGCTCAAATGCATTGCGTGCCCTGCCATTATTGCTGTGTGGTTATGTTATGTAATGTCTGACCTATCTAGAATTTACTTCACCTCCAGTGACGTCAAGTGAACACCCCCCCGAGATGTCCGAAATTTAACCATAGGAAAATTATTTACCATGAATGTACTCATTTCCTCTATCTACTAATTGATAAATTGGAAAGCATGTTCGAGTAAACTCGGACCGGTTCTTTTTTTTTAATAAGTTTGAAGCGTCCCTGAGAAGTAGGTAATGTAAATTGGAATCCGGTCAGATTAGAGTTATCGTAGAACCCTAGGTAGGATCATTGAAATGAATATAATTTCTATGGTGTGGATACTTGGATTGATGAAACAAAAGCATTCATCTAACTTCGAATACGTTCTAATAAAATAATTTATTAGTGGCGCTGGTTTTGGTGGCCCAACTGGAAGCCACCATTGGTAAAGACCCGTTAGGAGTGAACCCGTACATGCTTTCCTATTTATCAACTAGTATAGTTCTAATGTAAATAGTTGTTCCGTCGTTAAATATTGGTTGCCTATAGATTTTTTTTTAAACCTTAACTAGTGGAATGATGAATGAATGACACGTGTATTGAATCTAAAAAAAAAAAAAAACAATTAATACATGATACACAGATTGATGAGGCTATTGCATATTTACTATGCAATGCATTGGAGCTAGGATAATCCACATATCTTCAAAACCACAGCCTTAGCACCTAAAACAAACCTGAAGTTAGAAGGCATCTAAAGCATATTTACTCAGAAGAATTATATATTTAGGCATTTTTTTCATGAAAATTCAGGTTTTGTTATTTTTAGCGCCCTGAACCAAACTTTCAAGGGGGATGTGACCCATAGAAATATATTAACTGGAGCGGCGGGAGCCATAATATGCAGTTACGCACCAGTTAACCATAAACCAACTATCAGAGATAAGTAATATTCTAATTCTACAAATAAGTAGTAGTTCATGTAAATAGATAGAATGAATGAATCAGTTAGAATATAAACCACTTTAACAAGTGGGGAATTTCAGTAACATAAAGTAGAGAAATGATCAGCAAGATAGATTTATAGAATCAAAAGAGGTATATAAATAATTAACTTTGACAATGGTTTTACAAAGCCTATGCGTAATCCGTTGTGTTGAGTTATTTAACTTATTTTCATATCATTTCTATCTTGGTATGGTATCTATGGTGCTTTTATTGCTATAACTTTGCGGGTTTCAAATGAATCCATTAACTGTGGCAGAGACATGATTGAACGACAAAATCAAGCAAAAATAATTATAGAAAATTTAAACATTGAGCCAAAATGTCGCTAAATAAAACAATACTCATGTGTCGCAGAATGGAAAACAGTCAGCCAAACTAATAATCCAATATGGCTACGTAAATATAAGCAAATTGTTTAATAACGCTCGAAATCATTGATATATTAAGCTATTTTTTCCATAGAATAAATATTTATTTTTTCAGTTGTAGCCGATAGGGTTGACTTGGTAGCAGTGTAGTGAGGTACATATATATAGTGTCAGTGTCACGTGTGTAGTGTACGGTATTCAAAGAATTTGCGTTGCCTGCATGAGAGGCGAGGGGTGAGTTTTCTTTTTAATGCTAAGTTCCCAAAACATAGGTATCTAGAATATAGGTAAACCCTGATAGTATCAGCAGTGCCGGGTTTGGCTATGGGGCACTGTGGGCCCGGGCCCCAGGGCCCCCACAAAAATGGGGCCCCCACAAAACGAAAAAATACAAATAAAAAATTGAAAAAATTAAAAAAAATCAAAACAGATAACTTTTTAAATTTTCGCGGGAAATTCGAACGCATCGTGGCATTAATGACTCATTTTTGATAAAAATTTAACAAAAAATGAAGTATGTCCACTCCTGCTCTGAAACCACGATTGTTTTGCTTCATTAAATACAAATTGAAAATTTGAAATCAAATTTCTAAATTGAAACTACTTTTATCAGCACTTTCTGGTTGGTATATTGTTAAGGTAAGTAGCATAAGTTAATTCTTATATTAGAGGCGGAAGTACCTAATAGTTGTTCTTTATAAGATAAGGTCCTTATTTTTCGTATTCTGCGCCCATTTACCACAATTCACAGAACGCATCAAAACTTTGTAAGCCTATTAATTTTAATACGAAATGTGCCCAGCCACGTGGTCGCCACAAAATCGAGCACGTTATAAATATAAAATTCATTGGTCTAAAATGTTATATGTCATAAAATGTTATATTATAAGACGCATGATTCGGAATTTTGAGATGTTTTATACAAAAGGGGATAAAAAATAAAATGTATTCGATTTTGTGGTGACCACGTGGCTGCACATTTCATCTTAAGTAGGGCAATAGGAACAAGTGGACTAGATAATTAGGCTCTGGCTAGTGAGTTCTGAAAAAACTAATTTATTACAATTTTTATTTTTGATTCCGTAGTGAAATAATGGATCGTCACAAGGGAAAACGCGAATATGCAAGCGGCAGTGAAAAGCGGAAAATCGCAGCAGATAAAGAAAACAAAATTCAAGATGTTTTATCTAAAACGCGCCGTATAACGGATTTTGTAACAAAAATAGAGACGGGTCCATCTACTCCTAGTTCTACTTCTAATTTTGTTGAAATGATGAGTGGTGATTCTGATTTTCCTGCATCTTCTCAAGTTATTGCTAGCCCTACCCAAGAGGTAAGAGTTTGACTTTAATTACTTAATTAAGGTGACCGCAATCAAAAATTACCGACCCCACTCACCCCAGTAATTCTTATGGAATTAAAAATGGGGGACTCCTGTTAATTTACTGTATGAATTAAACCTACCTAAACTTGAGTCGGCCATGCCGAAAGGATTGTTTACAAAATTAATTACAACTGTAATTGTTTTACTTGTAGGCAGTAATTGATAACAATGACGAATCCGAAAATACTGCTGATGATGGATTTTGCAAAGAAAATGACGTGGGATTGTGGCCAGCAGTTCTTAGTCAACAACACATCGACTATTGGATCAAGAAAGGAAATTTGGAAACTCAGCATTGTAATGAAGATATTTTGAAAGAAAAAAGCTTGGGACAAGTAGATGCAGTGAAAAGAAGAAAATGCCATGCAAGTTTATTCCTTCGTCAAACTCAGGCAGGCAAGTCTATAAGCCGCTCTTGGTTATGTTTTTCACCTAGTACGGGGAAGCTATACTGCTTTTATTGTAAATTGCTCTGCAAATCAGCAAATCAGTTTTCAACTGAAGGGTTTGCTGACTGGAAGCATGCGTCTGAGCGTTTGAAAAGACATGAAACTACCGTAACGCATTTGCAAATAGTTTGCCAATTTAAGCATCTCTCAAACGAGGCAATGCGTATTGATCGTGAGTTGGCCACACAAGTGAAGGAGAGCATTGCTTATTGGCGAAACGTTCTAAACAGATTGATTTCCGTCATAATATTTCTTTCTGGACGAGGACTTGCCTTTCGAGGGGACAACGAAATTTTGGGATCAACCAAAAATGGCAATTATTTGGGAGTCCTTGAGCTAATTGCACAATATGATCCGTTTTTAGTAGGCCACTTAGAGAAGCATGGAAATCGTGGCAGTGGTAGTGGCGGCGTTAACTACCTATCTGCCCACATTTGCGAAGAATTAATTGCGCTGATGTCCACCAAAGTTAGCGATGAAATAATTAAACGCTTAAAAGCCTGCAAATATTATTCGGTTTCGGTAGATTCAACAACTGACGAAGGCCATATAGATCAAATGACTGTGATTGTCAGGTATCTAGAAGAAAGCACACCAAAGGAAAGATTTCTTAGTTTTATGCCAAACCAAGGCCATAAAGCTAAAGAATTATTTGATGGCCTCAACAAAGTTTTAAAAAAGTTCGGCCTGGATTTGAAAGATATTCGTGGGCAGTCGTATGACAATGCTTCCGCTATGAGTGGAGAATATAGTGGTCTACGCACTTTGGTGCTAAATGAGAATCCTTTGGCTTTATGGGTTCCATGTTTCAATCATTCCCTCAACTTAGTGGGCACAAAAGCGATGGACTCCTGCTCCCAATCGAAATTATTTTTTAGCTTTCTTGAGCAAATTTATGTATTTTTTACAAGTTCCACAGCTCGGTTCAACGTCCTTTCAAATGTTCTAAAAAGTGCTGCGAAGAAGTATGGCCACAACATACCAGTGCCCAAAAGAATCAGTTTAACCCGGTGGTCCTCAAGAGCGGAAGCTACTAATAGCCTAGTTTTGGGCTATAACGAAATACGAGAAGTCCTTAAAGATCTCTCCGAAGAAGATGTCCAAGCAAGTGGACTCTATTTGCAAATTACCACGTTGGAGATAGCAATTTACGCTGTTCTTTGGAACGATATACTGGCAAGGGTGAATGCAGTAAACATCAATCTCCAGAATCCAAGAATCGACATTAATACTTCGATCAGTGTGATGGAGTCCCTTAAGATCTTCATTGGGGAATTTAGGGATTCTTTCCAAGAATATGAGAAAAAGGGTGTTGAATTGTGTGGGCACAATTCTTATAAATCGGAAACTTTGCGGAAGCGGATCCGAAATGTGAGGCTAAATCCTTTGGATTATGGGAAAACTGAGGAAGCTGAATTCAGTCATAGCGAGAAATTCCGAATCGAAAGTTTCATTCCCATAATTGACCAGTTTATGCAATCATTGGATCGGAGAATTTCAGCATATGAAGACATAAATAGGAAATTTGGATTTTTACAATATTTAGAAAAAATAAGCCCTGATGATTTGAAAACTAGGGCAGAGAACCTGGTGAGTTGTTACACAGGTGACTTGGACGGTAACTTGTACTTCGAGCTAGTACAGTTTCGTGAGTTTGTGAAATTATTTGTGATAGATGATGCACAAAAAAACAATATAATCGAAGAAAAACGTATCAGTTTTGAACGGTTCATGTACAATTTGATTTTAGAAAGAGGAGTAGCTGATAGCTTTCCCAATGTAGAAGTACTTTTGAAGATGTACTTAGTTATAATGAGTGGCAACATAAGCAGCGAGCGATCTTTTTCCGTACTAAAACACATAAAAAATCCTCGTCGCACCAGTTCTTCTGAAGCTCGGCTTAGCCATCTTTCAATGCTGAATATAAATCACGACATAGTGGCAGCGTTAAATTATGACGATATAATTGACAGTTTTGCTGTAATAAAGAGTCGAAGAGTGCATCTTTAAATAAATTAAAATTTTGTGTTTATAATTAGGTACCTATTAATTTATTCCTTTTAAAAATACACCGCAGTGTCTACAGCTTTAGTTGAGTAGCCCTTAGGCTTGTATTGTACTATTGACTTGACTTTATATTACTAAGAATCGCTTTTCTTTTTTATAATGATTTTGCAACCTGTGTCACCATTTTATAATTTATTGTGGGATATTCGTCTAAGGGGATTAGAAATTTCTCCCCGAGAAAGGGCCCCCACATAATTCGGGCCCACGGGCCCCCACAAGCCCAAACCCGGCACTGAGTATCAGGGACAGGGACGTCGCGATTCCAACAAAACTAAGTGTTGTTATGTTCTTTTTTATTAGGAAATTGGTTAGTTATATTCGAAAATACATTTTGCAGCTGCGTCCTTGCTCCTGACAACACTGTGGCGGAGTGGAAAATACTTGTAGCTATTATCTTGGCGGAGTGGAAAATACTTGTAGCTATTAGCTACCTTGCAAGAAAGGAATGTTATTGTTTTGTTTTTAAAAATGCTCGACACAAATCTTAGAAACAATAAATAGGCCTAGAGTTTTAATTAATAACGTTTAATTTCAATAACACAAAAAAACTTCTTAATGGAATTTCTGTCTGTCAGTCTCTATGTCGATAGCTGGGCAAACTACTCGATGGATTTTTGATTAAATTCGGCATGCTGGTTCTCAAAAATCACATTTCGGGATCATTTTTAATTTACAGTATTTTGGGCTAACTCAATTTTGAAGGGTTTACACAAAATGTAGGTTTCTTCCCCCTTGATAAATTGGTCTAAGGGTCCAAAAAATAAAAAGGGTTCAATTTTCATGAAAAACTACTAAAAAATATTTTTTCTGAAATATTGTAGGGCCTACTGTACTTCTATCGATGTTTCCTAACTTCAGGTATGTTTTAAGTGCTAAATAGAGTAACAAAACCAAAAAATTGCTTTTTCAAGCAAGGTAAATTATTGCTTTTGAAGTTACTGACGGTACTTAATTGCTTACTCCTTGGCTCCTGGCTACGGCCCATGAAGGGCCTTGGCCTGTTCTGCCACATCGCGCGGTCCTGCGCTCTCCTTCGCCAGTCATCAACGCCAAGGGTCGCCAGATCCGGCACTTCGACGTCGTCCAGCCATCGCATCCTCGGTCGTCCTACTCGTCTCCTCCCTTGGGTCAGCTTGTGAAAGGCTGTTCTTGTAGCCCTATTTTCTGTCATTCGTTCCACGTGCCCATGCCACCTGATTCGGGCTCTCTTGATTTCGGCTACTATCGGAGGTTCTCGGTATATCGCGTAGAGCTCGTCATTTCTACGGATACGCCACTCTGACCCTCACTCTCTCCCTGATTTTGCACTAGTCCATACATCTTTCGGAGTATCCTACGCTTTTGAAGTAATAATGAATAATATCACTGCATTGCATACGCTACCGTGACATATTGACATTATTATTGTATTGTGCAATATTCGCCTGTCCAATATGGACTGTACAGTTGCCTTATCAATCTGTCCAGCGCTTTGAGATAGGTGAAATCGTGGCAGCGGAAATTTAACCATTGGACAATTATTTACCATGGAACTACAATAACGGTACTCATAATTTTATCTTACGGTACCTACCTATAGTAATTTATAAATAGGAAAGCATCTATAGGTTCACTCGAACCGGTTCTCAGTTTCGGTTTTAGCAATTTTATTGTTAATAAGAGTCATTTGTTGCATAGCCTGTTCATATTTGCCTTCACTCCGATAAATTATATACTGTAGGAGCTCTCTCCAAAATGTATGTACCTACTATAAATACTATGTACTACATCAGTTTGCACAGCCTAAATGTGGCTATTGGGGGTGTAGTGTGATGACTGAATCTTTATGTTTAAGTTTTAAAGATGTCTTGATATTTGTAATGAAGATCCCACAACCTCATTTCACCTTTATTAAAATGTGAACAATGGACCAAGTCTTGCAAGACAATGGGTGAGATCTCCTTAGGAGGGATAATAATAAGTAACCCCTCCCCACCCCCTCCCTCCTGACCGGGCACCTCTTTAATTGACTTTCCTCTGATTCATGTGTTCCGGAGATTTTCTTATATTAAAGCGTCTCAGAAGATCCTTTCCAAATAGCCCTATTCGGTCTTAAAGAAGCTGCTGGTCTAAATAATGAACCCTTTACCAAAATTGAAAATCAGAATGAATTTCGACTGCCTTCTGTATTAGGCCATAGAAATTATGCCACCTTGATGCCTAAAAAACTTAGTTTTCTGTAGAATACACGATATAATTCTGTATTAGTGTGAACTGCTCAACATATTTCATGGCCATTTATAATTAGGCACATTAAGTGCCGCAACAATGCAGGCCATGATAAATAAAAAATGGCTTTTTGTTTTAATACTAAGCCAACCTAACAGAGTTAGGGCTACAAAGCCCTCTCTTACACTCAACTAGGAAGGCCAGGGACCGCCAGTTCTACATGCCAGAAAATCCAAGTGTGAGACTAAAGAACCAACAACCTTTCGGGTGAAAGTCAGAGTCCGTACGACTACTCTACATTTCCTGACATGATACAGTTGACTACCTTAGAATATTGCTATATTGCTGATCTAGATATAAACCTGAAAATTATTTAAATATAGAAATATATCGTTACACTAAAGTCAGAAAGGCTTATCATCAAGAACAAAATTTCGACATAATTGCTGCGCACAGTGGCGGACTGGGCTGGTGGGCAGACGGACATTTACCCTGTGGCAAAATAGTTGTTTGGGTCCGGACGTCCAATGGAAAACATCTTACCATATTTCAAAATAAGATAAAATGTGTGCTAATTACAACAGCATTTTGACCTGAGGCAGGGGCCGCGGTATCTGAAAATGCCAAGGCCGATTTCCAGTCCCAGTCCGCCACTGATTGCGTATAAAGATGCTTTTTCTCATAGCAATCAGTCAGATACGCCCTCCTTATCGAAAAATTCCGCCTTATTTTTCACGTGTATCCTTTTTTTCGGCACATGCAAAGGTACAATAGAAATTACGACAAGCTGTCACTAAATCTGATCATAACTCAATTTCCCCAAAAATTTTGATTACCTACGCCCCTACGCCCCAGAAGTCAGATACTTTAGAGTGACGATATTTTCAGTTTACAGTGACGGTAATCAAAATAAAAGAACCGGTCCGAGTTTACTCGAACATGCTTTCCAATTTATCAATTAGTAGATAGAGAAAATTATTAATTTCATGGTGAATAATTTTCCTATGGTTCAATTTCGGATGCGCGGGGGGGGGGGGGGGTGTCTACCTGACGTGAGGTGAGGTAAATTCTAGATAGATCAGACCAACACATTACCACACAGTAATAATGGCTGGGCACGCAATGCATTTGAGCGTGAATTTTCTATCATTAAAAAAAAAAACATTTTTGCACAAAACCAAATAGTTTTTTGGGAAAGCAACCTGTCCGGCTTCGTTACTCATTTAAACACCTAAAACATGCCTGCAGCCTGTTCGAGGCGATTATAATACCGGGGTTAAATAAATACCCTAGGGTTATAACTGTAGACAAACAAATTTTGAATAGCACTTTCCATTACAAAATTATCTTGTTTACATTTTTACTACCAGGGGATTAAATAAATACCGGTTTTATATTCGCCTCGATCAGGCTGCAGCAGTCTGATCGAGGCGTTTATATTACCGGGGTGAAATAAATACCCTAGGATTATAACTGTAAACAAAAAAATTTTGAATAGCACTTTCCATTATAAAATTATCTTGTTTACCAGTGGATTAAATAAATACCGGTATTATAAACGCCCCGATCAGGCTGCAGAAGGTAGAAATCATCGATAGAAAGGTTTCGCAGAAAAATTATTTTTTAGTCATTTTTTATTAAAATTTAGTTATTTTTATTTTTTTACTCCCAGAAGCAAACTATCAAGGGGCAAGCGACCCCCTGAATTTTATTAGCATCAATAACAACTACAATATATGTGAATTTAAACGAAATCGTTATAGCCGTTTTTGAGAAATAATTTTTTTTATACGTTTTTCTGGAGTTTTTAGAAAATTGAGTGGGCCCAAAATAAAAATAAACGATATGATTTTTGTAAACCTACATGCTAAATTTCATTAAAATCGACCGAATAGTTTGCCCGGAAATCGACGAACAGAACGACAGACAGAGCGACAGACAGCTAGACATTTCGTAAAAACCACTTTTTTTGGTTCCTGGGACCTCACAACGTGTAAATCCGCTGAAATTTTGAACCATCACAAAGCTTTCGTTATAGGTTACTACGTATAAATTGGAAAGCAATAAAACCTTTTTTAAGGGCCAGATTTCATTTTGTAAACAAGGAATGTTCGTGTTGAAGATTTGAAGAAATTATTATTAATTATAATTCTTCCACAGCCACACAGATATGAACGTGGTCAGTTCAAGAATGTCTACAAAAGATTAGCTATCGCAGTAAATTAACTTTTTCACACCTGAAATATTAGAGTACCTAACCCGATACAGTGCCTTAAACCCATTTTATAAAATAATAGTAAACCAGTAGGGGAAATAGACAACTTTTGGAAGAAGCTTGCATTTTTTATGAATTTTACACCTGACCACTTTCATAAGTTTGAGACTGTGGAATGAAAAATAAATAAATTTCGTTAAAAATGCATCACCATTTCTTGTTCACAGAGCATTTTGAAATATCCCTTAAATGCACATCATAATTAATTATGCTATGTAGTTGTACGATAATCAAAACCGGATGATTTTTTTTTCATTTTGTCTGCAAATCTGTGTCTCAAAACTGGCCTACCATGAGAAATGACACAAATGCACGCGCACAAATGCCGGCTAATGAGGTGGACAAATAGTAAAGCGAGATCTATAGACGGTTCGTTACGTGCCCATTTCCCAACATGAAAAGATCCCAATTTACTTTCCCGGGATATATTTTTCAAAAGGCTTTTCATCAATACTGACTTGAACTCGATGGAATTGAATATTCGGATGCAGGACGTGGCAGTCTATCCGTATCAATATTTTATATTCAAAAAATAATAAATTGGTGGGCCAGTATTCTAGTATGAGTCATCAAACCAGGCGTCGATTCCATCATCCGTGAGAACCCTCACCTGATGGAGAGGTTATTGCCTATTGCCTATTGGATCCACCCTTACTGCTGCAGATCTTCCGGATCTGTACGTTATCGTACAATATATTGTATTGTGACTTGTGTGAATCTCTACACTCCATGCGATCGGAGACGTGTCGTAACTCAACACAAGTATCAAGTTACTTCGTGAGGCGACTGAGGTGGTTAATTGGATATATGAGGAGGAATTAAATGGAAGGTTGAAAAGTTAAACTTTTCGAGTATAAAGTAATTAAGTTAGATTGCTTCAGTGGTTTACAATAACAACCGACTTTGAGGCGGCGAAAGTAAAAAAAGAATGAAAAGGATATGGCTCGAGATAACGGCGAAGCGCAGCTATTGATAGGGCGCACTTCCTCCACTCTCCGAAATAATACTATCATCCATTACCATTATGAGTTTGCCATGTAAATTACCTCCCACCGTACCACTGGCACTGCGACGTATAACAATGAGTAACCTCCCTTCGAGGTTTAAATTTGGCTGCCGCCTGCATTAAATATGGACCCTTTGGCGAACTTTTTATTATAAAAATAATAATAATAATGATGTGTGAAAATCAACGATAATAAAATCATAGAATAGATTATATAGATTGCGCCTAATCATAAGCTAAGTAGTGGCCAAACGTAGGTGGCATTAGTCAAATCGTCGTGGAGGAAATGTTTCCTGGTTGTAGAGTTGCGAACATAAACCAAAATTTTTTTGGAAAATGTAAACAAATTCAACAAATCATTTATCTGAGCTCAACAGTTGAAACTGCATGAAACCATTTTGACAGCAGTTAGATTTTATAGACCAAGATTTATTGAATTTACTCCCAACAGGATTATTACTAGGCTATTATTATTATTATTTAATATGACTATTAAAATCAAAAAAGTATAAATTTCATGTCAATCTATAGACTGCATAAGTCAGTGGATCGTTTTTTAACTGATCTGTGTCAAATAATTGAAAATAAAATTGAGGGAAAATCAATCATTATTGGCGATATTAATTTATGCCTCATCAAAAAAACTAAAAAGAAAGAAGATTATTTAAACTTATTGATAGCAAACGGTTACAAACAATGTATAAATACAATAACACGAGAACACTTTAGAGAGCAAACACTGCAGACGTCATGCATTGACCACTGCTTCATTAAAGGCATAAATGCGACGGATTCCGCAGTTTTGCAATTGAAAATATCTGATCACTATCCGATAGTAATAGACCTAAAAATGAATGAAAAAATAAAACTTCATGAGAATAAAAAAAAGGTTAAAAAATACAATGAACCCCTCTTAAAAGCCTTACTAGCTTCGGAAAAGTGGGAAAATTCATTTAGTTCTGAAGATAATCTGAATGATATGTATAATAAAGTAATAACAACATTTAAAAACATATATAAAAAGGCAAAAATCACGAAAGGGAACCGTGAAAAGAGAGAAAGCATTTGGGTTACACCTAAGGTAAAAATAGCTATTGCGAAAAGGGGCAAACTATTCAAAAAATGGAAAAAAAAACAAAAAAAACTTACTGTTAAGAGAAAGATATACTAAACAAAGAAACATCACTACAAAAATTATAAATGCAGCAAAATGTAGATCAATCCACAATGAAATTAAAAACGCGAAAAATGATACATCTAAAATGTGGGAAGTAATAAATAGACTAACCGGTAATAAAAAAAAAGTATTGAAGACGGCATTGACAAAAATTTCTTGGTGGAAAAATCAAAACAAAATATTCGGGGCACTGCAAATCTATTCTTATCTACTTTTCTGGAAGAAATACAAAAGCTGTGTGTAGGCTGCAAATGGCCAATAACCAAAATAAACTCACAAAATAAAAGCGACGCGGTTTTCAAATTTAAACAAATAACATGTCATGAAGTCCAAAAAATTATTGATGGCTTGAACACAAAAAAATCGCCAGGTTCAGACACGATTAGAATGCAAGACCTGAAAAGCAATAAAGAACTTACAAAAATCATCACTGACATAATAAATAAATCTTTTAAGGAAGGGAAAATCCCAGACGAAATGAAAGTAGCAATAATAAGACCTATCTTTAAAGGCGGAAAACAAAATGACCCGAAAAACTACAGGCCTATATGTATATTAAATACAATAGAGAAAGTAATGGAAAAGGCCGTTCATGGTCAGTTAGTAACATACTTAAACAAAAATAAGTTAATAAATGACAAGCAGTACGGTTTTCAGAAGAATAAAAGCGCTGAGCAGTGCCTTTCTGACTTTAGTGAGTACGTAAATAACCAACTCCATTTGAATAATAACCTTCTTGTTTTGTTTATAGACTACTCCAAGGCTTTCGATGTTTTACCCCATGACGTCATAATAGAGCAGCTACAGCAAATCGGAATAGGGGGAGATGAAAAAAGCTGGTTCACAAATTACTTATACGCTCGTTCAGCTACAGTCAAGTTGCACGATGAAACTTGCCACCCACTAAACTGGGAGTCTGGTGTACCCCAGGGTAGTTTAATCGGTCCAACCCTGTATATCATAACAACGAATAAATTGCAGTCCCTGCTAACGGGAATTCAAACATTTATGTTCGCCGATGATATGGCGCTAGTAATAGCAAACAAAGATATCAATGAGGCGACTGTACACATGAACCTCGCCATAAGAAAACTGCAGGCACTCTCACACGACCTCGGACTAACTATAAATAGCAAAAAAAAACAAAATCATGCACACACGAAACAGGGGACCTTTGCAAATAAAAAACAAATATTTATTCCATACACACGATTGCCTGCACAGAATAAAAATAGAAAATTGTAAATGCGAAGACAAAATTGAAGTAGTAGAAGAGCATAAGTACCTAGGTCTGCAAATTGACAGTAGAATGACGTGGGAAAACCACATAGAAAGACTATGCAAACGACTACGCTCAGGGAGTGCGGCTTTGGCACGATTAAAATATGGAGTACCTTTTAAAACCATTAAATTAGCGTACCACGCCCTGGTCGAATCCATAGTAAGCTACGGTAGAACAGTATACTTCAAAGATAGAAATACATACACCTACAAATTAGAAATGATACAAAAGCGAATAATAAAAAACATTTTATCAAATAAAATTAACAAGAAATACAAAGAATACGACGAAAAATTCAAACATGCTAGCATTTTGCCAATAACAAAATTATTCAAGTATAAATTAATAAGAGATAACTATTTTAAAAAAGAGTACCAAATAGATGATAAAGGGAAGTATAATACAAGAAACCCAAAAAAGCTTAAGTTTGAGATAACATATAACAAATATGGAGAGAGATTAAACAAAGTACTTATACCAAAGATATTAAATGAACTTCCCCCCCAAATGAAAAAATTTAAACAGATGGGTGAGTTAAAAGCGGGTATAAAAAGATGGCTGGTCAATGGGAGTTAGTAATAATAATAAAAACTGACATTAAAATAACAAGTTAAAATAAAAATAAAAATAAAATAAACATTATAAATAAATAACAAAAATAAATGATTAAGCCTTGTTTAGCAGCACTGTATGAGTCTTTTGTCCCAAATAAGCGCTAGCTTGGGGATGCGGGATGTTATTATTATGTATTGTATTTTTGTAATATATGCTCCTTGTCCAGGGAATACTGGACAAGGAAAAGAAAGAAAAAAGAAAAGAAAGACTGTGAAATAGTACATTTAGTACTATGTACTAAATACTAATGTACTAGTACATAGTACGGGTACATTTTTTTTTTTTTTTTTTTTTTTTTTTTTTTTTTAATAAATAGACGCGAAATAGTTTCTTGCTACACAACGTCAGGCCAAGCGCGAGCCCTGCCGAAGTGGGAAGCATAGTGCGGTTCATTAGCGGATTAGCCCAGTATATGATGTGCAAGTCGACAACATGGGGGAGGCCTGACCCACCCCCTCCTTCGGCAATACGTGCCTGCCTGCGTATTACAATCGAATGATACTATCCAGGATACAAAACAAAATCGACAAAGCCCTCATTCCCGAGCAAGCTGGCTTCCGTCCGGGCAAATCATGCTGCGGCCAAGTACTCAACCTAACGGAACATACCGAAAGAGGTTATCAAGAAGGTAAAATCACGTGGGTTGCATTTGTCGACTTGACAGCAGCATATGACACCGTCAACCACAACTTACTATTAAACAAGCTCTACCAGTTAACTAAAGATTTTGAACTTACAACCATGATCGAATGCTTCTTGCGTAATAGAATGTTCTCAGCTACTCTCGGTGGAAAAAGCAGTAAGTGGAGGCGACAGCAAAATGGGCTACCACAAGGAGGTGTACTCGCGCCAATACTTTTTAACATCTACACAAATGATCAGCATACCTTTGCGAACCTCAGAATTTTCATTTACGCAGACGATACAGCTTTAGCAGCTCAGTAAAACACCTTTGAGGAAGTGGAAACTCAAATCAACTGGAGGTATGCCTAGCTAAGATGACGAGATACTACGACCAAAATCTACTTAAGCCGAACCCATCAAAAACGCAAACATGTGTATTCCACCTTAAGAACCATCAAGCAAACCGGAAACTAAACATTTCGTGGCAAGGTATGATCCTGGAACACTGCAGCACCCCGAAGTACCTGGGGGTGACTCTTGACCGATCACTCACATACAAGAATCACTGTCTAGCCACCAAGAAAAAGGTATGTGCGAGAAATAATATCATCCACAAATTAACAGGGAGCTCATGGGGAGCGCGGCCGCTACCAACCTCAGCATTGGGCCTATGCATATCAGGTGCTGAATACGCAGCACCGGTCTGGAACGCGTCTGCACACACCAAAGAGGTCGATGTTGCTGTAAATGAGGCTGCTCGAATCATCTCAGGCTGTCTCAAACCCACCCCTGTTCATAAGATCTACCCCATCATCGGCATTGCTCCTCCAACTATCCGACGCTCCGTTCTAGAAGACGTTGAAAGGACCAAAGCGGAGGATGACCCCCGGCACCCACTTCACGGACAGTCAGCTGGGTACAACCGCCTGAAGTCCAGAAAGAGTTTCTTCAGCCGTACGACACGGGTGGCGGGAACAACCAGCGCAAATCGAACCGACCGGTGGAAGAACCTAACACCAAACATCCAAGAAAAAATGGCGCCCGGAGCCCAACTGTCGTACCCTACATGGCTGAGCCTGAATAGACTAAGAACGGGGGTCACAAGATGCCGTGCGAACTTGTGTAGGTGGGGACTGGCGGAGGTCTCAACTTGCGAGTGCGGACAAGTCCAGGACGACGGACACCTTCTGGTCTGTCCGAGGCTGAGAGAAGCCGTGTCCCAGAGGGATCTTTTGGACGCCAACGACAAGGCCATCCAGGCCGCAACGTTTTGGGTCAACGTGTCCTAGGCCCGGACACGTTAAGTAAGCACAATCGAATGGGCAAGTACGTACAGAGTCTTTATGTGCAACATCATATAAAATTGAAAAATTGAGGAAAGGTTTGATGGAAAGCTGGAAAGAATGATTTTGCGGGGTTAGACGCGGACGTGTGGCGACACAATGCACAACCCTATAACCACAAACCCCGCATTGAAAAAGGATATAAAATAAATAGAAGTGACGACAAAGAGAAAGGGAGCTGGAGTGGAACGTAGCCATTGCACAGATGCCATCTCACACTTCTATTATGAATTTTCTTTTCCACTCTACCTCTTGGTTCACTCTGATTTTCGATTGAAAATCATAAAAGCGTACACAAGTTTTTCTAACAAGTAGATTGTTCGGATCTGCTCATCTTTGAAAAGCAAGATTGACATTTTTCTCCCGAAAAGCTGTAAATATTCGCACACAGCGCAATTTATTTGATTTTGCTTCATTGGAAGCTTTTGTCGATGACAAAGGAGGGTTCTCTCAATGCTTCAGCCCCATTGTGCTTCTCAATGTCTCCGTCTTTCGCATTATACATACATTGCTTGCTTCAGACATCCAAAAGTATATGAAATTTTTCAGAATCATTTTACTCGGGATATATCACCTAATTCTCTTTATAATATTGTAGGTGGGGTCTTTGGCATGAATAAATAAGTTATGACGTTTTGTCTTTTTTCTTGTTAAGTTTGGGGCAACATATAAATGTTTCCCCTATTGTTAACTAACCGCCCGATTTAATAGAATCTTGATGAAGGTAGAAAAAAGTAAAGTAGGTAAGTACTCGTGACTTCGAGGCATTTCATTTTTATTGGCAAAAAAACATTTGCGTTTATTTGAACTTGTTTTACTAGCTAAAGTTAGTAAAACCCAAATGAAAGTTAAGATATTAACTTTGTCAAAGAACCCCACTAATGTTAGTATGAAAACCCTTTCGGCAAGAACTGTCATTTACAGAGGGAACCCGCTAGCCAAGTATATATATAAGGCGGGGTTTCCACATACGTCAATGGTCAATGAGAAATGTGAAATTGACGTTTTAGCAGACATTAAAGACATACTAAAAATTCTGCTACCATGTCAAACCCATATTTCTCATTGACCATTGACGTACGTGGAAACCCCGCCTAACGAGAATTTGGAAAATAATTAAAATTATAATATATATATATGACTGCTGGCCGCATGCCACTGTCTGGATTCACCACTGACAACTGTCCAGTCACCATCTATATGAAACTCAGTTCTTATCACTGGTGACTGGACAGTGGTGAATCCAGGCGGTGCGCTGAGGAGTTTTATATAATTTTTATTATTTTCCAAAATCTTGATTTATTTCAATACATCTCTCTCTCTCTCTCTCTCTCTCTCTCTCTCTCTCTCTCTCTCTCTCTCTCTTACAGTTACAGCCGGATGATGGCTGGTTGGCAGCAACATATTGCAGCGATGTCTCCAGTCTCCGCGATTTTGACATGCCCTCTTCAGCTCCACATAGGACGTTATCCCCAAATCATTTTTAACTTGTTGGAGATATTCGTTTCGTGGCCGTCCCCGTCGATTTACGCCTTCCATGGTCCCTTCAATGATGCAGCTGACTAAGTTATCAATACATACATATACAATATGTCAGGAGCTCAGGGCAATACCCAAATATCATCTTATTATCCCAAAACATCATCTCAATTTTGCAGTAGCTTAGTGCAAACGTAAAAGACATTCTCATGGATTTAGTTTAATGCTACATCAGCAGTGTTTGAAAAAGTGTGTATGGATCCCAGATGTAAGCAAGCGTAAATTGCCAGTCCCACGTGATAAATAAGTCAGCCTCGCCGAATAAAGGAATCGACATCAAGAAACACAATGGAGTTCTGTGTGAATAGACACAATGGAATAAAAGCTCGTGGAAGGAGAAAATAAACACACTTGCTGGAGCCTGCGACATTGACAATGTCTAATGCCAACATTTCACACTGTAAAGGCCTGATTCACCAGCAAAAAGAACCAAATTATAATCGTGGTAGCAGGGACAGTCTTGGCATCAAGTGGAAAAATATTCTAATGGATCGACTGCGGTTGAAAGCAAATCAATGGACTTTCCATTGTCCAAAAGTTAAATTTTGAATTATCCGGCCCTTTGGATACTGCTGTACTGCCGGAAGGCCACTATTCACGGGTGCAGCAGTCAAGATGGAGACGCCAAAAATGGATTCTGCTCTAAGATGCAACCATCAACCAATCGAATACCCCAAAGGCTACTGTATATTGTAGACGCCGCCAACACTTCAGCATTACGTTTGTAATATTCGCGAAGGGGGAGGGGGGATATCAAACAAAATTGGTTTTAAATTTGGAACGATACCTACCTCCTGAGTTCTTCTTTGTTTTTTAACATCAAAACTATTTTATAAGTTAGATTGTTTAAATGGAAGTAGTCATCAAAACTATTTTTATGTTAGATTGTTGCTTTCCAATTTATACGTAGTATAAGGAAAGCTTTGTGATGGTCGAAATTTTCGATTCCGAGATTTCAACGGATATACACGTTTTGAGGTCCCAGGAATCCAATAAAGTGTTTTTTACGAAATGTCTGTCTGTCTGTTCATCGATTTCCGGGCAAACTACTCGGTCGATTTTGATGAAATTTAGCATGCAGGTTCACTCGGGATCATTTTTTATTATTTTAGGCTAACTCAATTTGGGAGGGGGGGAGGGGGTTATTCTCAAAAAACTCCAAAAAACTTCTAAAAAATTCTTTCCCAAAAACGGCTCCAACGATTTCTTTTAAATTCACATATATTGTAGTCGTTATTAATGTTAATAAAATGCGGGGGTCGCTTGCTTCTTGATAGTTTGCTTCTGGGGGTAAAAAAATAAAAATAACTAAATGAAAAAATGACTAAAAAATACTTTTTACTAGGCTATTTGGTTTTTACTTTTTTTTTTTTTTTTTTTTTTTTTTTTTTTTTTTTAATGATAGAAAATTCACGCTCAATTGCATTGTGCCCTGCCATTATTACTGTGTGGTGATGTGTTGGTCTGACCTATCTAGAATAATTTACATCACCTCCAGTGACGTCAGGTCAGGTGGACAACACCCCCCCCCCCCCGAGATTTCCTTTCCGAAATTTTAAAATTACTCATTTTCTCTAGATTATATTATATTTTATGCAAAAATTTAATTATGCAATCGTCTTAACCCCATATAAAATGTATAGCCTGATCTGTAGTACCTAATGCCTATATATTTCATTTGAAAGACCTAACAACGATGAGCTAAACCTTAAAGACAGTTCACGTGCAACAAATGAAAATATGATTTTAAGGTAGACGTCTATTTGACCTTTGGACGTGTTTTAATTAATAGCCCCTTAAATAGAGAATACCTAATAGCAGGATTAATTAATACGGTACAACGATATATGAATATATTGAACGATATATGCCTTCGACCGTCAGGCCGGACCCCGGTACCTACACTGATCCTCAGGCTTTCCTTTCGTAGTCAATTGAAAAGTCTCATGATTGCAAAAATGTAGCTCTTTGGTAGCGTCAGCACTAACTTTTTAAGGGCCCCGGCAGTACAAGTGAACCCCTTCAATGTATACCCCTGTCGGCGGCCCTACCTAAAACTTTTGTATTGGGTCTCCCTTGTCGAAAGAATGCTTGAAACGAGCCACAAGTTAATAACTAAGTGCATTGTTCTGGTGACCAGCAGCAAGTAGGGGTCGGACAAAGGGGCGAAGACAATGATGAGCAGAAGGCCGTGCGCCAAGCGTGCCATATCAAACCAAGCCATCAGCGATCAGTGTGGTTTAGGACGCAGCATCGCGAGTGCTCCTCGTCACGCGTTTCGCCCCATCTTTAACCCACGTCGTCACGCGTGTCTTGTCTACTCGTTTTGTGCATAGTTTGTGCCCACGTTAAGTGAAATTATTGAAGGGATATATCATGCCTGAAACTGAACATCATCCTATGACGTAACGCAAGGTGGGACCTTTTGATTTATTATAGAACTATGTACTACAGCAACTGCAATAGAATATTATTATACTGTAGACCCTATTAGATTCGTGCTATGTTTTCCAGAAGATTGGATAGATTGAATTAGATATTGTTAATGTACATATTCGTACATATTACGTACAGTAAGTTATACAATGCTGAAGAAGCTGTTGCTTGATTTATACACTGTAGGTATACGAGTGATACGAGTCTCCATACCGTAGGTAAATAAATAGGATTAAAGAAGTGATGGCATGTTCTATTTTGCTGAAAGACAACTTTAATGATTATTCCATTCTATTGCCCGTTGATCCCCCCCCCCCAAATGAAAATATTGAAGTATTGCTAAAATTACGATAATTTATATGCTGCATAGTAACATTGTCAACTGAAAACTTACTCTTTTAATGCCAATTTTGGGAGTCATACTCCATTTTCCACCTCGCTATTATACGCCGGCTGGCGACTGCGTTGAAGATATTAGTAACACTTACGCAATACCCATATTGTTTCGCGCAAGAAGCTAGAATTTTTGCTACTTGCCTTGCGTCAGGTAAAAACAACATTTCAAGGCCAGAACAATTCACCCCCTTTATAGGCAAGAAAGGGAAAACGCAAAGCAAGGCAGGAAGCCTCCGCAATAAGCTGGCCCGGCCACGGTTGGGGGGGGGGGGGGGGGGGCAAAGGGGCCATAGACATGCATGCCCCCCATTTTAAAAACAATAAATAATATAAGAGTCATAGCCAACGCTAAAATAAATGTGCAAAATAGCCTACCAGTAACCAGGACCCGGTACAAGTGAAAAAAAATAAAATAAAATAAATAAATACAATAAGTTGTCGTTATAAGAAATACGGTATTCTTGAGTGTCTTTTTGTGCTGAGTTCTCTGTCATTACGTAGGAGTAGGGTAGGAGAGCTGTGAATAATACTGTACATGCAGTGTGTAGGTCCCTATTAGCAATTATTTTTTTCAACCCGTTCATTAGGCACCATTATTATTATATTTTACTATATCTTATTATTATTATGTGGTTTGTTTTCTATCTAGTAGGTGTTGGACTGATTCGTTTGGGGTGGGGGGTGGGGGGCACCACCTTCAAGCTCTGGGAACTGCACTGATCTGGCCCAAGCGTATCCAGGTATAATTTCATCGATGATGGCGCTGTTAATATGACATGCTCATTGTACGTATCGAAAATGGAAAACGACCTAAAGAAGTAAAGCCTAGGGAACTCTTAAAGCTTTAGTCTACTTTATAACAGTGGTTATAATAATAATAATAATAATAGTAATTGGAGTGTGTGAGCAGACAGACAGCAGATGTGTGTGTGGTGTTGGCAAGTCACGGGGTATTGTATGTGGCCATTAGTCGAAACCCTATGGTTGATTAACGAGAATCACCTGGACTCTCTACCCTAACACTTAAATTGTTCTGTGTCGAATCGTTTCCGCCCACGCCTAATCGATCTCCAAATTTAATACTTTGCGAGCCCCTCTTTTCCAGTACCGGTCAGTGCTGAGCGACCGAACTGCGGCAGGGAACTAAATTACGAAAACACTCGAGATTGAGGGAATTGAGGCAGGCGTGGCTCTAGAATGAGACCAAGGAGGGGCTCAGATGATACGAATAAGAAAGATGAAATGCAAAAAATTGCCAATATAAACCTCATAAAAAGAGGAGGCACTTGTCAGTGGCGTAACGATAGGTTTTGGAAGGGGGTGGTGTATAATTTGGCGCCCCTCCACCCATTTTCATAAAAGTGTATAAAATGGGGAAAGCCGTTTTCATGGATATACGTAGCTTTTAAATAAATGACCTTAATGTTCTTTGCGCATGAGCCAGAGGGTTCGGAGGACATGAAGAGGGGCCCGGGGGTCTCCCCCGGTTGAAATTTTTTGAAACAAGGGCTGAAATAGTGGGTTTTACGCATTTTGAGTGCAGTAACCCTTGGATTTTAGAGGCAAAGAATATAAGGAGGGGGCAATAGCCCGCAGTGCCAGTTGCTGCGTCCGCCTCTGAATATAATTAATGAATTAGGTTACGTTACGTTAGTTCAACTGGCGCCAAATTTTTAAAACTTCAAAACTTAAGCAGCAGTATTTTTTATGATTTTTATCTGTTGATTGGTAGTAGAGGTAATGAATTATGTAGTTGTATAGTTAAAAATACTGTTTTATCTAGTGTGAAATCAGAACCTAATGGGGGGACTACAACCCCCATAGCTCCCCCGTAGATCCACGCCTGAATTGAGGCCAATGAGGAGACAGGAAAATTTGAAACAATGACCATAAATAATATGGTTTGCACATCCAGTCGCTCACTCTCCAGTCTCCACCACTGCGGCACTGCGAAGGGCCTGATCCCAGAATTTTCTTTTATTCATGCAGCCTATACGAATAGTCAAGCCTAGTCTCCCACAGTCCCACATACCTAGCCTAAATTTCCGGTGGGAAAAAAAATTGTAGCACAGGCTAGATGTAAAGCAAACTCATGAATGCTTAAATACATCATCGACACTCAGAGCATTATCAATATGGCCGTCATCATTATGATTCGAAGGGCTTTTTATGGACATAGGCCCATTTAACAATTAAATTATTTTTTGATTATTATGGATAATTCATGCCCCAATGCATTGCGTACCCTTCCATTAAATTCCATTTATACTGAATTGTAATGGTCTGCCAGTTCTAGACTATACAATCGTCCCATCGATCAATTCAGTGCTTTGGGATTTCGAGGGAACCGAAATTTAAGCCTAGGAAAATTATTTACTATGGAATTACTCATATTATCTAATGTCAACTAATTGATGAATATAGGAAAGCATAAATTTAAATAGTTGGGGGCAAACTAGTTCACGTCCTTGATGCAATGTTGTTGATTTTTTATTATTTTTATGTACTGTACATTTAATATACTATACAAAATGATATATAATATGCACAATGTACTACATTACTTATACAGTACGTATTTTCATTTTTTGCTGTTGCTACTCCTATACTTTTCGGCTGAGGCTAATATAGGAAGGGGGGGGGGGGGGGGGAGGGGAGGGGGGTGCTGAGTACTCCATGGTCCGTATTATTGGCTACGCTTGTATGCTATTCAACATTGATATTAGGGCCCAATCGTCGATGAAAAACTGGTTTATCGCTGGTGGGGTGAAATTTCAGCTCTCGTCGCTCAATAGTCGAAATTAACGCTATTCACAAAGATGTTGAAAAGACACTATTGTGGGCACAATTTCCACTTGATTCAAACATTTTCAAATGCGAGCCTCAAGCTTGCTGCTCCCTTCTTCCTCCTTTACATTTCTAACAAAATTTAAAGTTCTGCGTCAAATATATTTTTATTTTATGCGGAGGCTTCATGCTCTACTTGTGATGATATACTGTTTTAATAACTTTTTACCACTATTAATATCTTGTTTATCGTGCAATATTTCATGTGGGTTTTTAAGCTGCTCACATTTCTGCGTCAACGTTAATATTATATGAAACCGTGTAAATCTGTCGAAATCTCGAAGTTGAAAATTTCGACCATCACAAATCTTTCCTTATAGGCATACTAATTAACGTTTAAACAGGAAAGCAATAATTGGAATAAAATATATGTATTTATTTTTTACACAAGGCCACTTTTTACTAGATTCTGTCCATATTTGGATGGGGACCATTGTAAAGGCCATATTATATTTTGCCACATGTCGCATACTATAACGTATATAACAAGTATAATACTTCCCGGGAGTCGAACTCAGCGCGAGATACCGATTTAATTTATTATTGGGGCTAAAATGCAAACAAAACAATTTTAGATTTGCACTTTGTAATCTAAATATATTTTTTTAAACATTTTTAACGATATTTACCCCGCGAACTTACTGTTATTAGGTATATGAAATCTGAAAAATTCGCACTATCGTGTTTTGTAAGAGGAATAATGTTTCAAATGAGAAAATGCAAATTTACTGAAAAATATTATGTTTTTGTGAAGTCTTCAAAAGACTATTCTAATTGGTATGATATGAATTAATTTTGTCAAAATAATTCAAGGCAACTTTTGTTTAAAAAAAAAGAAATGGATATAGCTGTCCCTTGGCAAGGTACCTCGTGCTATGGGTGCGCAATCACCTATCGAATTGAGGCACCGGGTACAGCACTCAACAGCAGGGTTCCCTGTCAGATGATTAACACCAAACCACCCTAAAATACTAAACTATGAGAGCAACAATATAACCCTCGGTTCATTGCTCATGACCATCGATGGGGAGATAGACACTTCCGGTGGTGGTCAAAATATGAAAAATGGACGCATCTAGCGCTCTATTTCCGGCAGAATCGGAACAAGCGTATCATTTTAATGTGTTTTATTGGTCCTGAGTTCTAACATGTATTGTGCGCTCTATTGTGATGCCTCCCTTTGTTCCTCCCTCATTACAGATGCATTCATCAACTTGCCATTTTCAAACTCATTGTTCCTAGATTTGAAATGTGTCTAATCCTCAAGAGCGTTGGTGGAGATCTTCACAAAGGACGCCATCATTTGCGATATCCTGCTTTCTTTGTCAACCAATTGTTATACGCGAACAATGTTAACTTTCTTGTTACGGGTTTTGGAGCCTTCCTTTTATATTTCGACAATAGAAGCAAAGGGGATAAGGGTATATGAAAATTCGTACAAGCATTGTGTACGGTATCTAATATATTCTCGCATCATGAAAAGGTCGAACGAAGGCAGGCATGAGGCATGTTGTGTGTGGTAAATTATGTGATGCGGAGACTTAAAGTACCTAATAACTGTTTATTAAATCTTTAAATGCGTCTGTTGGTCGGTCTGCCCCGGCAGCCATGTCACCATGTGCAAAAATTGACTGAAAGTGGGGTTTTATACGCATTTTGATAGCAGTAAGGTTTAGAGTTTGCAAAAGAAGATTCATATAAGCACAAGTCTCCCGAATGGGCCCGAAGCAGTTTCACGCAATGTGTCAGCAGTAAAGTTAGGTTCAACAGACGAAGATTCGTAACAGGGGGACCTGGGGATCTCTCCCTTAGAAAATGTTTGAAAAAAAATGAGCCTGAAATATTGGAGGTGTGATTTAGATTTTACCGCAAGTAAAAGATTCATATAACTGCAAACACGAGGATTTACACATTTTTACACTCCAAGACTTATTGATAGACTTCAATGGGGGTCTGGGATTCACCCCCGGGAGAAAGGTTTTAAAAATATGGGTACACAATTGTGGTAGTTTGCGTAGTATTGATAGACTTCAATGGGGGTCTGGGATTCACCCCCGGGAGAAAGGCTTTAAAATATGGCTACAAAATTGTGGGAGTTTGCGTATTTTGGCTGAAACATATTCTGGCTACGGCCTTGCCCGCAACAACGCACTGGGAATCTGGGATAAGCAATTAACCGAAGGCTCGACTGACTAATATAATAAGTCCGCAGTGAATCAGATTGCGTTATATGCTATCGTTGAAATATACTATATATTAATTAAAATCAGATCGTATATACCCTCAATATCTGTTGTTTTTTTTTAGCAAAATCAATGTTAACAAGAAATATATGTATCTTAGAGCTATCAAAAATAAAAATGCCTGTTCCCTTTGAAGAAATACACCTTAATGCAACCCCTCCCCCCCCCCCCCCGAATTTAATTGACTTTAAACTGGATAGAATTGAACTTTACAGATGTGCGACATTTCACTACATAACCTATCAGATCACAGCCCAAGGCCGTAGCCAAGGGGCGGTTCATGGGGGTTCAACCCCCCCCCCCCCCGAAATGAAATGGCTTGATACTAGCTAGAATCGGATTTTGAGAGGAAAAATAAAAACCGCTATGTAATATCCAATGAAGCCGGCCGCCATACCAAGTTGAATCCAGCGGACCAGAGCAGGTTCAAAGCTGCAGATAACTTGGTCGTGTGCACAGTGCCGGTAGGGAAACATGGTAGGACTTGTCCTGGTCACCTCCGAACTAATCGTGTGACTTCACTGTGTTTCCCAAGTGGTTCGGAATCTACTATAATCAGGAGGTCCACTGTCCTATGGGCTGGCATAGGACAGTCAAGTCGGGTCGCTCTATGGGCCCAAATATGAGGCCTAAGTCGTTATTAACCCGACGAACACTACTACTACTACTAGATAGTTGTGTAGTTGTGCTAACCTGTCTAGTCTAACATCCAATGAAATTTCTGAACCCCCCCCCCCCCCGAAAAAAATCCTGGCTACGGCCTTGTCTTAGCCCTCCCCAAAATTAAATCCTGGAAATAGGAAATTCAACCATATAGGAAAAGTATTTACTATGGTAATATCATATTATTTATCTAGATCAATAAGGACTAATTTGGTAAATAGGAAAGTGTGTTTGAGTAAACTCGTACCAGTTCTTTTCTTTAGACATGATCACCAGGAAAATTATCAATGGCCTAATTTGTAAGCCTATGTGATAGATTCACATAATTACCTCATACATCATCTGCCGACAACGCGACAACATTCCAAATACCCTGGTGGTTCAGCATTTTCTCCTTCTAGTCTAAAACCGTGCCAAAAAAGACCTGCACCTTCAATGGAAGCATTGCTGAACAAAGGCATATGGTAATCAATGGCCGCCTTTGATTAGAGTTATGCGAGGCAGCCTTCCCTGAATGAATTCTAGTTGAACCTGTGGGGCATGATAGCTAAAATGAAAAGGTCACTGTGCGAGTGTGGGCCGTGGGGTGCAGCCCATTACAGCGGGGTATTGTTTCAAAATAATATCACAGCAACTTCAATAAATAATGACCCGGGCCGCTGTGCTGGGAGCTACAACAAAACAAACACGGACAATATAAAGAAATTGAAAGAAAGGAGACAATAAGAAACGAAACAAAAAACATGAAGCTATTGTCCAAAGTCTTTCAGCGATCAGGGTCGGAGCCACTTCTCCAACTCTGCGCTTTTGTGTACGGCATACGCTTTAATTTTTCGTTAGCCTTAGCCAGACGTAAAAAACCACAATTTTCATGTGCAAAATAAGCCTAGGTAGACTACCTATATAGTAGACTTTCTTGTAAGTTGTGTTTTAATATGAGGTTCATTTGTGACGTCATTTTGTAGATGGCAGCACCAGTTGCAATGATATCAAAGCGTTGATTTTTCCATAAGCCTCAATAATATTTTAAAATTATTTTATTTATGTATTATTTTTAAGTGATATTTTTCTACAAATCATGGGGAATATATATATTAAATTATATACAGCGAAATAAGGTCCAGGCATAGTAAAAATATTATAAAAAATATTAAAATAATTAATTAAATGCTAAGAGGTTAGTTTTCACCATTGAACTATATATATATACACTGGAAACACACCAGGAGCGCTAGGGATGTCGGCAACGGACAAAACCTGATATCTTGGATATTATGGCAGAAGCGTTCCATGCCATATACACTTACGTGTAAATTTGATGTTTTTCAATATTTTTTTTAATACGATTTATTGACATTTTCAGCTTTTCTAATATTTTTTTATTTATTATAGAACAATATTCTATGGTCACACACCGGCATTTATGAAGATTTATTAATATTTAGCTAGGAATATGTTACTAAGAAAAATTGTGTCAAGCAGCAATTTAACAAAATATAGCCAAACTATTTAGTCCAATCTAACCATGTTCGTCTATTTAATTGCATTGGGACTAAATTTGAAGTGTTCAACTTCCTAAATTTAGGCTCCTACCTATACCAGGAGTAGATCCAGCCCATTGTTTCCTCTCAAAATCCGATTCTATCTAGTGTCAAGCCATTTCATTTCGGGGCAGGGACGGTTTCAGAAAACGTTTTCGGGGGGGGGGGGGGCGGTGAAAAATATCGCGTTTCCCTTACTTGAGTAATAATTTCTCTTAATTTCCTTCAAAAGTCCATTCTAACTAGAATAATGCTATTTCTCTCGAGGGGGGGGGGGGGTGACCGCCCCGCCCCCCAAGGATCCCCCCTTGGCTGCGGCCTTGAGGATAATTGAAAGTATGCAATTTGTTAACATAATGATAAAGAAAACTGAAATAAACCCATAAATGTTGCCTCAACTAATGACCAAACCATGCGAACACTTACTTGTGAAAAGTAATATTTTCCCCCGTTTCTCGACATATCTTGAACCTATTAGTGCATTTATAAGCAGACCAAGATATGACCATTATGTCAAACCAAAGAAAAACTCAATAAATGGGTAAATAGATTAAATAACAGGCAATGAAATACGTATCGCATTGAAGGCAATGGAGTCACTTCTTGCCATAATAACCCTTTTTGTCACGTGACCAAAAGTTCATTTGTTCAGCGTGGGCTGAAATCTGCGCCTAACCGGTTACCAGAAAGCAGAAAACCAATGAAAACCAGCAATATAATTTTCCTGCACAACTTTCTGCAACTTTTCCAGTTTTATAGCCAAATTCTCAAGCGTCTCAGCAAAAAGAAAACCCGCAAAGGGTTCTTGACGCCAGCGTTCTGAATGGAAACCTAGTGAAAGTCCCTGTTCGCTTCGTCCAGGAGGCTTGGACTTTGATTTGAATGTAAGCTCGCGGGGTGAAGTCTGTGATGGGGACATGAATAGAAGATGCACAATAGCCCTCCCATTGTCGCCAGTCCAACAATTGAGGGGTCCGCTTTGTTGCCGTTTGTGTCTTTCTTCCTCCTGGAGGAGTAGGCGTCTGCCGACTACATTGTCTTCTCCCCTTCCCCCCTCCCCTTCCCCCCTCCCCTTCCCCCCTCCCCTTTTGTTCCTCCAATTATTGATGCTTCCTCCTCATAATCCCATATTTTCTTTCATCCCTTTGAAATCACTTCTTTTTTTTTTTTTTTTTTTTTTTTGCTGCATACCAAAAAATTTATAATGAAAAATATCTGGGAATTTTGAACGGAATCCAGCATCACCCATGAAAGGGTTCACCGTTATTTTGAAATTTGTTTTGCCTTCTTTGTTACACTGAATGCGTCATATTGTAAAACACTGCGCTTGTATTTCTATAGAAATCTATACAAATTTAAATCGTCTGCTGGATGTAAACGGTTAGGCTTAATGCTGCCACCCAATCATAACCATCGTGTTGCTTAATCTCAATTTGCTTGTACTGTTAGCTCACTTGTAGATTTATCGGACTTATTCGAGCACGAGCCTGTACAGCTAATACACCTGTTGAGGGCTGAATACAGGACGGGCCAACAGTGGCGGCTCGTAGTGTATCAAAATGGTGGGGCAACGAATTGTAATAAAGTAATAGCATATAACTTACCATTACTTGATTATCAAATAGATTCTTCGGCATTTCGAAGTGGCAAACAAGTCTATCACTCGCTGTTTACATTTTTGTAATATTTGTTTACATTACAACTGGCCGTTGGGCAGAACCTGACTTCCCTAGTCAAAAATTGTACTTTGAAAAATTTTATAATAATCATCCTCATGACAAAATAGTGAAACTCTTCTCAAAAATAACTCTTAAAATTATGATTTAAAAAAAAATACTAATATTCAACGATTATTAATACGAAACATTTAAAGTCATTTTTGGGGCGCTGCCCCGCTGCCCATGTATTAATGCATATGCCAGGAATTGCATTGCAAGGTCCATAAGAGAAAAGTTGTGTACACCTTTTCAATGGTGGGAACGATCTTCTTAACTTTTGCCTGACTCGGTTGCCATGGCGACCCGGGGCTAAATTGAAAATTGCCCCAAGTTGCCCAGAGCACGCACATAGCATAGCCGAATTGTAGCAGTTGCATTTTTCTCCAGAATCTAGATTAGTATATTATTATTTTATTATTGTTATTTGTTATTATTATTAAAAGGAAATTGCTTTGTTTGCCTGTAAAATTTTGGGAGGGCAGTAGCCCCAGTGCCCTTATGGACGAGCCGCCACTGCGGGCCAATGGTCCGAGGCTCTTAAATGAGCTTGGGGCCCACCGCAGATAGGCTACATATATGTATACAAGCGGTTCCCGGCGCAGCCTTCGGCTGCTGCCTCCTCCTCTTGGGCCTGCCGCGGGCGGCAGCTCGGCCTTCGGCCTCGCGGTCACTGCTCATGTAAATCAGGCGGCAGCTCGGCCTACGGCCTCACAGTCACTGC
The DNA here is from genome assembly GCA_963971405.1 of Psococerastis gibbosa. Classification (NCBI taxonomy): domain Eukaryota; kingdom Metazoa; phylum Arthropoda; class Insecta; order Psocodea; family Psocidae; genus Psococerastis; species Psococerastis gibbosa. The sequence goes on from OZ020486.1 coordinate 20,475,841, forward strand.
TCATATAAATTAATTGTGGTCACACACAACACACACGCAGCACCAACTGTCGGGATAAACGAAAATTAATGGTAGCGCAGTCTGCCGCTAGATGTCGGTTGATGTCGGCAGTACCAGCAGCCATGAACACGCACCATTGTAAAATATTCCAAAATCAAATTATAAAAACATTCTCCAGTGGACAAAAGTGGACTAAACCATTCTCGAATCTCCTTGAACACACACAACAATATTCATCATAACCGGTCATGTCGTTTGAGAGGAGACCCGGGACATACACACGGACAGTCGAAATATATATGTATATTAAGATATGCAATGGACTTTTAGGTGTGTTTGCAAATAAATGATTACCGGTATTTATTTATTTATTTATATGACTGACCACCCAAATGGAAAAATTGCCGGTTATCCATTTTGACCATCTTATAAATACAATTCACATATTATGTAGCCACTGTAATAAGTTGTGGTGAGTGTACCCTGTACCGTAAAGTAACTTACTTCATGATCCAAGCTCAGGCAACTTGGATGCACTGGCTAGGATAAATATAAAAAACTGTTAAATTTTCAACAAAAAATCCCTGCTGAATGCCCCTGAGCTCCCCTCCCTCCTCAATATGCTATATGAAGGCAACAAAAAGTTAGTGCGAGAGGAGTTGGTCCACCCTGTCACGTTGTCCTGGATGCTGTCAGGTCTCAAAAAGCTCACCCCTCCCGGAAATAAAATTTGGGGGGCCGTGAGGCCTGTTTTTATTTGCAGTGTGCAGAGCTGCCATGCCATTCTATTGTGCATTTCTGTGCATGCCAATTGACAGTTCTCCTCAGCAATGGGAATGAGGTGGCGGGCATGTGAAGGGACCTACGCCTTGGGGAACAAACCAAAGAATTTCCACACTAAGAATCCGAAAGAGAATTGTGGGGAACGCGTGAGTTAATTAAAATATGATAAAAGATACCCCAGCATTCGTTCCACTCTTCGACTTTGATAAGATTAGAACTGCCGCCATAACAAGCGTGCTGGATTGGCAAATACAGCGGACTCGTACACCCCAGCATACATGGATTAACCCTGCTGACTGCATCACCAAAGCCGCGCCTCCCTCCCAAACACTTTGAGCCCAACCATACAGAGGGACCCAAAGTGTATGCCAATGATCGGTGTTCAGACATTTACTGATATTTTCATCATTGCTTGGTCGCTGTCAGCGGTTTTCATGGACTTTCAAAGTCTAGGCTTTTTTTTTTTTTTTTTTTTTTGCGGTGCCTCCTTAAAGTAAGGTTCGTTGCGTCGACCTTTGAGATCTATTGCAGCCGCTTTGTCATGGAGATTCATGTCTGGAATATACCCACTTTCTGAAAGAGCGGGTTTTCCTACTGGATCTTCACGAATTGTCTTCGTTTCTGACCCTGGTATTCCCAGTATCCTGAAACGGTTTTTGGCCAGAGCTTCACATTCTAAGAGAACGTGCTCTGCTGTTTCGTCCTCCATTTCACACCATCTACATTCTCTACTGCCCGTGTGGACTTTGAGTTTATGCAGATGATGTCTTAGGTGGCAGTCTAAAAGTCTAGGCTTATTCATACAAACTACAAAAATTGATATCATCATTGATCTTATGTTGTTAGTGTTTATGTGACCAGTTATGAAATCATGTAAAATAAATACCGTATTATATTTTTTTCTTTATACCATTCCCCAGAGTTAGTCATCAACTGGGTAGACATGGCAGCTGGCGGTAGTAGCGTTGTTAACTCCGCTGACAGCATCTCCAACGCCCCCCCTCCCACCTGCAGTCCTCTGAGCAACCAGCCGTAGAGGGGACCCGACACAGCCGCCACTTATGCAACAAACAACGCCTTTTATTTTAAATGAGCTGTAGGTATAGAAATCAGCAGTGAAACTATAAAGACGACAATGAGATTTTATAAAGAAAAGAAAAAGTCATGTTGTATAATGTTAAAAGAGGGAAGGAAACACGTCCTAGTAGGAAGGCTGAAGGGGAGGGGGAGAGAGAGGGGGAGGGGGCAAGACTTCAGTGAACTCCGAATTTGAAAAGGAGCGAATACAAAGGTGCGAGCACAATGCGAAAGGATGCTCAGTGCTAGAGGGTGCCAAGTCCATGAGGGAGTAGGCAGTGCTTAGTACCTTGTAGCACTCAATTAATGAATAATTCTCTGCGATACAAAAGAAGTTGGTAATTGTGTAAATAAAAAGGACGGACATGAATTATCGTATTGTTGGAGTGAACAATAACGTGGAGTGAGAGGCGTCTTGGACGTGCTCCACGTCTCTTGAGATCGCGTCTGGTACATCCTCACCATACACCTGACCCGTTGCACCCTGTGAGCAATACCAAATATACATATACTATATACTGTATATGCAAAACTATAGGCTTTTCCCCACGATTTGTAAGAACCTTTTGTCACACGTCGTTTACGGTTACTGGGTTGTGCCGATCGATACGATTGTGGCGGTATTCACAAAAAAAAATCCTGCTTAATTTATTCGTTAGTGTCACTATAAACTATTTTACTATAATATAAGTTAAGTAAGTAAGTAAGTTAAGTAATAGTACAAATATATAAGTTCGTGGGGCCTTTATGATGAACTTACACTTAAAAACTTTAAAAACGTTTTTGAAAGCGTTCGAACCAAAATGTGAAAACACTTATTTAAAAAAAAAAAAAAACTACTTCATAAAAAACTATTTCATATCTTCCGAATGACTGGCTCATGCGCAAACGACACTAAGGTCTATATTTAAAAGCTGCGTACGTCCATGAGAACGGCTTTCCCCATTTAATACACTTTTATGAAAATGGTTGGAGGGGCGCCAAATTATACACCCCCCCCCCCTACGCCACTGACAAGTGCCTCCCCCTTTTATGAGGTCTGGGACCGCCTCTGATTATATTGGCATTTTTTTGCAATTCATCTTTTTTATTCGTATTTAATCTTAGCCCCCTCCTTGGTCTCATTCTAGATCCGCGCCTGATCTAGTGTAAACTCATTTAATTGTGGAGAGGGTCATATACTCATGGAATGGGGATCTGCTCTTGATTTTGAGAAAGACTAAGCAATAGGCTGTTTTTTTTTTTCATTTTAATAAAAGGTTAATCGCATATAAACAATTTAATGCATGTATCCGATTGACCTCTACAGTCGCCTCTGTAGGTTAGTACCCGTGTTGAGTTACGACACATCTCCGATCGCATGGCTTATAGAGACTCGCACAAGTACAAGCACGCTACCTTGCCATCGAAGTCGATGTTGTAGACCTGTAGAAAGGCTCCTGGTTATTTTTCATTTATCAGTATCACTGAAAAGAAAACCCGTCAGATAATTCAGTAATACAGTTTTCGGAGTTGGAAAGCGCTCTCTATCGGATTTATCGTGATAATAGTGACAAAGGCGAAGGGGCGTCGCAAGTAAATACCTCGCGGCTGCCGGCTCGCAGTGTCGTGTGAGCCATGCATTTGTGAGCTTTTCGATATGAAAACTCCGAAGTCATACAATAAAATTGTGGATGTGAGTTAGCACTGGATAGACCTATGGAAAATGTGTTTTTTAACTTTCGCAATTTTCAGGTTGGAATTGGATTAATATTAGTGTCGATGCTAGGTGGCCATCTGACCAACGTTTGATATCTGCCACAGATAGCTGCAACCCACCGAAGATGACAGACATGATCACATACGTCAATCGTCAATGAGAAATATGGTTTTGACGTGGTAGCAGAATTTTTAGTATGTCTTTAATGTCTGCTAAACTTTCAATTTCACATTTCTCATTGACGATTGACGTATGTGGAAACCCCGCCTAAGTGATAAGTTACTCAATTTGATGAGAATCACTAATTTCTTTTTTAAGCTCCAATTCCATCACCCTTCAACAAGCACGTAGCTAGGATTTTATTTCGGGAGGGGCTAACTACCAGGGGGTTGGGGGGGGGGGTATGAAAAACCCCCCAATAAAACGGCGGGTCAAGTCTTCCGTAATCTGCGGAAGTATCTTGCAATATCAAATCTACCATATATATACTGGATCGAGCGAGAACAAATATAAATAAACTAAAAAAATCGTTTTGTTCCCCTTTCTTTACATTTCGGGAGGGGCTTCAGCCCCCTCCCTGGCTACGTGCCTGCCCTTCAAATCAAATCAAATTTTAATATATCCCAATTCAGTATATACAGTTATACAATTAAACATCTCCCTATGGGCTAGGCCCGTTCTCGGGTGGATATTTAAAGGTATATTTTCTAAATAATTACGCCGGCTATGTAACTATTACTCTAATAGGACTGGAAATCGGAATTTAAAACTGTCTCTAACTCTTAGGCAACATGAGGCAGACTTCAAATTGCCGTCAGTATGTACTGTACGTGGTGCGTATGTATGGGTTTCTTTTCTTCCTTAACTCGTTTTTGAAAATTTCTTAGGCACGTCTAATTATTGTTATTACTATTAGATTACGATGCCTAATTTTGATCGGATTTTGCACATTGGACAGATGCATACAATGTATACAAGTGAGTCGCCAGCTCTCGGGCAATGAGAGCCCCCAAAATTTAGTAAAACTATTGTAAGTAATAATTACGCTCTTATTTAATCGATCCTACATATGTATTTCCTATTTTGACCCCCACTATGCCCCACCCAAAATGGGCTCGATCCGTCCCTGATGGGAGCAGGGTTATAAATCTGGGCTGCCCAAAATCATTGTGGCAATCTTTACAATACTATATGGATGATTTTAGACATGTGCATCTGAATAGAGTCCAATGTAGGGTTTCTCTCGTGACTTCGTGGAAACGAAACATACTAGGGGTCTTCACAGTGTTTGTGTTATCGAGTTATACCTAGTTAAGTGTGCTATATCAAGCTAAGTTAACACACCGATAACCCGATAACCAGCTAACCAGCGTGCTATCCTAAACCCACTTCCAAGTTTGTTAAAGTGTTATTGCTTTCCAATTTATACGTAGTATAAGGAAAGCTTTGTGACGGTCGAAATTTTCGATTCCGAGATTTCAACGGATTTACACGTTTTAAGGTCCCAGGAACCCAAAAAAGTGGTTTTTACGAAATGTCTGTCTGTCGCTCTGTCTGTCTGTCTGTCTGTATGTCTGTATGTCTGTCTGTCTGTGCGTCGATTTCCGGGCAAACTACTTGGTCGATTTTGATGAAATTTAGCATGTAGGTTCACAAAAATCATACCTCGAAACTATTTTTTTTATTTGTGGCTAACTCAATTTTGGGGGGTTTTATTCTCAAAAAACTCAAAAAAAAACGTCTAAAAAATTATTTCCCAAAAACGGCTCCAACGATTTCTTTTAAATTCACATATATTGTAGTTGTTATTAATGTTTATAAAATGCGGGGGTCGCTTGCCTCTTGATAGTTTGCTTCTGGGGGTAAAAAAATAAAAATAACTAAATTTTAATTAAAAATGACTAAAAAATAATTTTTCAGCGAAACCTTTCTATCGATGATTTCTACCTTCAGGCATGTTTTAGGTGTTAAATTGAGTAACGAAATCGGACAGGTTGCTCTCCCAGAAAAATATTTGGTTTTGTACAAAAAAATGTTTTTTTTTAAATGATAGAAAATTCACACTTAAACGCATTGCGTGCCCTGCCAGTATTGTTGTGTGTTAATGTGTTGGTTTGACCTATCTAGAATTTACCTCACCTCCAGTGACGTCATGTGGACAACTCCCCCCCCCCCCCGATATTTCTTCACTTCCAAGTTGGTTAACGTGTTATTTACCTTGCTATAGCTCAGGTTTTTTGACCGCCGCCATATTTGTTTTTGTCGATTGATTTGAAACACGCGTTTAAAATTTTGTAGTATTTAAATTTATTTGTATAATCTATTATCACAAGCAATTACCGTAAATACTTAAAATTATAATAACCAAAAAGAACAAAAAATATAACAAATGTGGCACTAGAATAGAGTTCTGCCACTTTCTTTAAACCCGTGCCACGAACGTCTGACTCATGGGAGTCTATCTCTTATGGCCAAGGTCACAGAAGTTCGGAAATTGATTATTTATGCTTAGCTTATGTACCAAAAGAATTGACGATCTGCGTGCTTATGTTATCCAATCAGATGACTCAATTAAGATATGAAGAAAATAATAAGTTTAAATATTTAAAAATCTTTTTTAATTAATAATAAACAAATCATTATGTAAAGTAAACCAAAAAAACAATAAAACATATTTATTTTTTGTGTTATAAAAATTTTATTTTTCTTCTGAAACATGCAAGTTGGTTGCAAGAAGAAGCAGCCATTTTGACTGATTGAAGCCAACCGTCGCTACTCATTTGTCTTATTAAGGACTTTTGAATTTGGATTTTGGGGAAAGCTGTTGTAATATCTCTTAAAAATCTGGGTGAAAGTGTGCACTTCTGCACTATCGTTCGTTCCATAATCGTAAGTAGTTATATCTCAGTGTTATTGGCTATTTGTAGTTTGTCCGTCATTGTTGTCTTTGTTTCAATTGCCGAACATTCTTATAGCATTAATTTTTAATTTATTTAATTTATCTCTTTACAGAGACATCAGCATTACCAGCCAAGCCAAACCATCAAATTTGAAGTAAAATTAACACGGCTAAGCCTAATTAATTGTTGTACAATTACTCCGTGCACACTTTCGTTTGTGAAAAATTAAATGTTTTAATTGTAATACTTCACCTTATTTTCATGTATTAATGCAATATGATTAACTGTTACACATATATTTCATTTACTTATCGCATTAAATTATTACTAGGCTATTAGCCTATAATACTCTATTATGAAGAAAGTTGTAATGTCGAAACTTACTACATAATAATTTTATTATAACAATGCGATGTTTGCCTTTAATTTGTGGAGTTTTGTAATAAGTCAAACTTAAAAACCATATGATAAGTCAAAGTAATGTAGGTTATGAGCAAACCCTATCACTGGCACAGAGAAACTGAGGGCTGACTGTAACAATCGAATTAAATGTTACATGTAAAAGTTACTGTAATGAGATGTCATCTGAATCAGTGTATTAGTACTTTTACATTGTTACAATCAGTCATTACCGTTTCTTTCAGCCTACGATACTTTTCTAATGAGGCTTTAACGGGGTAATCTGCCTGTGAATTTCCCGTAAAAAACCCATGGTGTCATTTATAAGAAAACCACAAGGAGCAATTTCCTACCTGGGACAAAAAAAGAATGTTAATTCATTACAAAATGATATTGTACATGCAATTCAAATGCAATCTTCTTGCAAAAATAAAATTAAACTCACTTACTGTGATGCGCTTCTTATACGCACCGTATGAGAGTAGGTGAGTTTAAATGTTTAGGTGAGTTTATGTAAAAACATTGCATTTCAATTCCGTCTAAAATATCATTTCACAATGAATTGATATTGTTTTTGTTGTCCCAGATAGCAAGTTGCTCCCTGTGGTTTTTTAAGAATGGCCCCATGCGTTTCTTATAGGAAATAAAAAAAACGGATTACCCCGTTATTTTGACCCATACATTTGAAAAAGAGCGGGATTAGAGAAACAAGTAGCAAAAAAGAAACCTTATCTCATAAGCTAAGCATAGCCAAATTTATAAATCTTCCTAGTAAGCTAAACATAATAGCGCACTAAATTCCGACGTATGCGCAGACGCATGGAAGTGCGTGCTTATGTTAGCCATCAGAAAATTGCCTTGTAAAACAGTGCTGCCAACATCATTTCTTATTTTCCGTTAAATTTACTACGGCAGATGACGATCTGTGTTAGTTTTTTGTCTATGGTCTGACTACTGCCACGTTGTTTACTCTGTCGATATAGCATGATAACTCACTCCCAAGGTCCACTCACGATTGTGTGTTAACTTGAATAGCACATCTAACTCGATAACAAGAACACTGTGAAGACCCCTACTGTGAAGACCCCTAATGTGTATAGAGTATTATTTGAAATTGAACTTACTTTTCTAAATAATGCTTGCAATTTTACGGAGGGGGGGGGGGGGGGTAATTGGTATAGGTGGTGAATGGCAACGCCTATAAAGCGATACATATGTCTCTTTAGAGTTCTTAGTGCTGAGGTTTTATTTTTATATATTATTTACTTACTTCCTTCCTTACTTATACTCACTTACTTACTATCTTACTTACCAAATCCGTTGGTCTGCATGCTGTTTTTCGGTTGCTGAAGACAGGAGTCCCTAGAAATGCAATTCAGTGAACAACCCGATAGGGCAAGGTAAGGACCGAGGTCTCATGAATCGAGGCGGATGTCTTATGTTAAATACGAACTCAGGGCCGTAAATTTGGGGGGGGGGGGCACGGTTCAACTTGCCCCCCCCCCCAGCTCCTTTTGGGGGCAAAGCCCCCCCAGCCGCGAGTAATGTAAGACGTGGTTCATGTCTCCCCGGGCCCCTTTGCAGCAATATGAATATAAGCACTCCTTTGTTAGCTTTGTAAAATCTACATCTATACTTACCCTACTATTTTGTACTTACATCTTCAATTTTTCCTTATCCTGCCTGATGACGTCATATGGTATACTTAGTTTTGCCCCCGCCATCATTCTAAAACTTTACGCCTCTGAATACGGTACATAAATAAAGTAATAAAAATTGTATAATTGTATATAATAAACCCCATTATTTCAGTCTTATTTTTCACAAATTTTCTCCCGAGGGAGACCCCCGGGCCCCCCTTGTGCTCGATTGTATTAATTACCTATAATATAGAACCCTTATTGCTCTGAAAATGCGTATAAAACCCCAATATTTCAGCCAATTTTTTTTCGTATTTAATCTTCGCCCCCTGCTTGGTCTCATTCTAGATCCGCGCCTCCATCTACTATATTATGGAGGCATTGAATCAGCTTTTAAAATGTGGAAAGCATGAAGACGAAAATGTTCCATTTTCCCGGAACCCATTCAAAAGAAAGGGCTATACATTCCGGGGAACAATGCCGAGTGTAGACGAACACAAAATGTATTCATCGTGTTTTTCGCGCTAGACAGAGCCCCTAAACAAATCGAACGTCATCAATAGCCGAAGCGTCTGAGAAGTGAGGAGTTGGACTGAGTGAGGATGAACAATGGCTGATGAAAGGAGAGATATTCCAACAATGAGAAAAAAAACTGGTTGGAATAATACAAAGGCAAACAGCTATTAGGTGGGGGATGATAACATTGAAACCAAGTCGCGCCGTGGTATGCTGCTGAGCACAATGCTCCCTCCCTCCCATATGCCAGACCCCCTCCCGTCCCCGCCTGCTTTTCAAACAAAACCTTTTCTTTCAAAAACGCTTATTTCATTATCAAATTCCAATACTGTACTTACTGGAAAAAGTTAACCTCCTCCTAACTTGTCTACCTTTAAAGTCACACGTTCATTTACCGCGCTTACACTTTCTTTACAGACCCTAGTTGTTTGTGCCGTGGTAGTGCCAGTAGTGGGCATTTAGGTACCAGCTGCAGCTGTCCAATTAATACTTTAGCTGCTGCTTCATTTAAATATGACTTGTGATGCCGTTTTACACTTGGAATTCTCGGGGAACATTCGGAAGCTCTCGGCTAGTCAAGAACGTTGACGTCTCTGTACTTAGCTTGTGTTGCCTCACTCACTCAGCGAAATTCCGTACTTAGCAGCCAGCAGGAGGTTGACTAGCACGGTAAGCCAGTAAAAATCACTTGTATACCCCATTATTTAACTTAACGTGTACCTGAAGCCTGAAGGTGCAGGTTTAAAATTAGTATGGTAAATCGAAAAAGGTCTTAAAATAACTATCAATAAAATTTATGTGCAACACGACTTTTTTTTATATTTGAAAATTCCGAGATACCCCAATGACCCACCTCCCCCCCCCAAAAAAAAAAAACATTGCCGGGAGGTAGGGACAAAAAGTCTATGGTAGCCAATAAATAGTTTGACCTCGAAATCAAATTATTTACGGAACTTCAAAATTCCTCATAATAACCGAAATAAAATGGGCGTTCACGTGATCTGGTCACCCTGGACCATTCTATATAATATTTTTATTGCAATGCGCAGCAGACCCCAACCTCACTCATAGGCTCCGGCCCTGTTTAACTTACAAGTGCATTTATCTGGAAACTAGGTTGAACGTACTAGTTACAGGCCACTGCTTGGCTTCTAGCTGACCCCCCCCCCCCCATATAGGCCCGAAAATAGAGCATATTTATTATATGCATACCGCACATTGTGATTAAAAAATAAAAATGTACCGGTCATGTGTATATTGTATAGCGACTTCATTTTTCATCGGTGCGCTCCAAAAGAATTAATCTCTTGTATGCTTTATACTGTGTATAGAAATGGAGGGGTGGGCGGGGGGGGGGGGGGTGAAAAAAGTAGTGAAACAAATCTATGGCATTCATCCCTATCTGTCCCAGTGCATTTGAGAATACAAAAGATGTTTCTGAAAGCCATCTATTATGACAACAATGAATGGGCACCGCGGATGGTTACCTTATGGCGGAAAGTTGGTCGCAGTGTTACGCGCGACGTGTTGGTATCCATTCTTTATTGTATAGGTTTCCCTTCAGGCGGTTGGTGAAATGACGTAGGTCTACTACTGTACCTACAGTATTATAAACGTTGCATTATATTGGTATCCCTGATGTTTCTCTATGCCAACAAAGGGGGGGGGGACTACACTCAGGGATCCAGCCCATTTGGGAGGGGGGTAGTTGTGGGTCAAAATAGGACAAACATAAATAAATAAGGACTTTTTGTTCCATTACTAAGCCAACCTAGCGGAGTTAGGGCTATAAAGCCCTCTCTTACACTCAACTAGGTAGGCCTGGGACCGCCTGCTTTACATGCCCTCCGAAGCATGGCCAGAAAATGTAGGATGTAGTATCGATTAAATCAGAGCGTAATAAATTAACTTACCATAGATTTACCAAAATTGGGGGGGGGGGGGCAGCTACCCCCCTGTATCCGTCCATGACTAAACTATCCCTCTAGGGAATCATCTATAGACATCTATGATCTTTTATTGTAGTATTATTATGTTCTCCGTTTTTATTTTTCCTAGTAGAAACCGCATAGTTCATTGGCATAAATAGGGGCTCCTGGGGGGCTTAGCCCCCCCTGGTCCACCCGTAGCCCCCCCCCCCAGGATTTCTGGTGACAAAGACGTTATGGAGGCTAAAGGCATTGCATCCACAATAATGAAAGGGAAATTAATTCTTAGCATGCTAGTTTTACATGAAAAAAAATCAAAATATATTACTAAAAATGCTGAAAACCCCAATTTTCAGAGCTATTTTTTTCCAATTTTTTCTCCGGGCCCCACCTCAATGGTAGGTTAATTCGCCGTTATAATATCTCCATTGTACTGCTTGCAAACATTGGCGAAAATAGGCGGGTCCTGGGCTAACGCCCCCCCCCCCAGAAGCACCCGTAGCCCCCCCCCCAGGATTTCTGGTAACAAAGACGTTATGGAGGCGAAAGGCCAATACAATCCACAATAACGAAAGGGAAATTAATTCTTGGTATGATGCTTATTTCATAAGAAAGACATCACAAAAAAAATCAACATATTGACCAAGTACTTTCACAAAAATATATATCTCAAAATGCTTAAAACCCCAATATATCAGACCAATTTTTCAAAAATTTTCTTCGGGGGAGACCCCCGGAGCCCCCTCAGTGGTAAATGTATTCGTCTGTAAAATCTCAAATGTACTGCTTGCAAAATGCGTAAAACCTCCAGAATTTGGGCCTATTCATAAATTTTTTCTTCGTGGGAGACCCCCGGGCCCCCCTTTCTCCAAGGTATAATATGCGTAAAACCTCACTAATTTGGGCCCATTTATCGATTTTTTTTTCTCCGGGGGATCAAAGTCTTAGGGTCCTAAAGCCCCCCCCCCCAGAAATTTTGGGAATTTACGCTGCATAGTAGTAGAAATTCTATTGGTAAACTATACTAACTTGAACCATCCATACGTCACAGCAGAAAAATCACGGTAAGTTGGCTGAGGCACGCTGTCCAAGTTCTACGCGAACAACAATAGTATATTTCATTTGTAAGATTACTGTTGTTCGCGTAACACTTGCAGTACAGTATGGCTCATAGTAAAGCTGCATTTTGCATTCATAGTTAAACAGAAGAGAAGACATGAGATTTTCTATCGAGGAACTTGGTTTAGCCGAGTTACGTAGGCAGTTAAGTTGCTGAGAAGAAAAGGTTCCCATTTCTTGACAGAGCTAATAAAAATTACCTTGCCTACTCAAACAAGAACGGAATAATGGCATTATTTAACTTAGTGGTGGCGGTGTCAATACGACCCATATCTTAATAAAAAACATTTAAGTGATCTCCACATCTCCAGCCAACTTTCCCAGGCGGTGCTGGCCTGTCAACTACTGTGTTGTATTTTAATGATGTGAAATTGTATTGAAGATCGCATTATATTGCTTTGTATGACACAATAGATAGGTACCCATAAGTGAAGAAGGAATAAATGGAAATTGACAGAAAAGGTGGTCCAGCAAAACAAGCCTCCCCCCATGCGACTACAGAAAGGAAATCCGCCAGCATTGTGCTGAGAAGACTTCGTGGTGCACAGAAAGGACTACACAGGGTGGGGATAGCTACGCCATCAAAGAACTAAAAAGGAGCTTGGACAGTATTGGGCGGGGTGGGGGAGGGGGTGTACACAATGGGTTACAATGGGGTGGACTATGACATAAGAAAATGCTGCAGCTCCTCGTTATACCCCATGTTGAATCAGCTGTTCTGTCCTTGCCAATATCATTATTTTGGGGAATTTCTCTTGATGCATGTTGACCGACGATGTTTATTAGAAAGATTGGCGCAATGTCATGTTTAGGCAAAAGGAAATAAAGAAAACTTTTAAATTTTTCATATGGGCGAATTTTGGTCCTTTCGGCCCACTCTTACAATTAACCCATAGCTTTATAGGCCTCCACCCTTCCACATAAACCCAATCCTGGCTCCGCCACTGCTTGCGGAATCCACATTCTATCTCTTGAGCAGGGGGAAAAAGTTCCTGCAATTGGGAGCTTTGCTCATGCATTGTCAAAGCCCAAAGGATTCGTCATTTCACTAATAAAGAGAATTTAACAATGGCACCCATGAAATTGTATACCCTCCGCAATACGCCACATTGTCTCTCTATGTCTTTTCAATCTGATATTCGCCTCTCTTAACTTATTACATTTTCTGAAAATCCAAATAACTCCATGCAAATGCAAGCAATGGACCTGGATACCACGATACCTGGATAACCACAGATACGGGTACCTAAATAGAGGGTTTTCGAAGAATGCAATGTACAATATAATTGTATATTATTATTATTATGAATTAAAATTTAAAATTATAAAATATAATTATTTCGATGATAAATATAAATCAGCTAGATATACGAGGCAACAACAAAGGTTACAGATATACCAATTGCATAGCTTACAATAAATATGGGGACTAAGAATAAAGTGCTAAGACCAACATTTGTTTAACGAAATCCCCCAATCTAACTTTATAGCATAAAAAAGGAAGAACAATTGGAGATGCAAAACAAACAAAAAAAAAGTCAAGAGCAAATTTTATTATACTTTTTACAATTAATTACAAAATGTATGTACAAAAGAATAAATAATAGGGGGGGGGGGGTTGTCATGACGTTAGCTAACATTTGCTAACATTTCGAGGAACAGCCCCTACAAGCCTGCCGTCCCATCACTTCTACTTACAAGTAGGTGGACCTCAAACAGTGGCGCCATTGCTGATTTTCCTTAAGGGTGGCTTTGGTGGACAAGAAGGTTAAAATAGGTACACAGTGCATATTTTTTTCATAGGGCGACCGCCCCCCCCCCCCCAAATGGCGCTACTGACACATTTACAATTATTGTGACAGATCTTCAGCCTTCATCCTTCATCTACGCCAAGTAATATTTCTCGAGAGGGGGTTTCTTGCTATAGTAACTTTTTGAATTGTTTTACGTGGCAAGTTTATATAATCTTCACTCTTGAGGCCCTCACTGGCACAAATATATACTTTTTATGGATAAATGCTGATGCTGTGATGCAAATGTAGTAATAATGACTATCAAAATATAAAAAATGATGTTGTTTTTTCAATGAATTATGTCATAATTTGATTTTTCGTATGCTATTAAATATAAATCAACAATAATTTATTGTTTTTATTTTTAAAAAGCTTTTAAATTGAAAAGCTATAAGTATCATAAATCATAAGAGACAATTGGAAATTGAAAGAAAGAAAGAAAGAAAATTGTCTTTATTTTCCATGTGGGCGAATTTTGGGCCTTTCGGCCCACTCTTACAATTAACAAAAAAAAATCATTAAAATGGGTCCAAAATATTTATTTACTCCTTTTAATTGGGGTGAAAAAAAAAAATTGGACCAACAATCCCCCTGGCAACATCGATAACTATAATCTGCATGCTTTCCTGAGTTGAAAACTATTTACAGAATGCGGTCCTCATATTTCGCATACTCAACTATACCTAAACCTGTATAGAGATAAGCAAGATTATCGCCAATAGCTAAGCAAAACTCCGAACCTGGTGTAAACACATAGTGCATAGGCCATAGATAGAGATCATTCATTCGTTAGCAGGGGCGTCATTATACTAGTGACAAACTGACAACTGAGTTCTTGCACAGAATGTATTACTGTTACAGATTCTTCAAACCCAATCCGAGACTAGTAGGTGTTTTATTGGTCTCGAGTCTCGGTCATGAAACCGAGACTTTTATGTAGCCTCGGTCTCGGAAAGTCTCGTTGCGGGACCGAGACCGAGGCCCGAGACCGATACATCATAGAGTGAATCAGGAAGCATAAGACTACACGAGGACGTTTCTAAGCCCTGAGCACCAAGACAAGATATGTTAAGCTTGCAATCAGTGCATCAACCATATTGATTCAAAATTTAAAAGTTATTATTCGGGACCGGGACTTGATTGGTCCCGATACCGGTCCCGGTCCCGAAATCCGTGGTGCCGGTCCTGAAATCGGGACTTAAACTTGGTCCCGGTCCCGATTCGGTACCGGGATCGGGACCGGTACCGGTACTGAGTCCCGGTACCGGGCGAACACTAAGAGGAATTTCATTCATTGCCAGAAGGCTACAGTGAGTACTCTATGATGTTTTATTATTATTAATTATTAATCAAATTTATATCTTGCAGTGCCACTGCGCTAAGATCGCTCGATAAGCGGAAGCTTGAGCGTGATAATTATACTTAAAAATAACAAATTGTTTTTTTCAATATATGCACCTTGTCCGGGGTTACTGGTCAAGCAAAAAAGTGAAGTGAAGTGAAGTACCAAATTCGCCCATTGGTTTTTGCCTTTTCGCATTGGCATTAGTATTGGAAGTGGATAACCCGGCATAATATGTCCTATGTGTCAATCCAGTAATTTCGCCTTACTTGTTCCCAATTCGGACGGAGGGAGGGCGGGGGGGCTGAGGCCTGGACGCCTGGTCGGTCATAAATGTACCCGAGTACCCCTAAATCATTTTAGGTAGGATTCTTTATACGTAAAGTATGTTTATACCTTGAAGGAAAAAAAAACAATCTTTGTGAATTTGTATTTGGTTGAAAACAGCATGAAAAGAATACGCTTCGCCGAATGCTAAACACGACTGTTTCCGTGATTCCCATGTATATAAATAATCTATCATGTTCTTTAGCTACCGTACCATCAAACTCCTCCCCCCTCCCAAAAAAAATCCATAGCAAAATCAAATCCTAAGCAGTTGTATTCCTGAGTGCTAAAGTGCAATACGGGTACTCGAATTCAAAAATATTTTCAGACGATAACCAGAAGGTAGTTTATGCGAGTTGGAGGAAAGGCTGGATTCTCCGGACCGTGTTGATGTCTATTGTCTACACACACTATGCCTAAATAAAAGCTCGGCATTGTACTCGCCTCCCATTGTTATCTTTCAAGATTTTCTCCTACAATTCAGTCAGTCAGTCATTCTCTCAATTAGAATTTCTAGGCATTCAGATGGGAGAGGGAATTGAATAGGGGCTTTATTCTCAGAATAATTGGTCCCCTATTCTTTATGAGAAGTTTGACTGCAGGCCGTACAATGGATTCCTCGTTGAGGTTGCGGCAAATCTGCGAACCTGACTGCATACTATTTAAAGCAGTGTTCACACTGCACACTCATTTCATTTTCATTTGCTGCTCTCAGCAGCTTAGTACAGTAATTGGTATGAGTTGGGTTAGGTGTTGACTTCATGACTTGTCTTTAGCCAAAAATTAGGGCAAAACATGACCTTCCCCTGTTCAATACTATATACAATTAGGTATATTAGCACGAGATTTCCTTCAGCAGCCCGATCATGGCGATTTGGAATTATAATACCGGGGTTTATTCAATTGTTTTAAACAAATGCGTACAAAACACGCGGGAAATTTTTCTATTTTTTCTCCCTTAGATGTAGACACAATATTAAATTTCAATTCTTATTATATTTCAAAAATTCTACCTGTGCATTTTAATATATGTATATCTAATATACAGTATATATAATATGTGTAGGCTATTAGTATTGCCTTCAATTATTAAACAATGCAACCAATCTCTTTAGTCCATTGAAATGTTACATTAGCTTTGCATTTCTTAGAGGCAGCAATTTTATTTTATAGATATGTGAGGGGGGTCAATAGAAGCTTAACCTCAACCCTTTGTCCCGCGGCCGCCATATTGAAAAAAGGGGTGAAAACATTTTTTTCACGTTATATCGGAAACTATGCGTCTTACAAAAAATTTGTAAAATAAATAATTTGTAGCAAATTGTTTTCCCTACAAATATGTTTATATAACTTTTCGCCCTAAATTAAAAATTAAAGAAGTTATAAGCAAAAAAGTAAGAAAAGTTTTATAACAATTTTCTTTTTTGCTCTAAAACTTTTTTTTATATACATTTTACAAAAAAATTACCTCAGACCAATCTTGTAGATGATCTTTTGAGGAAAATTTTATCCCCATGACTTTTTTTATTTCATTCATTTAAAACGCTGTTACAGCGCTCCAAAGTTGACCCGGCTCGTCAAAGCTCATGAGAATCCGGTCGAAACGAAATGTTTAACTTATTTTATTATTTTTTTTTAATGTAAAAGTATTCTTACAAAAAAATTTTAAATTCGTACAACTTTACTTATTCATTCCTAACTCTTTTCCCCGCTAGCTATGGCTGAATGGCTCCCCATCGCCGACGCAAAAAAAAAAAAAAAAATCCTCTGAGGTAAAGTCTGTAGGCGCGTTTTTTTTTTTACGTGGTATCCCCAGTAGGCCTACTCCACGGACATCTTGCTTATAACGTAATCCTCGACATCATAATATTATTAATCACTTATTAGCTGGCTACTCTAATCGACTTTTCTTCGATGGTCCAGACTGTGGCTCAGAATCTAAATCAACGACAAATATGAGAGTTTGAGGAATGACAGGAGTTATAATTGGAGTCATAGTTGGAATTTATTCTTCAAATTCAAAAGCCCCAATCTTCAGGATTTTGATATCTTCCTAGCCACGACTGGATCTGGTGATATACTCGGAGACTGTGAAAACAAGCAGCATCTTGTGTTGGAGGCAGCGATGATAAATTAAATTAATTTTTAGTCACTGTCTTGGCAAATCGTTTGTATTGCAAGCCATCTAGTGAGTCGTCTTTATTACCGCCGCATAAAGCTGTGAAAAAACGTTCGCCAACAAGAGTGAGCAAAGATGGATCGACTTTCTCACTCAGGAATAGCGCGGTACCTACCACCAACTAATTCAGGATGTTTCTCGGTTTCTCCAAATACTTGGTTGGCTAAACTCAGCTGGGAAAATCGAAAACGCCAAACGCGCCTACAGATTCTACCTCATAGGTAGCGGGGAAAAGAGTTAGGAATGAATAAGTAAAGTTGTACGAATTTAACAAACATTTTGTAAGAATAAATTTACAATAAAAAATAATAATAAAATATGTTAAATATTTCGTTTCGACCGGATTCTCATGAGCTTTGACGAGCCGGGTCAACTTTGGAGCGCTGTAACAGCGTTTTAAATGAATGAAATAAAAAAAGTCATGGGGATAAAATTTTCCTCAAAAGATCATCTACAAGATTGGTCTGAGGTAATTTTTTTGTAAAATGTATATAAAAAAAAGTTTTAGAGCAAAAAAGAAAATTGTTATAAAACTTTTCTTACTTTTTTGCTTATAACTTCTTTAATTTTTAATTTAGGGCGAAAAGTTATATAAACATATTTGTAGGGAAAACAATTTGCTACAAATTATTTATTTTCAATTTTTTTTTGTAAGACGCATAGTTTCCGAGATATCGCGAAAAAAATGTTTTCACCCCTTTTTTCAATATGGCGGCCGCGGGACAAGGGTGGCGACCCCTCAAACTTGAGGTTAAGCTTCTATTGACCCCCCTCGCATATTTATAAAATAAAATTGCTGCCTCTAAGAAATGCATTACTCGGTCCTTAAATTGTAACATTTCAATGAACTACTTTGTATTCTAATAATTTATTAAATCGTATTTCCCGCGCATATTTTAACACCGTCACGTGACACCTTACTACTGTGCGATTATATAAACCCCGGTATTATAGTAATCCCAAATCGCCATGATCGGGCTGCTGATGTCGTTAGAAGTTAACTTCGAACCTGCAGTTTTCCTACCTATACATCGTGATAGAGGTTTTATGGTGACTTTCCAGCCAAAATAAGAGAACCGGTCCGAGTTTACTCGAACATGCTTTCCAATTTATCAAAATTAGTAGATAGAGAAAATGAGTAATTTCATGGTAAATAATTTTCCTATGGTTAAATTTCCGATATCCCGGGGGGGGGGGGAGGGGGTTGTCCACCTGACGTCACTGGAGGTGAGGTAAATTCTAGATAGGACAGACACATTACCACAGCAATACTGGCAGGGCACGCAATGCATTTGAGCGTGAATTTTCTATCATTTTTTCAAACAAACATTTTTTTTTACAAAACCAAATACTTTTCTGGGAAAGCAACCTGTCCGGTTTCGTTACTCAATTTAACACCTAAAACATGCCTGAAGGTAGAAATCATCGATAGAAAGGTTTCGCAGAAAAATTAATTTTTAGTCATTTTTCATTAAAATTTAGTTATTTTTATTTTTTTACTCCAAGAAGCAACCTATCAAGGGGCAAGCGACCCCCCGCATTTCGTTAACATTAATAACGACTACAATATATGTGAATTTAAAAGAAATCGTTGGAGCCGTTTTTGAGAAATAATTTTTTTAGACGTTTTTTGGGAGTTTTTTGAGAATAAAACCCCCCAAATTAAGTTAGCCCCAAATAAAAAAATTGTTCCGAGGTATGATGTTTGTGAACCTACATGCCGAATTTCATCAAAATCGACCGAGTAGGCCTAGTTTGCCCGGAAATCGACGCACAGACAGAACTACAGACAGACAGACATTTCGTAAAAACCACTTTTTTGGGTTCCTGGGACCTTAAAACTTGTAAATCCGTTGAAATCTCGGAATCGAAAATTTCGACCGTCACAAAGCTTTCCTTATACTATGTATAAATTGGAAAGCAAAAACACCAACAGTGTATATGGTACTAGTATATTGTAATTGTAAATACTGTGCGAAGTGGCCTTTTAAAGTTTCTAACATTAAAATTGACTGAAGATCTTTCTCAGGGCCTTATATCCGACATTATGGAATCAAAAAAAAACTGGACCTGAACCCGCAACCTAAGCCTTTCCGGGGCATGGTATTACCATCTTCCATCTATACCCCTGAGAGGCATAGATATGGGTTCGAGTATTTCGTAATATCGTAATTTCATAATGTTTCCTTATCGGATCTAATTGTACAAAAAATGCTTAAGGGGGGAGTTGCTGATCCTGATCGCCGTATTAGACTATTAGTTACTAATTAGTTGGTATATATTCCCGAACACTGACAATCAAAATGAACCCAATGAAAAAATTAATGATTTTATGCTTGGTTGCATAATCATGAAACTGCAGGAAATTTTCATTCTAGTGCCATATGGATTGTAGAATTTTTCATGAAGTGTCAGCTTCTGGACAGCTATCAATTACCCCAAATTGAAATATTGGCCGAAATATTGTGGCCAATTTTTTATAAACTGAACGAATGATTGATTTTTTAATTTCATTTATTGAAGTCAATTACTATCAGGGCTCTGCGTTATTGTTTTTCTATAATTACGGTAAGGAACTCAATGTAGTCAATCATCGCAGTTTTTATGCGCAACTTGCCTACCAAAGACACTTCTGCATTCGATGTACTATGTATGTAAATGTAATAAAGCAAGTCATTTTTAGTTGCATTGTAGGGTACTTATTGTTTTCGTCTAAATTCATTTAATTAGTTAGTTCCAGTCACCAAAAAATGTCCATGTAAGCCGAAAAATTCAGTAATTATGCAAATGCTAAATCGTCGTCGTCCTAGCCACAGCCCAGCAATTGGCCCCGACAATGATCTTCAGATTCAGGTTCAGATTTACATATAGAGTGCAGATTTAGGCTATTTGTAAGACCTCATTATCTATAGTCTAAGACAAGACTACGCTACTGTATTGTTTAATCTGCGATGATTCGAGATTCAATTCGATTGGCGAATATTTCATCCGATTCGATTCGATTTAAAGAAAAGTTTCTAATACTCGAATCAAATTGAATGAAATATCAATTAAACGAAAAAAAACAGTACCTACTTATAGGTTGCGATGATGTATGGAGAAAGTTTGCGATTCCACTGAATTTAAAAAATTAAAACCATTTATTTTAGCTTTCAGAAAACCCTGAATTGCCGATCCATTGGTTCCTAAGTTTAAAATTCATACAATGTAGGCGTAAATTGAATTATAATGTGTCCTCGCTAAAGCTTATCTCAGTGCAAAATCGAAACGACTTGTTAGTGGTCGCGGGTGTGTCCCAGTGTGTCACTTGACCAGGAAGCCCTCATGAAAATCATTTGCTCTATAAAAAGCCTGAACATCCATTGGGCCGACATCAGTTGCTAGCTGGAAACCAGAGTAGCCATTCAATCAAACAAGATGATGAAGTTGGTGAGTAGATTTGAAAATTTAGAGGGCCTGTATAATATTATTAAACTCATGCAGTACAGTAAATTCTGCGAAGATTTCATGAGCTCTATCCCCCTGCTAAAATTGAAATTTGAGCATTTGAAATAGCCCCATGCTTTGGTATAGAATAAACGATAAATTGTCGAAGGGATGAAAAAAAGGGTATTAACTAAGAGCGGTTTCCGCATCATCACTTAAAAAGTCTCGGTAAAAAATCATACAAACATCAATTTGTATATGGCGGTGCCGTCCAGTATATCCCTTTTCAATCGATGGTGTTGTGTGTCATTGGAAGGAATTTGATCCCATTCTATTTTACCAGTGCTGTAACATCGGTGTTGTTTTGGTATAGCCTAGATTCTACTTTCTGGGCCCTAGACTAAAGGACTACAGTGTGTTAGAGACATGCCAAATTATAACAACAACTATAATACCTTCATTGGTAAAGAGCAGTTCACTTGAGCGCCGTGTCGTAGATCTAAATAACAGAGCTGACAGCAGAGTCATACTATACGAATTTTCCCCCCAATTTGTTGTTTTTCTTTGTTAGGTCGGCTACTTTTGGGACCATCCTCGTATTAAGGAGAGAAGATATGAAATAGAAATGAAAATATAAAATTAAAGCTGTTCTCAACAATCTTACCCATGTGCAGTAAATAACTATACTACTCGTAGTAGCCTACCTAACTGTACCGGTCGAGAGTTAGGACTAGTTTAATTTCATACTTATCTTCCCTTCATCTTTGAATCTATAGTCCCTATCATTCGAATGTCAAATTTCGCCATGTCTCCCTAAATGGCGAAATGTAAAAATACAGCACAACGGCAATACGTTTTCACTAGATATACACGGTTAAAGACCCAATGACATGGATACAGTCTGTAAGCTACGTATACCTATCGTACAATGTACCTATGTTGGCATTTCCCTAACTTCAGTCTTCTAACTTGGGATAGATACAATATGTTCAATGCTGGTGTAATGTCCACTATGTGTGCAGGTGGTTTGCGTGTTCCTCGTCGCCCTGGCCTTCGCCTCTGCCCAAGTACTCCTCCCTGGAGTCGCCTCTGTCGGGGGGTACGGTCTCCACAGCCCGTATGCCGTCAGCTCGGTCGCACGCGCCCAGATCAGCCGCAGCGGAGTACTCGTCGGCAGCCCTGGTGTTATCTACGGCTAGACGCACTCACACACCACAGAGCTCGTTATCCATGATGTTGAATCTTTTATAGTCATTACAGCTGTTTATATTTTTATTAAAATAGTCATTTTATGATTTTGACTTATTTTGTAATGATGAATCTGCTCCCTTGTTTTGTAATTTTAGTAGAGTGAACTGCCCAGCTCAGTAATGCAACTTATAGCTGAAATTGCTGAGACTTGAAAAGACGACGGAGTTAACTGTCTAATGACGACTTTTGTGATAGATTGGTGCGATTCTCTCTGACTTTTCCCAATGTAGCCCATCTCTAACCTTAGAGATCTCCCCATAATGTTTGTGATTGTGGAACGAAAAATTAATTAATTTCATCAAAATTACTCGGCCACATGTTGTTGATCAACAATATTGTCAATATTGAAAACGCAGCCAGGTTAAGTTTATAGCATTGCGTCTACATTTATTGCCAGCGTGCTCATTATGTGTCCCATCATTATTGCTGGTAAGTTATTATCATTCCAATAGACTATATACATGAATGTGCATGTAATTTTTACCAGCCGAAATTAGGGAATGCAACAAAAAATTCTTGATCCTCTAATTTTGGTTATGTAGACTATGCACGTTGAAAAAATTGAAGAAAAAACGCAGTCTTTCATTTGTTTGAATTTTTGGTCGCGCTGTATTTTGTATAGTCAATAGAGTAGTTCAGTGTTGCAAGACTATGAGCTTCTAAGTTTGTTTAAGTTGCGACTTTGGGAAGCATCTGCAGCTATTTGGAGCTTACTGCTAAATACAGTCAGTTAGCCGAAAGGTGAGGTTTTAGAGAAATGCAGAATCTAATTGAATTTTTTCAACCAAGTCTGCCGAGTGGTTCGGTGGAGAATCCGTGAACATATAGACAAGAAAGAGGGGGGGGGGGGTGCTATGGGACCTCAAAAGGTGGAAATCTGTTGAAATCTCGAATTCGAAAATGTTGACCATCACAAATCCTTCCTTATACTAACGTATGAAAAGGAAATCAATTAGTATACTGTCCATTGTTTTCGTTTTATTTCACCGTGTAGGAGGCTGTGTCGCCTGTGTCACATACAATATAAATTAATGATTAAATATACAGTATAATTATTATAATACACTTACCCTAATCTCATTCTTGGAGATGCTCTCTCTTACCGGATTTGTTTCTTCTTTTTCTGGTAACTGCGAATTGTCCTCTAAGTCGCCGTTACAAGCCTTTTATCACTTCCGGGAGCCAACCCATCAGTAGTCTAAAAGACATGTAACTAGCGCTCTGATTGGCTAATAATGACGCATAATTGATGACAGCAGGCCATAGGTACATGGTACACTGGCACGCACGTGTAGATCTTGCTGCCCAGACTGAATCATTACTATGCCATTTAGGACAATTGTCAGCACAATACTAAATCTAACAAAAGTGTTAACTATAGTTTAACTTATATATAGTGTTTTACATTTATACTGTGCATCAAATGCAATAATAGAAATCAATTCTTACTGCTGTAAAGGCCAGAACACGGCCGATCTCCTATAGCCAGAAATCCAGAATCCCCGCTGGTTTGGAGTGCCTGTGTATGTTGGCAAATAGCCGGCTGCCATACCAAGTTGAATCCAGTGGACCAGAGCAGGTTCAAAGCTGCAGATAACTTGGTCGTGTGCACAGTTCCGGTAGGGAAACATGGTAGGACTTGTCCTGGTCACCTCCGAACTAATCGTGTGACTTCACTGTGTTTCCCAAGTGGTTCGGAATCCACTATAATAAGGAGGTCCACTGACCTATGGTCTGGCGTAGGACAGTGAAGTCAGGGTCGCTCTCTGGGCTCAAATATGAGGCCTAAGTCGTTATTTACCCGACGAACACTACTACTACCATAGATTTTAATGATAATATTATTATAAAAATCTATGACTACTACTAATGTTGACAAATAACAAAAACATATTTTTGTCTTGAGTTGGTATGTGGGTTTACATTTTATGTATTGTAATTCTGCTATTTGTTAATTATTACAATTATTGTAAGTGTGGATAGACATTTCGCCTATTGTAAAAATGAAGGCAACCAATCCTTTCTGTCTTTCTATAAATTTTAATATGGCACAAAGGCGGTCCCAGACCTCATAAAAGGGGGAGGCACTTGTCAGTGGCGTAACGACAGGTTTTCGAAGGAGCATAATTTGGCGCCTCTCCACCCAATTTCATAAAAGTTGCCCGAGAAAGAATCAATAAAATTATGGACAAGGGGAGTCCGGGGGTCTCCCCCGGGAGAAATTTTTTAAAAATTATAAATATATTATAATAAAATTATAAATACTATCCACAATAATGAAAGGGAAATTCTTGGTATGCTTAGTTTTCATTAAAGACATCATGAAAAAATCAAAAATTGACCAAGTACTTTAACAAAAGTATATTACTAAAAATGCTTAAAATCCCAATACTTCAGATCTACTTCTTCGAAAAAATTCCCCCCCCCCCTTTAGACTTATGTATACTTTTGAGCCTGTCAGAACTTGTAAAAAAAAAATGTGGAGAGATTAAAAACAAACCTTTTTTAATTTTTAAAGTAGGTATCGAAAACAGGCCAAAAGTTTAAATTTAATTTTTTTTGTCTTACTGAAGTTGAATAGTACTTGTATAGTGTATATGTAGGCTATATATATACAATATATACTGTATATTTGCATACACATCAAAATATAAAATAAATAATGAAAAACTCATATAATTTGCTTAGCAGACTTCAGCAGTGAATGAGTGCCTAATGAAAAATAAAATCAAAGCCTTAGCGTCCTAAAGCCCCCCCCTCCCCCGTAAATTTTGTAAATTGCGTATGATTGCGTGTTACGCAAAATGCGTAAATTTTGGCAATTTACGCCAATGTTTATAAGTATAAGGTACAGTAGTTACTCTTTGGGCAAGAATTTTTTATCCGCTACGGAAAATTTGCCCCTGAATTTAACAGATTATTAACCAGTTCTGTCATCACACAGGTGGATTATCCTTCATAAGTTTATAATTGAAGAGCGAATACAACGACGACTTTCTTATTAGGAAACTGTAACAATAATTTATTTTTCAATAGTTTTGAGGAGTAGGCTACTTTTAAAAAGTTTATTTAGTCGGATTTTTGTCAGCACAATGCAAATATGAATCTAGGTGTAAAATAGGCAAATAAAATAAGTAAAGCAATGCAGGTTTTTTGTCTCGGTGAGTAAATTACGAACTTCAGCGAGCCTACTATGTGTTTACTTATTCGTGGGGGTTAAAAATGTAAACAAAACAATTCTTAGCAGAACTTTCCATTCTAAAATTATCTTGTATGTATACATTTTCAATCTCAGGCTAAGATGAAAAATAATCGCCGTTGTAGGCCCGCTGTGGGCCTCATAACGGTCTACTGTGCCATAATTAATAATTCTGGGGTTAACACTGTAAACAAAACTATTTAGAGTAGACTTTGCATTCTAAAATTATTCTGTTTACATTTTTCACCCCATAGCCTAATAAGTTATTCTTGAAACGCCATTGAACGCTGAACTTCAATTGATTTATCTTCGATATGCTTCAATGTGGAAAACTGTCCCTATATGAGAGCGAATCTTCATGTTACATACTTTTGGCATCTTTTTCAGGCTAGTTTAACTTGTTTAAATTATAAATGTGCCGATTAGTAATGACATTGAATATATAACACTAGTAATGAGTACCTGCCTACAATATTCAAGTACATTTCGGCGCGTTTCCTTTTTCATTAAAAAGTCAAATTCATAGAAAAATATAAACAGCTGTAATGATTATAAAAGATTCAACATCATGGATAACGAGCTCTGTGGTGTGTGAGTGCGTCTAGCCGTAGATAACACCAGGGCTGCCGACGAGTACTCCGCTGCGGCTGATCTGGGCGCGTGCGACCGAGCTGACGGCATACGGGCTGTGGAGACCGTACCCCCCGACAGAGGCGACTCCAGGGAGGAGTACTTGGGCAGAGGCGAAGGCCAGGGCGACGAGGAACACGCAAACCACCTGCAGGCACAGTAATGGGCATGAGATGGAAATATAGATGGCAGAAATGTCTTTAGATGTACATTATGACGTAGAATGTAGCCGTCACTAAAACATATTCGCCACAGTTATGGAATTTGATTTGTAAAATACACGGCGGATATTGGATCGAAGTAATTCCTAAACTGGCCAGCAGTTTGTGTTAGTGACGGTCTCATTATGTACATCCCACCATTGAAACATGTTTTATAGCTCTATATGATCTATATATTTTTCCTACGATTTTTACTTATTTTTTAACTGACCATGGCGCCGTATAGGTGGCCTCTTAAGGCAACGATTTCCAAGTATTTTTTAAACGGCAGGCCTTTGACTGAATTAATTAATTCTTTACTTCATAGCCACAAAGATATGAAAATTGACGAAAAAACGTATAAAATATACAAGCTTTCGTAGTAAATTAGCTTTTGCGGACCTGAATTACTATTCTAAAAAAACGAGATAAAGTGCATTGATGAGTGAAAAGTGGGTCTGATTTTTTAAGAAGCTTGTGTTTTTTATTCATTTTTCTAAGAACATTTTCAAATCCATGCTGCTGCTTTGAAACGAGGGATTAATTAATTTAGTGAAAATTATTTGGAAATCTCTTCCTTAATGATATGAAAATTATAACTTTTAGTTTAATAATTATGCAATAATATAAGCTCATTGCTCAACATACAATACACTACTATAATTTTAAGATATTACTCACCAACTTCATCATCTTGTTTGAATAGCTACTCTGATTTCCAGCTAGCAACTGATGTCGTTCCGCTGGATAGACCAGGCTTTTATACAGAATACTTTGGAGTAAGCACGTTTTCCTGCTCCTATAAATCGACCACACCCGAAGCTGTTTACAACTTTGTGCCTATTTTGGTTAGACCTAAGCTTATTACTCATAATCAATAGGTAGGTACCTATTTTCTGAATTTATGGTTCCAATTGGCCCATACCAGTACCTTACCTTTTTTGTGATTGACTTGTAGTCAATACTTTATAGTGGTCCATTAAACTTTGCCTTTTCAAACGACCTCATTGCTATTGTCCACCTCTACAATGTACATTATTGGGGAATGTCCAATTTGCTCTTGTAAGATTTAGTTATTATTCTTGTAAACAAAGAGACAATATGAAAGCTTATATTTTGTTTTCTGAAGATGGAGGCCTCGAAAAATTGCCTACCTTTGTTTATCATATGTAACAATGAACAATTTTTACTTCAATGCTTAAATTTTCAAAACTCTTAATTGATAAGCTAGTAAGATGCTTCAAAAACCCCAGGGATAATTCGGGATAATTTTATCATTTGAGTTCGTGTTAATACTGCACATACTGTATATGGTGTTATAGGAAATACTATAGCTTTTAGGTAATTTTGATCGAATTTCCTCAGATGGAACTTGTATTTAATATGTTTAGGCTGATAATCTAAGTGTACCTGCATCCCCATTTATGGGACCCGAAACTTTTTGCGGCGTCGGGGAAACCCTCGGCAGCAGATTCGTTAAAGCTAAGGAGAACCGGAAAGCTGCTGATTACTGGACCTCATTGCCGGGGCTTCAGCAAGCCAAAATGTTCCTGGGAAGCCACCAGCGCAAAAGAGCAAGAGCAAGAGGATTCCTCTCTGGGCATTGCAACTTGATTGGACATCTGACTAACATAGGTGTCAGAGAGTCTAGAGCATGAAGATTCTGCAATGAAGGAGCGGAGGACCCCGAGCATATCCTCCTTCACTGCGATGCAATCGCACGAAGAAGAGCAGCATCCTTGGGAAGCTTGCAGTTAAATGTAAAAGACCTACCGCTTCTAAATCCCCACAAGGTCCTGGCTCTCCGAAGGGAGATAGGCCTCGAGGAAGTGATGTAGATACTTTGTTGTATGGGGCACAATAGGCTTAAGTGCACATAGGTAACATCTATACCCCAATTAATAAAAAAAAAAGTCTACCTGTATGTGTCTTCCAAAATCAATAACAAAACCAATACAATTCTAAAGTTGGGAGAACGTAACAATTTTTTTTTTTTTTTTTTGCATGAATAGTCTACCTAGTTGCCACGAATCGGATTCTAATGCTGCCGATATGCTAATTCAAATCAAACAATCAACAAGTCGGGATTATCAAAACTAGTGTGTAGGTACAAAGGTAAACAGGTCCGATTTCACGGTCAGGGGCAGGGCTGGACCCTTTGGCCATGCATCCCATTACCAACTAGACTGCTAATCGGTTAAATATGGTATATACAGTAGGTACAATAAAGCAACAGTGATATATCAGGAAGGAGCATGGGTGCAATACAATCAAGGACTTAACCAGTCCGTTTCAGGGAGGGGGGGGGAGGGGGTCGTGTGGTGGGTCACAATAAACTTACCTTAAAATTAATTAATTGATTACAACGGACTTACTACATTGGGGGGGGGGGGGGGGGGGTGCTGCCAAACCAAAAATAAAAAAACCTGCTGTGCGGCATCATGATTGCAAATCACGACACCTCTTGCTCACAAAATAAAAGAACGCTATACTAAGTTTAAGTTTAATTAAATAGCATTTGGTTTCTTTATGTCATTCGGTAAGGCGCCCATTCCACCGACCGGCTAGGGCTATTTACAAAAACGGTGACGTGGTAGCAGACATTCAAGACTTAGGTGGCGTTTCCACCGACCTCGCATTGCAGAATGCAAATGACATTGACAGAAATTAGAATTCTTTTTATAGAAATCTATTTAAACTTAACATATCCCATGACGCCATTTCTTAATTTTAGTTTGTTTGTTTGTGATTTTACTGTATGATCATTGATCAATTTTAACTATGGCATAGGGGAAAATAAACATTTCCGTCAATTCTGCAATGCGAGGTCGGTGGAAACCCCGCCTAAGTCTTGAATGTCTGCTACCACGTCACTGTTTTTGTAAATAGCCCTAGCCGGTCGGTGGAATTGGCACCTAAGTACGCCGCGTCAGTAGGTACTGAGGTTCTCGTACGAGTATACAAGTACAGTATATATATAGGTACTTATGTTATAGAGCTGAAGACATTCGCTGTAGGTTATATCGAAACAACTCTCATATTGTGTTTCCGACTTAGTTTACATTTGTTTTCTATAACCGGCTTAAAGTAGCTAGTAGCGTAGTACCGTAGCCTATGATAATATATCTATAATATATATTTATAGAATATTATACAGATTTGTGTCTTATTTTTGATAGCATACCGTAAAATGTATTTTGATTTTTTTCATAGCTTCATTTTCTTTGTTTCAGGTAAGCTCTAAAAAGTAAGCCCCTGCTGCAGTTGTGTATATCGGTGGTCTATAGACTATAATAGGTACGTCCAATCTCATAATGGCCCGGCCAAGACTTGTGAGTGAGTGGTCAGATATGCTATTCAATCAAACACCCTTGGCCTAGGCGGCTAGGCTAAGGAAAATACCATGTTTATTAGGAATTCCGCCACCCTTTATCCCTCAAAAATATTATTATTATTTTTTAAATAATTACTGTAACTAGTAGTAAGTAGTTCGTGTTCATAAAGAAATGATTAAACTGAACTATAGCCTAATATAATTTCGGCATTCATTACCTAACAATATTGGTCTCTTCTAGCCTCTATAGGTAGAACCAATTGCAAGTTTTTTTTTTTATAAGTGTGGACTTGCTGAGTTTCCTACTTCTACCTTATTCTTGGTGTAACGAAATAAGCCACTGTTCCCTATAGTGCAGTGGCCTGTTTACTTCAAGCAGGCTGTCAGTCAAGTGACAACCTTATGCAGATGGGCCCCTCTCGTCCCTGAAAAGTTAGCATCAAAGGAAAGCTACGGCATGTAAGAGCCTAGGTTAAAGTATTAGTTTATTTCAATTACTGTAAACCAATTGACAGATGGAGCTTAAAGTTTCCATGCACATATTGAATAATCAAGCCTCCAGGCCTTTACAGTGAGACTTTGAAAATTTAACTGAAAAACTGAAAAAAAGTTTAGCCTTTACAAATAGAAAAGTTTAGCTGAAGCCCACAAGGGTTTACGTACGGGCTATTTGCATGTGAACATTGAAGTATGGATTGATTAAATGTTAAATTGATACTAATTTGATAGTTCAAAATGATAGGAAACAGAAAGAACAACTTTTAAAACCGCCGTTTCACAAATGTATATAATTCAAAATGGGTGTGTAGCGTCCTCTGTGTGAGAATCGAAAATGAAATTTAGTTCAAACGTTTAACGCTAGGTGGCAGTTAGCTTCACTTTTCATTCCAGGAGTCAGGGAACGGAAAGCGACGCTGCCATCCGGTTGCGGGTGCAGGAACTACATAGTTCACTAGTTTCCCTATAGGTGCCATTAGTGCACACTTGTTTATTTATTACTTAGTTCTTAGACCGGTAGGTGGCATATGAGTTTACTTTTACAATTTTTTCTCCCTTGCTTCCTTTCGTAAGCGCCCTACCCTCCTTTCATGTGAGTAAGAATTTGAATTTCCATATGAATGCCTTTGTGAGGAAATGACTCCTTTTTACAAGCTTCACTTACTATCCCAACTTTATAAAAATTTGTTTGATATGACTTTCCCTTTACTATGACATCCCTTTTCTCCATCGTTTCATTTTTATAACTTTCACAGATTCACACTCATACTCACTCAGATATCTATTGCCATCTTCGAGGTGCAATATATCAGGCTACTGGTACCGAACACTCTTTTTTTTCTTTACAGTCTTAAGGTTGAGATTAGGGAATAAATTCTAGAAGTTTAGTATTTGACAGATATTATTCCCACCTCAAGGAAGCACTAAATATTTTAAGCTTACAAAAACACTATTAATTGAAATTTGGATATGGTAAGGCTGAAGGCTCAGGGCTAGCAATAATATAAGCAAGCGAAAGCTACAATATTATCCTGCCTATATATTAAAATAAAACCTGCCAAGGGGTGAAGTAGCGTTTTTTAAAACTGCCAAATTTTCACGAACTGCGGACAGCCTATTTAAATGTCCAAAAGGATTTGATATATTGGTATATAAGGTATATATTGTAGGTAAGTAGAAAGGTAAATGTAATCAGAATATCCATGTAATACCTAAAACGTCATGGAGGGTAGGAAATAACCTTATGTTACATTTCATTATTATATTTTGACGCTGACATGTTATTCATGTATGAAGCAGACACAAAACAAAATGGCTCTTTCGTTGGCCTATACTTAGGCCCGCTGGCCCCGCTCCCACCATAGCTTGACAATTGTCGGTAAGGAATACAAGGCCGTATTTATGGGGGGGGGGGATCCAGGGGTCTGAAACCCCCCCCCCCCCCCGTCGTGAATAATTCCATCATCCACAAAGTATTATCGTATACTTTCATTCTTTTTCAGTCCCTTCAAAAGGTCGTTTTTAAATTAATAAAAAATGCTCTGTTCTTTCTATATTTCAACTTGTTGTATTTACCAAAATTTAGTTTATTGCTTTCTTAAGCTCGGTATACGCTGCTATGGTAGCCTCGGGCCTTAGGCTAGCTTACCTACCCCCCCCCCCCCCCCGTCGCAAATCTACATAGCTACGGCCTTGAGGAATACTGGATGGCACCGCTATACATTTGTAAAGATGGTGGCAGTGGCGTATAATATAAATTATTTTTGGGAGGGGCCAAGACCAGATCGCCTCTAGCTATCAACTTCATACCGCGGGCAGAGGACCGGGGCGGCGTTGCATTCTACCAGCCGAACCGCTTACCGCTCACAGTTGACCCGAACACCTATTAGATCTCTCAAATTAAGCATTACAACAACTCACATTATTAGTTAATTTCGTATTACATTTTCCCATTTCGGGCAGTGGAGATGGGCTCCAGTAAGGCGCAAATTCCACCGACCTCGATAGTGATAGTGATATTGACGTGGTAGCAGACATTTTTAGACTGTCTTTAATGTCTGCTACCACGTCAATATCAGTATAATTATTAAAATCAGCAAATTAATCAAATTAGTTTGATTACTGAAATGGAGTATCTTTAAAAACCTCACAAAATTTCCACCGGGGGGAGATCCCTGCCCCCCCCCCCTTGTTTGCAGTTATATTTTTCGTCTGTGTAAAATCAAAACGCTACTAGTTACTGCTAACAAAATGCGTAAGTCCCCACGATTTCAGACTTATTTTTTCAACGACAAAATCCGCGGGGGAGACCCCCGTACCCCCCTCACGCCCTGGGGAAGAGTGTCAATTGTCAAAACCTAAGGTGATGCTCCCCATGATTTCTGCGTATGTATGTATGTATTTACTATTAAAGTCACTAGTGGGTGGTATTGGAATCAGGGGAAAAAGAAAAAAATCGATTGAAACTAGTGTAGGCCTACAGTGACTACATTCCTAAGGCGCGGTTTCCACCGAACTCTCAGAGCAGAATAGACATACGGTGACGTGGTAGGAGATATCATTAATAAGGGCGGGGTTTCATTGCAGAATGTAAATGACATTGACGGAAATTTTTGTTTTACTCTATGCCATAGTTAAAATTGATCAATGATCATAGAGTAAAATCACAAACAAACTAAAATTAAAAAATGGCGTCATGGGATATGTTAAGTACAAACATTTTAATAGATTTCTATAAAAAGAAAAATTCAATGTCATTTGCATTCTGCCATGACAGGTCGGTGGAAACCCCGCCAAGGTCATGAATGTCTGCTACCACGTCACCGTATGTGTATTCTGCACTGAGAGGTCGGTGGAAACCCCGCCTTAGAAAAGTAAATTCCAGTCTAAGACTTCGGTAGATCCACACCTAATAGGCTTTGAATAAGCAGGTGTAAAAATTATAATACAATGAATCAGTACTATAAGCCTAAGCCATGGGCTATTGACATATTATTGTATTATCAGCCCAACTTTCAATTTAATTTGCGCTAATCTTAGGCTGCTTTCGATAGTCCTCTTATATATATTGTATATAGAGCCTGCTCAAGCATTTGGTGTAGGAGGAGGTAGCCTAATCCATCATGTCACGTGGGAAAGGGTGTAGGGATGGGAGTCTTGAGCCGGCCCCCCGGACCCCACCAATAAGACGCTTGGAACAATGGAGAGATAATTAAATAAAAATCTGGCCTATCGCGAGTTAAAACAAAAGCGGGGACGCGAGCCGCGCATGGTGATTGGCCGGCCGCTCCCTCGTCTAAAGCTCCCCTCTGCGAGCGTTACCTTGCTACGAATGCCAGCTGCCGTTTCGGCCTTATTTCTGTCGTTCGCTTGAATCACTTCCAAACTCTGTAAATGTAATTAATATAAGACGCCCATTCATGGTCATTCCTGAAGGCAGGAAAGTTAATGAGACAAGGTCCAATGGGCCCACAACGTCGGTATTGAAAATCTTGCTCGAGTTTATTTATTCACCACCATGGCCAAAAATATAATTTAATTTGGCCAGTAGGCCTACCGCCAATGAATGGGGACTTAAAATATATTTCAAAATATTTACAGCTGTTGTGGGAGACCCAAACATTTTGACGAAATTAATGAATTCCACGCTCCACGGCCCCCAAAGATACAGAAATGGTATTGCGCATGAAAAAAAAAAAAAAATGAAAAAAAATACAAACTTTCTTAAGGCGTGTACCGTATTCCACTGGTCAATATTCCGTCATTTGTGATTTAAAAAAGTTGAGATTTTTGTTTTAAGGCGACTATTATGTAGATAAGTTAAGTATCTACATAATAGTCTCCTAAAAACAAAAATCTTTTTTTAGTCAGAAATGACGGAATATTGACCAGTGGAATACACGCCTTCGTAGCAGTCAATTTGTCTCACCGATTTACAACTACCAATCTACCATAGCCTAATAATATTATTAATTTTTAAAAGTGAAAAATGTAAATTTATTGCAGAAGCTTGTATTTTTTAATCATATTTCCATTAGTCAATTTTTATTTCTTTTAATGTTTAATGAGGAATTAATTAATTTCGTCAATATGGCTTGTTCTCAAATTGTATACGTAAAACATTTCGAAATTTCAGCCTTTATACTATATATATTGCAAGTTTTTTGTTGCTACAATCCTATTTTTTAATTAATGTTTATACAAGTTTATAGTCGCACCGCACCGCACCGAATTGAAAGTGAACTTCCAAACGTTTCGTCAACATTGTGACTCGCTACGGAGCCACCGAGGTACAACCTTCGAAGTCTACGCAGCGCCACTGAAATGTCGACCGCAGATGTTGACGAAACGTTTGGAAGTTCACTTTCAATTTGACCACGGCCCATCAGCCCGGATTCTACTCAGTGCCGGATTAACCCCTGGGGGGGGGGGCGGGGGCACAAGATATGGGGGGGCCGTGGGTGCAAACCTGAGGCGGACGAGGCGGTTCCAGACCTCATAAAAGGGGGAGGCACTAATCAGTGGCGTAACGATAGGTTTTCGAAGATGCATAATTTGGCGCCTCTCCACCCATTTTCATAAAAGTTGCCCAGGAGACAGAGGGCTGAAATATTGGGGGTTTCCACATTTTGAGAGCAAGAAAGCTCATATATTACAAAGAATCAATATAGTTATGGACAAGGGGGGCCCGGGAGTCTCCCCCGGGAGAAAAATTTTGAAAAATAGGGCTGAAATGGTGAAGTTTTGCGCATTTTGAGTGCTGTAACACTTAAATTTTAGAAGCAAAGAATATAACTGCTGTCCAAAGGGGGGGGGGGGGGGCAATTGCCCGCAGTGCCGGTCGCTGCGTCCGCCTCTGGTCCCAGACCTCATAAAAGGGTCTCCCCCGGGTGAAATTTTTTGAAAAATAAGGCTGAAATATTGAGGTTTTACACATTTTGAAAGCAATAAATTTAAGGCTTATATGTATTATGTATGTATTACAGGGAATTAATATAATTGTGAACTAGTGGGGCCCGGAGGTCTCCTTCGGGTAAAAAGTTTTGAAAAATAGGTCTGAAATATTCTACGCATTTTGAGAGGAATAAGATTTATAAATTACACTAAATTATATGAAATTGGGAACAGGGGGGCCGGGGGTCTCCCCCAAGAGAAAATTTTTGGAAAATAGGGCTGAAATAGTGGGGTTTTACTTCCAATTTTTACTTTTAATTTCTAATTTTTTTTTTATATTTTAATATAGAAATATCTCATTCTGGGGGGGCCGGAATTTTAGGCATTTCTGGGGGGGCTGGGGGCCTGTGCCCCAAGTGCCCGTGGGTTAATCCGGCACTGATTCTACGGGTTCTTCATTCAATCGTCTTACGAGTCTACTGAATTTGAATATATAGCGTGCCAAAATAATTTTTATTAGGTAAATCCATAGTATTACGGCAAAATGTATGTATTTCCATACGTAGCCTAACTTATAAAAAGATCATAATTATTCTTGAAAATTCAAATTCAAAATTTTTTGTGTACTATATATGACATGATTCATTTCCATATCCATATTGATAGCCTAGAACCAGACCCTTTGCGTAATTTGATATTATTTTTGTAAATAGCGCGAGAGTTGATACTTGAGATCAGCATAATATGAATTTCTCATAGTTATAAGGTATTCATCAAATGCCGCTACTTCATTAAACACTTTCAGTCAAGCCCAACGACTAATTACACTTTACCAAGATAAGGTGTAAGAGCGTAGGTAATAGCTAGGAGTTTCCCGTCTGGGTTGAGCGCCCGGCAGCAAATCAATATGAGTTGCGGCGTCGGAGGAGGAGGTGGGGGGGGAGGAGGTGGAGGGGTTAGCTTCATCTGTTTCAAAACGTCAATGTCACTTGCCTTCTTTTATCAATTTCCCTCGTCACATCTACAGTATGTACCCTACTCTTCACAGTTTCACCCCTCACTTAGTCCGCTTCTCCATCCACTTTTCATGTAGCAACCTGTACGCCTTTGTGGTTTCCAATAATAATAATATCGTAATATGGTACGTTGTAATATACGGTGATTCATTGTTTTCACACAAAAAATTTTTGCAAATGTTCATATTAGACAAAGAAATTAAACAATTAGTAATGAGTGGCAGTGGCGGAGCTTGGGATAATTGCTGCGAGTGTAATGCTTGCAAATATTTATTTAAGTTTAAAAAAAGAAAACCCGCATAAAAACCCGTAAAAAATTTGAAAACAAAAAAGAAAACACGCATCATTTTATATGGCTTGTTCTATCTCTTATAGACCATATTATATTGTAATATGTTAAAATTTCCGAGGGATTAACATAAAATGACGTCACACACTGGCAAAAGCAGCTGCTTTTAGAGGCGCGGTTACCAGGTTACCTAGCAACAAAGTCTCTGTTGCCAGGTAACTGGTGAAAAAATAAATCTTTTACCAGCGGGTAACGTCATTTTTGTAGGTGCCCCAACTCATCTAGAGTACCGTGTCTAGAGTATTTTATGGTCTAAGTTCCATCTTCTTAAAAAGTAAACATTTAAAAAAAAAAAAAAAAAAATTTGGATGAATTCTAACGTGATGAGATTCTTAATTTTCTTAGACTGCGTTGATAACATCATGCTCATACAATCTTATTTCCTCGTGGCTTCCTATATAGATTTCAGCGAAGCTCTTAATACATTATAAGGATTTGTTGAGTGTAATGCGGCATTTCACGCACATGGACCCTCTGCCGACTGCCACTGATGAGGGGTGGTACCTAGAGTTTATTAAATGGTAATTTCATTTTAGTTTTGCCAACGCCTGCTCTAGGGATATAAGCAGAGATATGGAGTGGAGCACCACACCAGCAGCCTGATCGAGGCGATATAATACCGGGGTTAAATAAATACCCTAGGATTATAACTGTAAACAAACAAATTTTGAATAGCACTTTCCAATATAAAATTATCTTGTTTAAATTTTTAATACCAGGGGATTAAATAAATACCGGTATTATCATCGCCTCGATCCGGCTGCAGAAGTCCTTCGGAGCCAGGGGTTCCGGACCCCTGGCCTAGGCCCTATGGGGTGCAAAGAACCCTCCAGATGTTTGAAAAAATTCGAATTTTTGTAAAATTTTGCAGAAATACGTAATAGGCACTTTTCCTTCATGGTTGCCCCGCAGAAAGGAAACATCTGAGAAAAATTTCCTAAAACATCCTCGGGCCAGCAGCCTGATCATGGCGATTATAATACCGGTATTTATTTAATCCCCTGGTATTAAAAATGTAAACAAGATAATTTTATAATGGAAAGTGCTATTCAAAATTGGTTTGTTTACATTTTTAATACCAGGGGATTAAATAAATACCCGTATTCATTTTTCATATATATCAGGCTGCAGCTTTCAGTATATCATTGCCACCCCAGCACATTGTGCGCATGGAGTACAGAGTACTTACCAGTAGCGGCACTAGAAATTTTAAGGAGGGGGGCCATGACTTCTATCGGGGGGGGGGGGGGTAGGGCAATGAAAAATCAAAACATTTTGCATTGGGAGTATACCGTTCAATAATTCTGCAATTTTTACAACATGTAAAATATCTCAAAAGTGGGGGGGGGGGCGGAGGGACCGGAGAAACTGTTGGGGGCCAGGCCCCCTCGAGCACCCCCGTAGCGCCACCACTGGTACTTACCAAAATCAGAACAATTCAAACTGGACTTAAAGGCTCGTTGGCCTAGTGTCAGCTGTGTTTTTCTATCAGCGCAGAACATAAATCAAGCTACCTACTAAAGTAAAAAAAACCACTTCAAAACGTGTCTATCGAGTGGGTTATTCGTTCAACTTCCCCTAATCCAAAGCGATCACTGGTGTGACGTACGGTACTAAAAAGGAAGGAGGTAAGCACGTAAGCAAGAATGTGAAAAGTAGCTTATATTGACGGCGTGTACGGTGCGAATGCTGTGGAAAATCTGGTCCGTTGCTACCGTTAGATAATGCTGACGATGTGCAGTGCGCAAGTCCGTTGCTGGCCAATAAGATCCACGCAATGGCTGAACCAGTCAGCTGCGTGTTACGAATCCAATTTACTCTTTCCAACTTGTGATGTAACGTAATTTCCAGTTAACCGCTACTGAAATTGCTGCACGAGCGTATTACATTTTACATTCTACGGGAATTTACGAAGGATACCTAATTTAAAATCTATTTTCTCTCCCTATTATATTGTAGTAATTTTATAGCCTACAGCAGCGGCGTAGCCAGATTTTTTTTTTTTTTGGGGGGGTCCAGTTTTCATGCAACACGATACGATAGGTTTTCGAATAGGGTGGTGTTTAATTTGGCGCCCCCCCCCCCCCCGTATTTTCATAAAATAGTAGAGAAAAAGAGGAAAGCCGTTCTCTTGGACGTACGCATCTTCTAATTAGGAGCATAATCTTAATTTCGGGAGGCCCGGGGGGCTCCCCCCCCCCCCCTCCGAGGGAATTATATTGAATAGGCCCAAAATATTGGAATTTACGCACTTTGAAATGTTTTATAAAAGATAGGCCAGAAATAGTTTGCCGGCAAAAAAATTTGATTTTGCAGACGATAACTTTATTAACAAAACTGGAAACAGGGGGACCGGGTTCTCTGTTTGCGAAATTTGGGGGGGGGGGTCCGGACCCAGCTGACCCCCCCCCCCCCCCTTGGCTACGCCACTGGCATACTATAAAACACGGGTATTGAGAAGTAAATCGTAGCTTGTGGAAACACATAGCTCGATGTTGGAACTCATGCATGCAGCAACTTGGTAGGGCAACAATAACAATCTCAATCATGTTCACCATGAGTTTCATGTTCGGTGGTCTCATGGTAGTGATCATGCTGCAAATCCGATCTGGGGTTGCCGAGATCTTGTCAAAACTCTTACTCGGATCTAATTGAATTGGGATTGGGATCTCATTGGGAATTGGCAGGAGTGCATGGGACGGTCGAACAATCTCACTATTAACAAGTCTAAAAAATAAAATGAGATATCCGGACACCCCACAACTTGACGTTTTTTGCTCAAAGCCAAATTTCTCCTATAATATCGATGAGAAAACGAAAAAAAACGCTGTGAAATGACAGCCCAATAAGGGTCTAGGCCTGAGCACAGGTAGAGGATACTCTCTCATGGCCACTGCTTTATTTGGGATGTTATGGTAAGCAACATGCCCAATGTATCGATAATGGAGTTGACAAGTTCAACTTTGTAAAAAAAATAAAAAAAATTAGGCACGGAGGTATAAATTTTTTTGGGGGGGTTTAAGCCAAAGCCATGGGCTACCATAAGAAAATTTTTAAGGGGGCCTGGACCACAAGCTTTCTTGCTTATAGACCGATATCACCCGGGACAGTCACATTTTTTGGAGGGGGTCACCACAATGTTTTCCATATTAAGATTAATATAACCGCAACCGTTAGAAATGTTTTGAAAAAAAACAGACCCAAAATAGTGGGGGTTAACGTATTTTAGCAGCAAAAAGCTTAAGATTTTTTGATTTTAAATTTTACAGACGAAGACATAAGTATTAATAAAGCTGCAAATAGGAGGGCCCGGAGGTCAGGGAAATTTTTGTATAAATAGGAGAGCAAAATTGTGGGTCTCTTGATAACAAGAATTCGTAGCAATACTTATTTGTTGGATAAATACAAGTCTTTATCACAATAATTTTTCAATCACAATAATGCCAATATGCATTTAATTTTCGACAGGGGGGTTCGAACCCCTTAAAGCTCGTCGTTTTTACCTACGTACCTAGTGGGGGGGGGGGGGGAGCGCGAAAGGCATAAATAAATGTCGGGTTGTTAATTTTCTTCAGATCATGAAACATATAAGTTAAAGTTATTATTCCCAATTATATGTTTAAGCACAGCCTAGAAAAATTTACGATGCTACCGCAGAGTAGGCTATTGATTTTTCTCTGGAGACGAGAATAATTTGAAGAGTGCGGGAAGGGCTGAAGAAAACATGTTGAGATCTCTTCATCAGTCGTGGATTTGACACTCACTCGAGATATCATATTGACGAGAGGGGACTTGGACGCATACTTACTGCGCTTACCAGTCCATTTTCTTTTGTCTTAATTTCCCTCCAACGTCATAACGCCTTTTCCAGATGCCACCTTTGTTTAGACAATGCGCTTTATTTAAATTGTGAGTTTACCTATTATACATTTATTTACATTTGGCTATACTAACATTATGCTTTTCGTCCCGTTTTTGGCCATCGGCAAACTGGTATCCGTTCTTGATGTCAAGCCACACCGGCTACAAGTGATAATGGACAAGCTGAGACAAGCATAGCATTGACGCAATGAAGCAGGCGAAGGCATGACTTAACCAAGTACCGATACGAGTCATCAAATTTATAATTTGGGAAGCATGTTCGAGTAAGCACGGACCGGTTCTTTTAATTCAGGTAATATTATTGGGCTACTTATCAACATTAGGATGATTAGTTAATTTTTAGACATTCCCTACTGGGGCTGTATTTAGGCTTCCGTATAAAATATGTACGCCAGGACATCGCTGTGGCAGCGTTCCGAGTGGCCACAGGACATGACGGACTACCTCCAGAGCCACCTGCGCAGAATAGGTATTATCCGAATGCCCCCTCTGCTTCCAAGGGGAGGGGAATGCCGATCACCTATTCCGCTGCACTGGCATCGAGGTAGAAAACCGAACTGAGACACAGGAGGGATTGGCCCAGCTATATTACGCGGCACGGCGTCAAATGGCCTACCAGCCAAGGACGTGCGTTGGCTGAAGAAGAAGAAGTATAAAGTATGGATAGCGAGGCATGATTATTCATTAAGCACATAGCTGTGAGTTTGTTTTTGAAACCATCGCCGTTCTATTTGTGGGACGGGCCATTATGTATGAAGAGCATGGGGTCAAGTATACTAGTAGAGAAACATAAGGGCGCACTAAACGGCAAATTGGATTAATTTGCCGGAATAGGGGAAGGTGAAATGGTGAAATTATCGACTCTTACTTCCTTTTCTCCCGAACGTTATCAGCGGCTTCACTTTCACTGTTTGTTTTTAGGCCATTGTTAGACTCTACTCTACATTCCACGCATAAAGACTACCTATACGATTCATATTTTGGTGTCATGAGTATGAGCTAATCGGAGTACCCCCACTGCGTATTTTTTGTACAAAAGTTTATTTTCACAGGAAATATGGATCATAGAGCCGTCACAAATATTTTTTATATTAGCAAAAATGCTCCTCTACATTTCGGTGTATGACATGTGGCCTTCACCAACACCAATTGGCCACAGTTCGGGAACCTCAGGATTACCAGTAGACCTACTATGTCGTTTAGTATTAAATTATTCCTGGGTTGAAAATGTAAACAAAACAAGTTTGAGTAGCACTTTCCATTGTAAAATTATCTTGTTTATACATTCTTAATCCCAGGTTAAGAATGAAAATAATCGCCATAGTAGTGGTCAAACTGAATAAAATGGCATGGTAATGAATTTTAATAAACTTTTTAAAAAAATTCGCTTTACGCCGTTACTCCTTTGGGGAGTCGGAGGTTCTGCACTTCACACCTCACGCAGTAACTTCGCGACTCGCCATATTCGGCTTAACAAGTTTACACCCACCCTGATTCAAACCTGGTTCACAATCATCCTAACACTGGCACAAGACCGTGTTTATGGGGGGGGGGGGGGGATCCAGGGGTCCGCCCCCCCCGTCGTTAAAATTTCCATCATCCACAAAGTATTATTGTACACTTTCATTCTTTGTCAGTCCCTTAGTCGTTTTTAAATTAATAAAAAATAAATTTGCTCTGTTCTTTCTATATTTCCACTTGTTGTATTTACCAAAATTCAGTTTATTGCTTTAATGCTCTCTTAAGCTCGGTATACACTACTGTGGTAGCCTCCGGCCTTAGGCTAGCTTGCCTACCCCCCCCCCCCCCTCCCAAATGTAAAGCTACGGCGTTGCACTGACATACTGACATAATCGGTAAGTTCAACTTACGCTTGTTTACCCAATCGCGTTGCTACAGGGGGCAGACAGACGGATCTAAGCTTCATAGAGATGATTCTTACAAGATTAAAATGTAAATAAAAATGTTTTGTTTTTATTTTCTTTATTTTAAATCATGATCATAGGTGGCCAATAATTCTTTAGTAAGGATGCAGAAATATTGCAGCTACATTATTTTATTTTCCCGTATTGCTGGCTACGCTGAATTAATGAATTTTGTTGAATTTATGCTGTGTTTTAATAATGTTGTGTATCGCAATATTATTGTAGGTAGGCCTAACGAAATTCTCAAGCAGAACGAAAATGTGTTCTATTGAAATATTTTCGCGAGAAATGAAAGGAAACTTAAATTTAAGATGAATTTATTTTGTGAGAAGATTTTGTTTGTGTGAAAGAGGATGCAGAACCCTAATTTCACCCGTCAGTAGCAGCTGACTCCAAACTCTATAAACATTTCATGAGAAATTGAAGCTGGTGGGAATGGGCTGGATGGGTATGAAAATTGAAAACTTCTCCGACTCCAACCCAATGAAAAACATCAAGAGCCCCATAAACGAGTTTTATTTCATTTCCAAACTCAGTACATATAGTTCATGCTTTTTCAGAATATAGATTTTTGTCACTATTTAACACAAATTTTTATTCCCTTGAATATGGTTGAAACAAATACATTTTTAATTATAGTATATAATATGAAAAACATCAAGAGCCCCATAAACGAGTTTTATTTCATTTCCAAACTCAGTACATATAGTTCATGCTTTTTCAGAATATAGATTTTTGTCACTATTTAACACAAATTTTTATTCCCTTGAATATGGTTGAAACAAATACATTTTTAATTATAGGATATAATATGAAAAACATCAAGAGCCCCAAAAACGAGTTTTATTTCATTTCCAAACCCAGCACATATAGGCCTAGTTCATGCTTTTTCAGAATATAGATTTTTGTCACTATTTAACACAAATTTTTATTCCCTTGAATATGGTTGAAACAAATACATTTATAATTGCAGTATATAATATTTATATAATTAGTGACAGGAAAAGGAGTGGCTCATTTCATTTCATTTCATTATAAACAATTGTAATTTAAAACACTGTATTACTAGTATAAAAATTAGAGTAAGGGCGAATTCCAATGTACATTTAAGTTTTAACAAAGAATAGTGTTATATTCCCGGTTCAGCTGTTTGATAAGTTACGTTTTAGGGAAGATGTTTAGGCCAATTCGACAATTTATAACGAACTTTAATCATTTATAGGGGAAAGAAGCCTCCATATATGTAGAACAGTACGTATGTTTTTCCGCGTGAAATATTTGCTATAGCAACTCCCGTCAATTTTTAAAACTTTTATGTTTTATTTTTATTTTTTAAATATAGTATTTAATTATTTATTTA
The DNA here is from genome assembly GCA_963971405.1 of Psococerastis gibbosa. Classification (NCBI taxonomy): domain Eukaryota; kingdom Metazoa; phylum Arthropoda; class Insecta; order Psocodea; family Psocidae; genus Psococerastis; species Psococerastis gibbosa. The sequence goes on from OZ020486.1 coordinate 20,519,506, forward strand.
TTTTATTAATTTTTTTGGCATTGCAGCCTTGAAGCGGTGCTGCGTTGCTTCAATAGACGGCCCTGCCTGCACATTAGTTAGTGAATGTTTTGTGTTTAAACCAGTTCACGAAGGAAAATAAAGCCTCTTGTAGGCTGTAATGGGGTTCATTTGTGGCGTCATTTTGTAGATGGCAGCACCAGTTGCAATGATATCAAATAAGCGTTGATTTTTCCATAAGCCTCAATACTATTTTAAAATGATTTTTAATTACGTATTATTTTAAAGTGATATTTTTCTATAAATCATGGAGAATATATATATTAAATTATATGCAGCGAAATAAGGTCCAGGCATAGTAAAAATATTATAAAAAATATTAAAAGAATTAATTAGATGCTAAGTTTAAGCTTAGTTTTCGCATGCAAACGGCGGCCATTTTGAATAATATGGATATCGGTTTGTCGTCAGCGAACCTAGTGACCAAAACTGTCCCTACAGAACCTCATTGATACAAATAAGCTGTTGCACTATTTTTTATTTACTTGAATGAGCAGCTGAACATATGCAATCGAAAAGTCGCATAGCATAAGCATAAAATGTAAAAAAGAGCAAAATCTGGAAATCAGTGAAGCCTGGAATAGAGGAAATGGGAATCCCAAATATGTAGTAATTTCGGGGTCATTAGCATTTTACCATACATGACTTTCCCTAAGCGCTTGGCACTTATTCAACTCAATTCACCCTTGAAGTAGTCTTAGGATTCGACAACTTCACTGTTTTATACTTTCATCCATTTATGCATTTTCCAAGCCATTAGCAAGAGTGGGTGAGTTGTAGAGAAGTTTTTTTATTCTTCATTTCCATAAAAACCTTTTACGTCCATGAAAGGTGAAACCGAGGGCGGCCGACTTATATAGTGGGAGCTGGGGGCTTCTGCTTGGAGTTGTAATCAAACAAAACTCAACCCAGATTGACTACTACTCTTCGGTTTTTTTTTCATCTCCAGATTTTGAATTTTTATCATCGTTTATGCCTCCCACTTTTCATCTAATTCAAATAATTGAACATTCTTTTTTTTCTAGGTAATACTGTAAAATTCCCTATTTCATTCTATGACGCTCGTGTGACGCATTCAAGTCCGTTGGCAGAATCAGTGGGCCTCGAGTTCCCTTTGCCAACTGTGGCTTTAAGCCAAAAAATAGCTCTTCTTCTTCTGCTTCCCACTTAGTGCTGCATGCCGCAGCCCCGAACCCATTTCCCGTTCGGACGTTAACGCCTTGAGCTCAGCCATTGTTTTCCTTCTTGCTCCGGCGAGTTGTTCAATCCTTTCCTCGAGGGTTGTCCTCGGTCTGCCGATGGGTCTTCTTCCTTGTGGCCTTGCTGCCGCCAACCTCCGGGTCCTGTTCTCGTTCATCCTTTGGACGTGGCCGAACCATTGCAGTTGTTGTTCTCCACTCTCCTCTCTTTGAAATCCACTTGTATGTCTTGCCTGATGCGGTCATTTCGGATACGGTGACCGCATAGCTCAAATACACAAAATAATGTATTTAATCTTCATAATCATGCTATTCGTGCTCTCTAGATTGATTAAATAAATTCTCTGAATACGGTTTCTGTAAATAAATACGAATGACTATTTCTCAGCGCTGTAAAATCAATTTCGTTGTGCTAAAGTTAAAAATCCAATCGTGGAAACCGTGACTAAAAGGAAAGGGGACAATGAAATGGATGCATCGTTTCACATATTTGCACTGGTTACAAGGCAGAACACGAAACGATGATATTGATTGACTTTCATGGGCATTTTTATGGAATCAACCCCTTTGCACGATGCACCCTTGCCTTGGGGAAAGTTGTACCCTCTATATAATCTTCAATAAGCCATTATCCTCGGGTACAGGCCACAGCAGCACATGGTTCTTGTATTAATATTTCTCGCCATCCCCTTACGGTTCAACGGTTCTCTCCCTTCGCCCTTCCAGTGGACGTCTTTCCCTCCCACAGAAGCCATTCATCTGTTAAAACCACCCCTCGCCTCTCACCACTCTATCTCAGTATTGTTTTCTTTTGCTGTTAGCAAAAGTCTTGGAAACGTATTATCGGGAAAATTAGAGACTTTTCTCCCTCTCAATAACTGTACGGCCATTCCCGAATATTCTTGTTAAGCAAAGCCATCAATTAAAAAAAAAAATTATAATGCAACTATAAGCTTTGTTAATGGATACTCATTCGGCCATTCCTCACTGTCGTCTGGTTTATCAACTTCCATATAAGAGGAACCTCGTACACATACCTTGACAGCCGACAGGCATAGTACTAATATATTTTAATGATAAAATATTTTTACTTCCCTTATTATTGCTACTGAAAAATTGTATTTTGGAAACTCTTTTGTAAGAAACTTACTTATTCCTTTCATTACGGTACATTACATCTCATCTTTATCTGACATTACTAAACTACTAAACTTAGGCTGGAATTAAAGGCGACTCCCTCACTCGCATATTAACTTTTAGGACCTTTATTGACCAAAAAGGCTCTTAAGTTTTCTTCAATAGCATATTGAGTATATTGATGGTAGGGTTGGGGGGAGGGGTGATTTCGCCATGTTAAGCTTAAGTTTCAACGCATGCAATACGGGAAAACCGCGAGAAGCTTTAGATCTTACCTCTTATTTAAACAAAAATACCAAACATTATATGTGTTAATTCAAAAGATTGGAAAGGCATACATTTCGCGATGACTGTACATAAATATATCCTAACCGTAATTGACTTTAGAAGCGCCTTCTAGACCGTATCCAGGGTCCCCAATCTCACTAGTGGCATTTGGGCAATAATCGGCCCGAACGACCCACCCTGTCTACGGCCCTATAGTAATAGGCCTGCCAATAGGCTAAGAAAATAATGAAGATATGGCTCCTAATAGTCTTCTTGAATCCTTGACCACTGACCACAATGACCACTTCATTGAGAAATCTATATCTAGTCCTTAGGTTTTCTTTCCAATGTGAATATTGCCAATATAAAAATAGTACAGTACATTTCACACCCTTATACTTTAACTTATATGCTATTATGTAATTATCATACATCTTGTTGCGAATTCTCTTATGTAAAATTAAACTTGTGCCTAAACGAAAATATAAAATAAAATCAACTCTAGAAGGGGTTTAAAATTACAAATAATAAAATGATTAATTATATCTGAAGCTTCTGTGCCTGTAACCTTAAATTGTGGCTTTGACCCTTTTGATTTTGCCAAGTCATTCCACGGACATCTGATGACAAATCGGGTTCACCGATAGCTTTTTGGGTTTTTCGGAAAAAGTTTTGGAATGGGGCCATGGTCCATTACTAAGACTTGCTCTGATTAATGACTCCGTTCCACGCCAGCACCGCTTGAATTTGTTGACATTTTCTGACCTTTGGTTGGACGCCCTGCGCTGTACGAGGGAAGTTGTTGATTTTCGCTGCAATCATATCCCCTGCCCTCTTGTCCCCTGGGACAGCTTTCGCTTCCAATCACAAAATCAACTCCCAAGATTTTCCCCTAGAAAGGGGTGATTTCAGCCTTTTTCCAACGCCTTTTCTTGTCAGACATTCTAATCAATTCATACGCTATATGTTCCGATTGGGGGTCAAAAGGAAAAAATACCTGCATTATAAAGCTTCTAAAGCCCAGCTATAGCAATTCTATTGTAATTTGCATATATTATACTGTATATTGTCTTTAAAAAAATATATATATAGGTACATTACTGTAAAGTGGAGGGAATTTACGGTAGCTACATACGTATTGTATTTCGTTAGAAAAGTTACAGTTATTTGAAATGGGGAAAATCGTAACATTATGGATGCGGTTATTTTACAACTTAAGGCCTGAGAGTATAGCTCTTAAAAAAAAAATCAATTCCCCATTTATTTTTATTGCAATTAAAAAGCAACCTGAGAGGTGAAACCTTAAACAACAGGCATAAAAACAAATATCTCGAGAAATATCGTTCGCACAGATAGCAATTAGGTCACATCTTTTAAAAGAAAATTTTTTCTGCATTTTTGTGTGTGTGTGTGTGTGGCTGTCACTGATTGACCAAATTGTTGAGTCATTTATTAAAAAAGAAACAGATATTTAGGTTATCCGTTGGAAGGAGTTCCAAACCAGTTTTTTTATTTATTTATTTTTAAATAAAGAGTATTCGCATGCAAAAAATTCAGTGAATGTATCCAAATAACCACTTCAGTCGCCTCTGTAGGTAGTAGGTAGGTAGTAGTAGTGTTCGTCGGGTTAATAACGACTTAGGCCTCATATTTGGGACCATAGAGCGACCCCGACTTGACTGTCCTACGCCAGCCCATAGGACAGTAGTAGTAGTAGTAGTAGTTTGGTTGGACACAGTCCCAGGCCACGGTGTGGGCCCATAGGACAGTGGATCTCCTGATTATAGTGGATTCCGAACCACTTGGGAAACACAGTGAAGTCACACGATTAGTTCGGAGGTGACCAGGACAAGTCCTACCATGTTTCCCTACCGGCACTTTGCACACGACCAAGTTATCTGCAGCTTTGAACCTGCTCTGGTCCGCTGGATTCAACATGGTATGGCGGCCGGTTGCCTCTGTACGTAATACCTGTGTTGAGTTACGACAGGTCATGATGTGTAGAGACTCGCACAAGTACGAACAAGCTACCACTATGCCATCGAAGACCGTAAGTGGCCAATCGGTTTTATTGACGACCACATAAGGCGGGGTTTCCACATACGTCAATGGTCAATGGTAAATATGGTTTTGACGTGGTAGCAGACATTTTTAGTATGTCTTTAATGTCTGCTATAACGTCAATACCACATTTACCATTGACCATTGACGTATGTGGAAACCCCGCCTAAGATGCATCGAAATATAGATAAATATTTCTTATACAGGATATGATGTTTCCTGTAAAATTTCATTATGTTCCAAAAAAAAAAATTAAAGAAATAGGTAGGCTACAGTTGAAATATTTTACTCCTTTAAAAGTTTGTGAATTATTGTAAAATGACTACCACCCCTCTAAGCCTGCCACTTCTCTATAGGCATAGTAGTGGATACAAATTTTCATTGTAGAATACATTGGCTGAAAATGTGTAAAACTCTACTAGTCCGGCCTATATTTTCCAATTATTGTTTCAATTTATATTTTCCCTGATATTCTTCTGCTCGTACAAAGTAATGCATTTTCACATTGTAATTTAACACGTAGTGAATAATCACATGGGATGGGGTGAATCATCCATGTCTAGTGGTCATTACTAAGTCATCTTAAAACGAAAGAAAATCCTTTCACCTGCTGCTGAGAAAGAAACCATTGGGTGACCCACCCCTACCCCTCATTTGCACGTAACACGCGAACCAGCATTAAAACCGCCCCTTACAATACGCGAAGAGATCATGCAAATCCCAAATTAAATTTACAAGAGAGGGGAGCGAAATCTGCTTCTTGGAATATAGGGAGACTGTGTAATACAAAGTGTGAGTTGTCGAGACCCAGGTACCGACGGCTGGCGAAAGCAAGAAACGTGCCCCCCATTCCTGATGAAGCCCGTCGACCAAGTCGGTTCGGACTGTAGCACACTCCCCACTTCCGCCTGCTCTATCGATCCACTCCGCCCTCACCACTTAGATCTGTCTCTTATTGTTCATGGTCTGTTTATGGGAGTTGTGTGAGTGGTTGACCCGCCACGCTCTCCCCCGTTTCCCCCCGCAATCCTTCTATCATCGGAGAGGGTTACACTATTTATTTTCGGGGAGATAATGAATTTATTATTTCTATTTATTACCATGGATGAAAAATTAGGGGTACCGCTTTTTGATTAGTTGCCTTTTCCCCCCTGTGACAGCAATTGTTTTAGGTCTTAATACGTGAGTGACACTTTCAACCCGATTTCATTTGTTGATTTCTTCAGTTTTGAATTGTATGAGTCCTACAATGGTTTGAAAAATTACTGTAGCAATTCTAATTTCATTGTAAAAACGTTATTCAAAACAGGGGATGATTCAAGGCACGATATGTATATGAAACTGAGTATTATTTTGAATTTGAACCCGTCGAATAAGGTCCGACATACTGTCAAGTAGGTTAACTGACCCTTTTCTAGTTGTTGTATACCCAAATAGCCATGGTGTCGCTGAATAGGAATTTGCCAATTAGACTACTTTGACGGTCTATTCGAGTGGTCCATGTATATTAGTTCTTTCTATTGTATATCCGGGAATAAGCATATCTATTCTCTTCCAGTTTATTTTCTCCCCTCTCTCTCCCAAGTTGAAAATTGAAATCAGTTTCAAGTCTTCCCAAATTACTATTTAAGTCACCTCATCGTAATTGTAGTCGACTATAACTTGCCTGTGACCCTCCAATAATCCACCTTTTTTGGAATAAAAATTGAACATTCCACATTTTATCAAAACTACCTTGAAGGAGACCTACAATATAAGTTTATAGGACTAAATTATTCAGCTATTTAATTTTATTCCAAATAATGTCCCAGTCTTGAAAATGCACTTCATCAACGACTGCAAAGACTGATGACGCAGACAATGTTGTCATAACTACAAAATTGGCCCTAGCGGGAGGATGCTGTAGAATTGGACTACAGTAGTGTATATGTTAATTAATAATAGTCTACTATCAATTATGTTCTGGACGACAGAGCGAGGAAAATTAATACTTGTAAATGTAAAATTAAGACACGGTGTAAAAATAGAACATCTTATATACAGTCCCATTGATGGTCCATCGTTATTATTTTGTGAGCCTTGCATATGCTAAGTAGCCGGCATCACGCAGTCACCCCTGTTGGGTATCTACCTAGGTCCTAGTTATTGTTGACCGTGCCTCACTCGGCATGAGAAACTCAAAATTTAATGGCCATTGGCACAATTGTTAACGACACCAACCTTAACGAGGACCTTTCAGGGAATTTTCCATTCTGAAATATAAAAAATCGCGTTATCAATATACCATTGCATTGATATATCGTACCGTGCATGGTCGACGAAAAGTACGCACCTGGTGTTGGTGCCTGCAGCTGCCTCCTTCAGGCCATCTCGACTAAACCTTTTGCAAAAAAATAAATTGAAGATTTTACTCGGTCCAGTGGGTATATCTCAAGGGATTAAAGCTGGCAATTTTCTTGTTTTTCTCAATCTCACAGGGCCCTGGATTTTAGATTAGCGCGGGTTCTTCTGATTGGAAACTGGTTTTTTTCGCTGCCTGTTTTTCTCCGTACTCTGGGGGATAAGTTGTCGATTTTGTGTGGATTTAGGTAAGCCTGTTATTAGTCTTTTACCGTTGTCATCCCTCCAGGGTACCGTATAGGAAGATTAGCCCGTGAGGCGTGAATGTTTCCAAATTTAAGAAACAATGGATAGTCGCAATTAGGCGGGGTTTCCACCGACCTCGATAGTGATAGTGATATTGACTGGTAGCAGACATTTTTAGACTGTCTTTAATGTCTGCAACGACGTCAATATCACTATCACCACTATCACTATCGAGGTCGGTGGAAACCTCACCTTAGGCCTTCAGCTACGGTCCAACGGTCGACCAGAAAAAAAGGAAATTCCATACAATTCAAAGGGGAATGAACTTCTGAAGAGGGCCATACGCCCATTCCATAATCATAAAATATCACTCTAATTTCATTCAGATTTGGAATGGCAAAATCTAAGTTTAAAATTTTTTTCCCTGCTATGTCCGTTTTTAATGTAAACCCAAACAAGTATGAGAGGGTACGACACTACCCTTACTATAGCCATTCTATGACTAGCTGTGAAAAGTTAAAAAGTGAAGTTACCTTTAATAAAAGCTGCCCGAACACAAAAGCAAGAGAATCTTGTATTGATAGTAGAAAAAAGAGATGGTAGCGATCTGCACTCTGCAGGGTTCAAAGGCCTGGACGGCATTTGAACAGAGCAGCTGTATTTCTTGAAAATATTACTGGAGCAACGGGGGGTGAGTGGGCGCAATCATGTGTGAAAAGGTGTCGAGATTACTCCATAACCAGCAGAACAGTTTTTACCCACTCCAGTCATCCTTCCAAATTTCAAGTTCTACAAATTTTATTTTCCAAAAAGTTTGAGCACGGTATATAAAATTCAATAATATATAGTAGCCTATACTTCATTGTACTATGCAAAATTTTATCTGCCTGTGTCCAAAGCTAAATTGATATTTTGATGTGCCTATGCTATCATATATACGAGTAACACCATAACCTCTGAAGAATACACTAGGTATAATTGAGTTCACAAGAAAACAATTTACACCAAATAGGATCCAGCGGCGTAGCCAGAGTTTTTTTTTGGTCCAGTTTTCATGCAACATCAATACACAAAGTTTTCACACTTACGATAGGTTTTCGAAGAGGGCGGTGTTTCCTTTGGCACCCCCCCCCCCTTCGTAAAATAGTGTAAAAAGAGGCAAGCCGTTCTCATGGACGTGCGCAGCTACTAATTAAGGAGCAAGATCTTAATTTCCTTAATTGCCCGTGCCCAGGGTTCGGAAGGCCAAAGGGGGCTCCGGGGGTTTCTCCCAGGGAAGGTTTTGAAAAAAAATAGGCCTGAAATTGTGGAGTTTTACACATTTTGATGTATATACATCTTGTAACGTGTTCTAATAACGATTTGATTTTACAGCCGAAGAATGAAACTGCAAGAAAGGGGGGCCCAGGTATCTCGCCCGGGGGGAATTATTTTAAGTAAAAATAGTGGAATTTACGCACTTTGAAAGCTAGCAAGGGGGGCCCAGGTATCTCCCCCGGGAATGTTTTACGAAAAATAGGCCTGAAATACAGTAGTTTGTCGGCATAAACATATTTATTTTGCAGACGAGAACTTTATGAACAAAAATAAATATCTGAAAAATTTGCTGTTTTGCTAAATTTGGGGGGGGGGGGGTCCCCCTGACAGGAGCCCAGTCGCTACAGCCACACCCATAAAAATCCTGGCTACGGCCTTGGCATACAATATGTATATGTATTGTAATATAATTTCCGATACCAAAGAACCAAACAGAAAATAGATGGTTCGCCTGTGTACCTGAAAATTGATTGATGAAGGGTAGGAGATATAAGGGGAGCCTGTGTCACCTTTGACGCATCGTGGGGTACATTCGCAGGTGTACATTTCAGGCATAGGTACCATAATTCAGAAGCTGCCGATTCTTTTGTGCACGTGTCGGTTATTTCCATGAAGCAGTCCCCCCTTAACCCTAGGAATTTCATTCAGGTTCTTGCAATGAGCAGCTGATACTGTAATTTTGAAATCAATCATTTGTAGGCCTACGATTGAACGTTATTATGCACAACTACTATTCTACAATAATAGTGTAATTTTATTTCAAATCTTTTAAGCTGATCGTATCATGAGTGTATTTTCTACAATAAATAAAAGCATTGATTGTCTAAACTTTGCTTTGCACCTGTACAGTGTACATGATTGGAGGAAGCTAGTGAAAACTTAGCTCTATGGTGCGTTACTATCCTGTACTTTTGAAATATGATAAGGGCGAGGTAAAGTTATTTCTATGAATTCAAAGTTTGTAATGGGCCTATTTTATTTCATTAATCACCGCACTTATACACAGGGTGTCTCAAGAGTGCTAGATAATCCGTTCAGGGGAGGAAGGGGTATTCATGTAGAGATGATATGACCAAACCCATTGTTAGAAGTGAACGGTGTGTCCGCTACAGCCTACAGGGTGCCTTGCGGTTTATTGTGAAATCGCGTGTTTTTATTGTAATTATAAATATGATTAAAATGATAAATGATAAAATTAAAAATTAAACTTTATGAAAATGTGTGTGTACTATAGTATTATGGTGCCCACGAAGTTTTAAGAATCGGGGTAAAAATTGTTACAAACTTTCTTTAGTTTAATAAATACTTTACAAAATAAGGTAGCCTATAACCACCAGAAACCATCATGACATCATGCACATCTTCAAACCGAATGATTAGTCTAGACGTAACATTTTGTTTTTACCCTGGAAGTACGGTAGTAAGAGGACATTTTTAATAAGAACAATTTTCAATCACTGTGCAATTCGACGCTATTTGAATGAAAACGCAAAATATCAAAGCAAAAGCTATTCAATAAAAATATATTTTAAGGAATTTGTCGCATTGAGCAGCAATTCTTCAGTTTTTTGAAGTGTATTTGTTACCACTGCCTGTCGAATGTCCTCGATGTTAACCCACACCGCCTACAAGCGGCAATGCTGCCATAGTCATTCGTCCCGTTTCCCAGGACTGTCCCCGTGTTTGGTCTCTCTGTCCCGGCGTCCCGGTTTCGTCCTTAAATGTCCCGGTTCAGACAATATAAACATAACTATAGTAGCATGATTTTTAAAAAAATACAGAAAATTTACCAGAAAATAATAATAAGTGAAAAGAATGTTTGCAAAACATACGAATCTAATAAAAAAATGCACTAGATAAAATAGACTTTTTCTTTTTTAAATTTAGACTAGATATAATGCATTTCGGCTCATTGTCCCGGGTTTATGTCTGTCTGGCAACCCTAGGCAATGGTCAACCTGACACATATTTATCATTTAGCCGAAAAGTAGCATTAGATCATACTTCACATAATTGAAGCATGTGCTTGTGTTTCCATTCATACAATTTGTGAACTAGACCGTTTGCTTCAGGAGGAAAAAGGTTTTCTTTTGGAGTAAAACGTCAGAATCTATTCATAAGTTCAAGCATTTACTGATGGCACGAGCATTGTCTCATTGTCCGGAAGCAAAAGTAGTTGGAATATCAAAAAGAGCACATGCTTATAGCTTTACCTATATATTCTCCCTTTTAGTCTTAGCCTTCCTTTTATCAACTCGGCTGATTGACACAATGTAACAGGTGTAAGTGTGACTTAATTATTGTACTTACTGTTATAGTTAAAATATTGAATATTACGGTTGCCAACCTCACATCACTAGACTCCTCTATTACAAACTGGCGGCTTTGAGTTAGGCCTATTGGGCCTGTATGTCAATTTTATTTACGTTAAAAAGTAATTGGATCAGCAGCCATATTTTCAAATTTGGCGATTAAGCGACTCCAATAAGTGGTAATAATCTCTCGGATATTTTAAAACGTTTTTGTTTTTTAGAATTGCCAAATTTCCCATAGTTCAAAAAATACAATACCCATAGAAAGGTTTATATCAAACAACTCGCACACAAATTCTCCAACTGTCAAATCCCCCTTCCAAAAAATAGCTCAGCGCAAATAAGTCAAAATAAAAATTATTTATGAGGGGGTCGGAAAAGTGGAAATTGAGTTGAGAGCGGTGAATTGTACAAACAAATGGATACGTGTACATTTTATACATGCTGCTGCTCCACTGTGAATTATGGAATGTAACCGGCCGAGGTCCACAGCAAGCCCCCCCCCCCCCCCACATTTACCCTCTGCACTAGTCCTCCATAATAAAACAACCCGGGACTCAGATGCGTTCATTTTAAGGGTTAAACGTGTTATCTTGAGAACATTTTCATAAATTTCAGAAATGGGTCCTATCTCCTTTATCTAGTATTCTACCACTAAAATATACCAGGACATGTATACGTACGTGATGCACTGTTGAAACTTTAGCAGCTCTCTCAGTTATCCAATGAAAACACTGATGTAGGATAATCAGGATACTTAATTTTAATGCTCATTAAGCTGGCCATTCACGAGGGCTCCAAACGGACTCGCGCCAAGCCAAATGGCGCGTCCTGTTCCATTTGGCGTTAGTGCCATTTAAAGGGGTCATCACGACTACGCTGAACCAGTCGCTCCAAATCTTTCAAATTGTACAGTGTGACGATATGGAAGAGGTACTTTTACACAGTACAATTTGAAAGATTTGGAGCGACTGGTTCAGCGAAGTCGTGATGACCCCTCTAAATGGCGGTAACGCCAAATGGAACAGGACGCGCCATTTGGCTTGGCGCGAGTCCGTTTGGAACCCTCGTGAATGGCCAGCTTAAGACTTTATTCAAAGCTGGCGTTAATATAGAAAACACCGAAATGTTACAACTATTTTTGAATTTGAAAAAATTCACTTTAAAATGTTTTTTTTTACCTTATACGGTTTATCTAGAGGTTGTAGCCTGGAAGGGGTTGGGGGATGGGATGGAACCGACCAGAAGCGGAAGTTCTTGACCTTGGTATAAGATAACTCGGGGGAGCTTCTGGTTGCATGAAAAGAGGAAATGATTCTGGAGGTCAAGCTATTCTTGCGGCTTATGTTCCAGGAAGTTTTCTAACCCGATAACTTTAACATCCAAAAAGTTTAAAAAAGTTGCTCTTCTGTAAAGAAAAAGTTTTGGATCTTCTCGTGTTTTATCGATTTTGTTATATCCTGCAACACTGTTGGTCCTTTCAGAATTGCATACTTGTACTCGGAATCTTGGATTTAGCCAATAGGTTTCTGTGGCTCATTTGAAATTGCTGGTAGACTTTACTTTACTTTATCCAGCGCCCGAACGTGGTAGTTCAACCATTCGTCGCCGAGCTTCCCAATAGCGGTTCACCAAGTCATCGTTCGGGTAGGTGAGAGCCGTGCAGTCCCTCAGGTGGTCTTCGTCCATTCTTCCAAAATTGCTGGTAGAGGTAATTTTGATTTATTTAATACAGTATTTATAATTGAAAAAATGAGTTAGATCTGATATTTACTGTAAAATTGTAGCATGTAAAGTGCTATGCTAAATGCTAAATTTTTTTGTTCGCAATTTTAACCATAGGGGACAGGACTAAATTAATAAGGCACTTCATTGAACTTCGGCTGCTGATCTAGGACTCCACGCAGGTTCTGGTGGTTGGGCGGATGTATATAATAACACGTGCCAATATAAAAACATTCACCATGAATTGCCTCTGTCCTATGTTACTATTCCAGTTGTACTGTATACAAGATCTATTATCTAGTTAATGAGTGGCTAGTTCACTGCGGCCAACTACTAATCGCGGCATAAAAGTACCAATAATTAAAATTTAGCAGATGCAGTAGACTTACAGACACAGCGTTTGTATGCTTGAAGTTGCGCGTTTTCTTTTCCACCTGAAATCGCTTCATTGCACAGAATTAATATATTGTTACTAATTATTTTCCCCTCGGTGCATCTGTAGATACTGCAGTAAGTCATTGTCGTACAGTATATAATTGTTTTTAACACGTCTAAAATAAAATTTTATAATAGGGGTCTTCACAGTATTCGTGTTATCGAGTTATCGAGTTAGATGTGCTATTCAAGTTAACACACAATCGTGAGTGGACCTCGGGAGTGAGTTATCACTTATCATGCTATATCACCAGAGTAAACAACGTGGTAGTAGTCAGACGTTCGTGGCACGGGTTTAAAGAAAGTGGCAGAACTCTATTCTAGTGCCACATTTGTTTATATTTTTTGTTCATTTTGGTTATTGTAATTTTAAGTATTTACGGTAATTGCTTGTGTTAATAGATTATACCAATAAATTCAAATACTACAAAATTTTAAACGCGTGTTTCAAATTAATCGACAAAAACAAATATGGCGGCGGTCAAACCTGAGCTATAGCAAGGTAAATAACACGTTAATCAACTTGGAAGTGGGTTTAGTATAGCACGCTGGTTAGCTGGTTATCGGGTTATCGGTGTGTTAACTAGCTTGATATAACACACTTAACTAGGTATAACTCGATAACACGAACACTGTGAAGACCCCTAATTACTAGTACACACCAATCTGACGTGTCCAGCTGATTAAAAATTATTTAATAGCTACGGCGTGCAAAATGGAAGCTAATATTCATTTTAGAGCTGGGAAGAATAAAGCGAGAGCAGTCCTATATCCGGATATTCAGCGGCAGGAGACGGCGCGTTTCCGGTCGACCGCGTTTGTTTGCGGCGTTATCGTTATTGATGAAGTCCTTCCACCGCGCGTTCATTAACTGCCTATCTTGGCAGCGAGTAATTAATAGGTACATTGAAAACACGGGGGACCCCGCGAATTTATGTATAGGGGAGCGAAGGGACAGCAGCGCAATTTGTCGCCCGTATCGGCCATATGATGGATGGAACTGTGCTGACCCTTACTGAAATTTTTCCCCCGCTCCATGTCACCCAAATGGACCTCATTATGAGTGTGATTACGACCTTTGTCGTGTCTCGGGTTTATCTTGTTCCTGAGCAATCATCATCTTCTTCCCCATTCCTGCAGGGAGAGGATTTCCCGCTATTTGATGGTTATTACTTCCTGAGGTTTTCCTCATGCGTACCCTTTCCATGCTTAGCCAAGACAGGATGGAATTTGTCTGCTTTTCTAAGAACTTTATGGACCGTCTAAAATTCTATTGAGTTTCCTGACATTAACTTATGGGGTCTTGAGTCGCTTCCGCCATTAATGTCCCTGACAATCCTATCTCAATCTTCCTTCAATTAATATCTCATTCGCTGAAATTACCTCATAACCCTTTGCTTTAATGTCCGTTTGCCCCTTCATAGCTTCAATCTATTTTCTTGCCGTGAGCTTCCTATATCACGGCATCGTGATCGAACCTACAATACTATACCCGTAGCTCAACTATCCCAATTTCAATTATATTCTGCGTTCTATGTATGCAAATTTCTATTATGTAGAAGAAGAAATACTTCTACCACCAGAATGGGATTTTAGTAGATAGCTTGTGGCTTTGGGAAAGCCCTCATTTTTTCAGCTAATGTTGAAGCAATATTTTCCTCTGTCTACCAATATAAAGTTAACCAAAAAATGAAATAAAATACCCATAAACAATCATTTTGATAGCCTACTTGCCGAATTTCATCCAATTCCATCCAGTAGTTTAACCGCAAATCGTGGTATAAAGACAGATCGGCCGATCGAATGGCTGAAATTTCGTAAATGCTAGACTGCTAGACTCAGCTAGAGCCTAGTATATAGATCCTAGAGGGGGTCTTTTTAATCCATCGCACCCAACATATTCTGCCGTAGTATCTTTTGACTTAGCAATTCATAGATTGTATAGACAAAGGTTTAGATCCTCAAAACCCGTTGCTTACAGGATCCAAACAACACTGAAAGAACTTGGGCTGCTCCTTTCTATTCCACCCCAAACAATTCTACGAACACATTCTGCCCCATGGCTAGCACCCCCTATTAGCTGTAATACACAATTAAATGATGTTTCGAAATCCCAAGTACCGACTCTTCTTCATCTAGTAAAATACAGAGAGCTCATAGCCCTGTATTCCGAATATACACACTTCTATACTGATGGCTCAAAATCACCAACTCACACAGGCGCAGCATTTCATTCAACAAAAATCAGCAACACTAATCACATCTACCCACTTTTACCATACTGTTTTACCAACTTCACAGCAGAGCTTTATGCAATAATAAAATGCCTACTATAGATCCAAAACAATACTACCATAAAAAATGCAGTTATTTTTTCAGACAGCCTAAGTGCCCTCCAAGCAATGAAAAATCTATATCCAAATACTTCCCTCATAGCCCAAGTACACAATATTATTACAGATCTCCGAAGTAACAAAAAAGTCAAACTCAAGTTTGCATGGATACCAGCCCACTGTAGAATACCCGGCAACGGAACAGCCGATCAACTAACAAAAGATGCGTGTGCCATGATTTCAGCTCCATTCCCTACAGCAACAAATTACGACTATAAAAATCTAATCCGATCACACAAGTTATGGCAAGAAAACTGGGCCGATCCAGCAAAAGGCTTGACAAAACTTTTTTATGTTAAGCCGCGGATAGGAGGCTGGACCACAGCAACCCGAAACATCCGACACGAGGAAGTTGTCATGGCGCGGCTACGTCTGGGCCACACACGGCTCACACATGGCTTTCTGATGGCGGGAGAACCCCCGTCATTATGCCACTGTGGTGCAGAAAACACAGTTGCCCACATCCTTGTCGAATGCCAAAACCTCACCCACCACAGAACCTGGCCCCCACAAACATCCCTCTCAACCCTACTACGTGACGACGAAACCGCTACCCGAACTATCCTCTCATTTTTGACTACTACGAACCTCATCAACCTCCTATAATATCCAGAAACTGAAAAAAGCAAACTTACATTACCGAACCTAACCTACCGAACCTAACCACATAATATACCTGGGCGTGTGTGGCCTAGACGGCATTGCGCCCCAAAAACAAAAAAAAAGATCCTACACTGAGAAAACAGAACCCTATGATTTATGATGCTATGTTGTGCTGTGCCTAATCTTCGAGGATCATGGGGTTGACCCTTGCACATGTAACATGGTGCTTTAATAGTGACGTATGGCATAAGTGACGTCACTGCTTTCCCCTAAAACCGAGCATTTAAAGTAGTGACTAGATGAATACATGTAATTCATGAAGATTGAGCATTGCAATCTAGGTGACAATACATGTAACGCGGTGTTTCACCATATTACACTGCGCCGACATAGCGTTCTTGGTGTCAAAACACTCATAAACGCTCTGCTTTTAGATAAAAGCACCTAGTCTCACGCTGAGGCACGTTGTTCAGCATGTATGCACATGCTGCTGCGTGCGTATTGCCAATGTATTAAGCTGCTGCAGCATATTACCATGGGCTTAACACCAAATGCTAGCTGCTTGGCTTCTTATATTCCCTGCACTCATGTAATTATAGTTGCTAATTCAGCCTGTTCCTAAATGTTTTCATCCTACTTATGCTGTCTAAACCCTAAATTCATAGTGCTTACGCACGTTGTTCACGGTGATTGCCACCGTGTTTATGCTGCTTAGCATCCTATTATCTGGTGCTAAAATCGTACGGCCCCACCCCGAACCACGGTGATTTCATCGTAAATCTCAGCGCTGCGGTGTAGGCTACTACAGGGGATGGAAATCAGGTTCGACCTAGCTGCTGGATCTACTATTAGGTATTAGGTATCTGAAATTATCAACTTTTTTCATCTTGTGTTTTTTTTTAATGACAAGAGATACCGAATACCTAATAGTAGGTTCAGCAGTTAGGTCGCTCTGACTTTCATCCTCTGTGGTAGCCTACCACAATAGCGCTGAAACGTCCGATGAAATCTCTGTACACTCTGGTTTGGAAGCGTACGATTTCTGCAACAGAAAATAAAAATGTCAAGCAGCAAATACAGTGACAATCACAGCACGTTTCCTTTCTGACAAGGTGTGAGTATGTACATAATAATAATAAATAAGCTTGTATTGCGTTGCCAACAGACACAGTCCAAATAAGACATCACTTACAATTTAAAACATATAAACAATACCCTAAAAACAATCAGTAGGAGAAAAATAAAATAAAAATAGCATCTTAACGATTTGTCAAAGAGATAGCACAGTATGAACGTAACACATGCAATTGTTCAATATAAAATGTCACAATATTTTTTTGAATGAATGAATGAATGAATATCGTCAATTTAAAAAACCCCGTAAACAAATTTTAAAAAGAGGTAGGCTGCAAAACGGGTCTAGATCACCGTGTTCGTTGATTGTTTTTAAAATTCTAGACAGTGGGGCCTTGGATAGAGAGTTAGCCACAAACAGAGTTCTTAATCTTGTGTTCCTCACATTGACTCTGAGCTGAACCCTTTCAAGTATAGTGGGGGCATCTAGCATACCGTTTATTAATTTGTGGAAGAATATACAGTCCGCAGACACCCTCCTATTCCTGAGCGAGCTCATCTCAAACTCAGCAAGAAGTTGTGAAGTTCTAACCGGATGATTGGCGTAGTGGGGATAAATCCCGTGCCGCCTGTAATGGAGATAGCGCAGAAAGCGCTTTTGGACCTTCTCAATCGAAATTGACAGGGATTCAACCTCCGGTCGCCACACAACGGATGCATACTCAAGTCTAGATCTAACAAGTGCGTTATAAAGGAGCTTATGTGTTGATGAATTTGAGAAATGGTAAGACATCCGAATGACAAAACTAAGAACTCTGTTTGCCGCCTTCACAATTTCCTCTACATGGGGTTTAAAGGTAAAATTTGATGTAAAAACAACTCCTAAATCTCTAATTGTCGAGCTCCTTTTAAGTGTGCTCCCGTTTAGAACATAAGAATATACAGATTGTGTACCTGTACAAAAACTCACCAGCTCACATTTACCACTGTGAATAGTCATTTTATTCAACATCGCCCATTCTGCAACTAGATCTATGATGCTTTGCATATAATCTACATCACAACTATTTTCGACCGTATTGAAAACCTTTAGGTCATCGGCATACAACAAAACATTGTCAAATGAGAGAAAACCAGGTAAGTCATTTAAGAAAAGAACAAAGAGAAGAGGGCCAAGGATACTGCCCTGTGGAACACCACTGAGGACGCGAAAAGCGTCGGAAATGGCACCCCCATAGGAAACAAACTGAGACCTTGACGTTAGGTATGACTTTAGAATTAAAATGAGATATGGAGGTATGTCAAAATTACTTAAAAGTTTTAAAATTAATAGGGAGTGGTTAACATGGTCAAAAGCGGATTTAAAATCGAAATACACTGTGTCAACTTGTATCTTCTTAGATAAGGCATCACCAATAAAGTTAGAGAAAGCCACGAGATTGGTTGTGGTTGATCGACCCTTCAGAAAACCATGCTGTTTAGGTGAAATGGCTCCATTCACGTTAGACATAATTCGATCGTACAGAATGATTTCAAAACATTTCGAAACGGCGTCAAGATTGGAAATTGGCCTATAGTTCTCTCCCTTATTCCTATCACCCTTCTTAAAGATAGGACATACCCGAGAAATCTTCCACAAGTCTGGATAAATGGAGGACTTAATGCAAAGGTTAAACAGAAAGCACAAAGGTTTGGCTAACCAAATGTCACAGGCCTTATAAAGAAAGGATGGAATCAGATCCGGACCACAAGAAAGGGAGACTTTAAGTTTTTTAAGAGCAGCGACTACTTCATCCTCAGTAATATAGACACTTACAAATACATTTGAAGTGCTCGGTAAAATGTTATCAAGAATACAATCAAGACTATTGTCCTCAATATACAAGGAACCAAACATATTAGCAAACTCTGATGCTGTGTCACCAGGGTTTGAAAAAACATTACCGTTGAAAGAAAGGGAGTTAGGAGTACATTTTTTTACGTCCAGTTTGTCCCTGGTGAGATTCCATACTTTCTTGGGATCCTTTGAAATATTAGATTCACAATTTTGGGAATACAATAGTTTCAAATATATTTCTGCTTTATTAATGACATTAGGTTTGATAATTATTGCCGCTTATTATGGGGCATTAAAGGTATTCAATTAATGCTAAAAAAGTAATTTAACTTAGGATAATACATAATATAGATACGGTAGATTATATTAAGCACTAGGTCAAAGTACAAAAAAGCATATCTTTGCTGTGATATGCTTTATAATGACAAAAAAGAGTAAGTATAAATAAAAAAACTGCAGAAACAAACAAATAATCAGAAAATATGTTCATGAAATGAAACTGAACATATCACTACAACCACGGAAATTATTGAACAACATAGATAACTTTAACGATCCACACTATGTGGCTAAATTTCTTTAACACCAAGGATAATCACCCTGGTCATGGCAATCTTAAAGATGTTACTACTATATCTAGGTACATCGAGCAATACACAGAGGATTGAGGGCAATGCCGTAAATAAAGTTAAAATAAATCAAACAACTATTTTGCTTAAAGATGAAAATTATGCAATATTTTGAGGTAGTAGTATGGTTTGATACAGTCCCAGGCCACGGTGTGGGCCCATAGGACTCCTTTCTGAGGTACAATTCTATATATAATTTTTCTAAGTTCAAGACATTTTTCAATTTTTCATTTATTTTAACTTTTATATTATGTCGAACTATTACAATCATATTTATAGGCAATATTGTGAAATGAGCCGAGGCCGTAGCCATGTCAAAAACCACGGCTCATTAATCCGATTTTAACAAGACCAAAACAACAACTATTGCAGTATACATAAAAAGGCCAGACGTGCATAATATCGCTGTACTTTCAAGCGTTTCGTCAATATCTAAGGTCGACATCATCAGAGGGACAGTGGCACTGCGTAGGATAGCCTACGCCTAAGTTGATACGGTATATTAAAAGTCTAGTCAAGTTCCACTGATAATGTCGGCCGCAAATTTTGACGAAACGTTTGGAAGCACGCTTTCAGATTATACTACTGTATTGCATTACATAATTAGCAATGTCGGTTGGAGAGGCAAAAGGAGATACCTATCGTAAATCAAACGCACAAGAACACAACCACATTAGTAGTATAGAAAGGGGGTTTCTGGCGCTTACCCCACCCCCCGTCGAGCTACCCCATCTACCCCACCCCCCGTCATGCTACCCCTCGTGGGTGGTCTGAGTTTCTGGCGCTTACCCCACCCCCCGTCGAGCTACCCCATCTACCCCACCCCCCGTCATGCTACCCCTCGTGGGTGGTCTGAGGTTCTGGCGCTTATCCCCCCCCCGTCGAGACCCGTGGGTGGTCTTTCTATGGCACCATGATCGTTTTTTTTTTTTTTTTATAATTACTA